>ML682071.1:1288144-1636087 GCA_007922195.1 Podocnemis expansa | reverse complement strand
GCCCCAGCCCCAGCCCACCTCACCACCCGTGGGGCCTGCGCTGCTCCCGCTACTCCTCTGTCCTATATCCCCAGGGTCCTTTACCTGGTCACCGGAATGGAGTGGCAGTCTACAGGCCGCTCCTCCCACCCTGAGCCAGCACTGACTGAGCATGCTCAGAGGCTCTGAGCACGCTCAGTTAGAGCAGGCTCAGGGTGGGAGATTTAAAATCCTCCTGCCTGGAGGAAGCTCCTTGCCCTGCTGGAATGCACCAGAATGGCTTTCTGAGCCCTACTATTTTTAGGAGCTCATCATTTGGCTGGCCCCAAAAAACAGAAATGGAGTCCATTTTTAAATGGTGGGCCCCAGCACGCAGCGTTCTAGCTCCACTTTCTATTTTTAGGGGCCTCGGAATGCTGAGCCCCTAAAAATAATAGGCCCCAGAATGCTGTTCTGGTGCATTCCAGCTTTAACGCCTGGTTACGGTCTTACTAAGGAGGTTTGCAAGAGAGTGCATACAACAAGTTAAAGAGCTGGATCCAATGCATTAGTGTTTCAAAGCTGCCAGAAAAACATCCACGATCATCTCAGTTTTGCCCTTTGGCCACCTGCATTTAGAATGTTCACATTTTAGAATCAAAAGACCAATGCCTCTCTTTTTAGTTTGCTGATTAATTTTTCACAGGTTTTACGAGCTATAATTTTGGTTGGGCAAAATATTGTTTAAGATGAACCAAAGTTTGTTTTACATTGATTTTTCATTACCTTTATGCAAAATTTCACAGCACACGTGGACAGTTCTCATGGCACACCATTACACTAGATTTCTCTGCTGCCAAGTATTGGTGTCAGCCTTCAGGCTTTTTGCCTCCATGACGGCAGAGTGCTGCTCTTGCTCCATGCAGTCATGGTAGTCTTGGCTGCCTCTAAGGTGTGCACGGTGGGTGGGTGGGTCAGTGCTTTTGGCTGTAGCCAAAATTCTAAGGCTGTACCTCCCTCAGTAAGCAACTGTAGAAATAAAAAATGAGCAGGCTCTAGACTTGAAGAGCTTGAGAGACCTATCTTTAGATTAGAGGAACATCTGTAAAATATCAAAGGCAAAATCCTGCCTTCTGTATTAGGGCACAAAGAGCCATTTGTCCCCCACATACCAGCAGATCAAGATTGCGGTCTGCAACTCGAGGATGCCAGGCTGCAAGAATGGCTTCCACACCAGCCACCAAAACAATAGGAGAAATTTTCAAGGGCACAGGTATGAGTTCAGTGCACAGTTCCCATTGAATGGCAATGTGCCTCTTGAAAATCTCCTCTTATTTATCCAAGGGAATGTGGTTTACAGACTTCAAAGTATGGTCAGGGCTTTGGTCCACCAGTATATGTGCTGTGTAGTTGGTGGAGTACCCACCATGCACCCCTCAGGTTTCACAATCCCTGCTTGCATACAGGTAGTCTGTTTAGGTCCTGGCATAACAACTGTCATGCATGATGTAGCATCCGTGCTTGCTCCCATGTCCCTTCCACACAGATAAGGTCAGTAATTTTGCCCTGGATATATCATTGTATTAAGGCTAATAAGTTTTATCATCAGTGATAATTTGATGCACATTTTTCAAAACTTTTTTTTTTTTTTTTTTTTTTTTACCTCAACCAGATTACTGCCTGAGACAGACAATCCTGGAACCTCATGCTGTCTGTGCAACTGACAAATATTTAATTTAACCACAAGATCTCCCATAAATTAAAATAATTTGTGATTAATTTCTTTATTCATAGAGAGTCCAACGCAGTACTGAAATGAAAATTCTAAAACTACATTTTATAATGATAATCCAAGAGATTTAAACTCTGTGATTTTCCTTGATGCCATTTTTTAATCGTAGGAATTGGGCACGTAGCCACTGCTACACTATCAGGAGAGGTTTAAAGCATAATACATGTTTTGCTTTCTGGTGGTTCCTCATATGCATTATATGAGATCATATTAAAGCATGTAATGTGGGCCCTAAATAGAACCATCCATTGCCTTCTCAAATCCCTTGTTTATAAAGCTTTTTACTGTTTGATAATTGTTTTCAACACAATGTGACCTTTCTCTGTGGTTGCAAGGACTAGTTCACATTGATGGATGATGCTGATTGGAGGAAGCAAATAAACTGCAGAGAATATAAACACTACGTCAGCAAACAGTTACAGAAGTAAAATTCTGTGCCTTGAAATATTAATAGCAACCAAATGTAGCTTCTGGCCCTGTTTTGTTCTGTGATCATTCAGAACCTGATGTGTGGTAATTTCTTACACACATTCAGAACCTGATTTTCAGAATGCTGAACACTCCCAACTACGCAACAGGAGATGCAAGTGTTCAGCACCTTTGAAAATCAGGGCCAGAACACAGATCTTAATGTGGAAAGGTATTGTTTCCTCTTCTTTGTTTTAGACATGCCTCATCTTCAGTGGTTTGTTGTCTCATCTGCTGACCTCCTCTAAAGTATTGTAGAGCAACTAGAAGCTTGTTGTGTAAGGCCGGTGGCAGTAGGATATTTAAGCATATAAATAATTTAAGCAGGTGAATGTTCGTAGTAGCTACTTGTTTTCTTATAATTAATCATATACTTAAGTACCTAGCTGAATTAAGGTCTAAATATTCCTATAGCATATCTAGGCACCTTTTCTCTTCTCTGGCAGTTTTTGATAACATGTCTCTAATGCTGAACCTCAGTTAAGTCAATTCATTGTGCAACTTATGCAAATCCAGTCATGATCCAACATTTTGCTTGTTGGCTTTTCTCATCTCTGGTCCCATAGGATTTTTGTGACTGTGCCCTTCTCATACTTAATATTAAGATCCATATTCACAGTGTCTACATGCAACCTACCATAGTAGCTGTTAATGACAAACCTCAGTATTTGACTTGTATTGTCACTGCTGAGTCAGCCTAAATTTCCATTATTATAAATCTTGAAGGAGGAATTACCTGCAAGTATAACAACTCTGTTTAGAACCATCTGAGTAGAAACCCTGAAAATAATGATTGACTTGAAAGACATGAAAGGATAGCATGATTTTAAATCACCAAGAACAATAATGCAAACTGAGCATAGTCTACATGCATGGATTGAAAATCTGGGAATAAGTAGGTGTGAATAAATTATCTACATGTTGGATGTGCATTCTACTGAGTTATGCAGAAAGAGAAGCTAAACTTAAATCAAAATTCAGAATATGCTTGGAAGGCAGAATAATGGAAGAAGCACCGCTGAAATTGACTTGGAACACAGTATCAGAAACAACTCTTTCCCTGGACCCTCACTCACCGCGTTTTCTCAAATATAAAACATTCTTTAAGGGCATGCTCTTCCCAAGCTGACATTCACTGGCTGCATTTCAGTTTTAACTATCAATTTAATTAGGAGCCATGTGTATAGAACTTACTGTTACCCATTCCCATAATAATTTTTGAAAAAGGTGTTTGACTTCCACGATAAATACACAGTAAATGGAAGAGTTAAAAATATACTGAAGACACAGTGGGCCATATTAATGAATTCCTTGGAGTTCAGTTAAGGGTGACTTTGCTCTGTGGTTACGCTGGATGTGAGTTTTTGTGCGAACAGGAAGCAAGCAGTTTAAAAGCCCATTTAGAGTATAATCCTCCTTGACTGAATGTTCTGGGGAGGCATGATATAAATCTACCTTCGCTCGAGCCATTCTTAATTTATAGCACTGCAGTGAAGAACAGAATTCAGTCGGAAGTGATTACACAGGGTAAAACATGTTTGTGCCAATATATTTTTAGAATTCATAAGGTATAATTCTTATCACGTTAGAAAGCCATATTGCAGTTATTGATAGTGATTCTGCAAGGTGATTGTAATGTGAGAATTCTTGTAATGTTGTAAGAGAGAGCTTGATTCTTTCACCACTGCATACAAGTAACTTCAATTTACTCTTGCAGTGGGAGAGCCAGGCCCATTGCGACCAAAGCAGGATTCACGCTAATTATCTTGTTTTTTACGTATGAACTCATCATGCTCAAGGCAGCCCCGGTTACAGCTGTCTTCACAAATTATTTTTCCAGCAACTGCCACCTTGTGGTCGGAGACCAGTTTGAGATGCTTTACATTTAAAATCATCATTTGAATGATGCATGTTAGATCTCTTTGGTAAGCCAAAAAAATCTCTGTTTCGAGGAGGCAGAATAGTGTGTTTTTGCAGGCCCACTCAGTTTTGCTTTTCTGTCTTGTTCAGCATCCAGTTATTTGATGACTCTACCACAACTGTTAAATATCAACTATGATAAATAATTTTTTTAATACATGTGCTTCCTGATCGTGCATTCCTTATATGCCCTAAACTCTTCTGAGTACCTGTGAAAGGCAGGCTTGGAGTTGGATCCAAAATGAGTAAATAATCTTTTATGTTGTATTTAAGAGCATTCTTCCTTGGGGATGAGGCTTCATTTGTGAATATTTGGTGAGCATCAGCGTTAAAAACTGAAACTCGTATTCATAAAACTGGAGTGGAGCAGAGCTGAAGAACTCAATTTTGTATTACTCTAATGATTGCATTGAGCCTTTACCTCAGACAGAGAAGAAAGAGCATACACTTTCCTGAGGCCTGAGAAATTATCTGTCTTTCAGCAACATGCTATATCAGTGATGCAAACTTATGTTAGCAGTGCAGCCTGCAATTGGATTATTGTCCACTAGAAATCCATTTCATCTTGGCATGAAGATTGGTTTTAAGGTCTTTAAGGTTTTAAGAATTTCCATGCTGGTACCTATGAAAACTGAAGAATTTTCCCTATACAGATATACTCAATGGACGTATTTCATTATTCAACAACATTTATTCTGCTTCTTGTCCTTAACTTTGTGAATCTGGACAGCTAAGCAGTGAGCAGAATTTGCTTATAAAGGGCTTTAAAAGGACAGAAACAAAATGTTGTTTGTGTTGTTATAAATTGTAGAGTGTAGTACTTATCAGTAAGGAACATTTTTAATCCTGCAAAAGTACAGACCACTTCAGTACTGATAACATTTCTTTCTTTAGGCTAATAGTATATAATTCAGATAGGCTGCTACATATCTGCATGTAATGGTAAAAGAGTATATGAGTATAAATGCTTGTTGTTATTAAAAAACAGGAAATGTACTTCTGTGTAGTTGAGACCCTGCAAACAAATGTTAAAAGCAGACTGAGTCATTGAGATGAGGCAGTGTGTCTATATGCTGTCCATATTGCTAAGAGATGTCATTCTAACCTTACATAAGGGCCCCTACTTTACCTTACAAAGAATGCTTGACAAGTTCCAAAAGGGCAACCATGTTAATCAAGTTCAGCAAAAACAAACAAGGAGTCTGGTGGCACTTTTCAAGACTAACAGATTTATTTGTCACATGAGCGTTTGTGGAAGAAAACCCCACTTCGTCAGATGCTTGAAGATGGGGAACTTGCAGAATGGGAGGAAAATAAATGCAGGGAAGTGGAAATCGTAGGATCAGATGGAAAAACACATTTGTCAAAATTAAACAAACTTGGCAACTAGCTCTTTGGAGAACAAATCATTAGGATGTTCAGCCACCTGAGCAAATCAGCTAGTCGCACACACCTGTTGGTGCTTTTAAGACAGATTTTAAATTTGCATAAATCTTTTTAATTGTAATAGAAACTAGGATTCCAAATCACTTAAGGTGATTGAAATCTCAGTGTAAATTATTAAACTGGTACAGTACAACTTAGTGCTAAGTTATACAATTGTATTGTTTTTTTGCCTACTGTGTATGAGCACAATTTTGCAATCCTGTGTGTACTGCTACACATTGCCCTTACTGGCTGAGTATTTGCATTAGAGTTCAAGCCTATAGCTGCAATGTCCCTAATTAAAATTGAAATTTATTGCTCACTCAGCCCTTGGGAAAAAAGTGGGGTTTTTTTGCCTGAAAAATGTTAGATTGTTAAACATATTCACCAGGGTACCTCTTAGGAAGTATTTAATGGTGGCACCAGAGGAGTCATTGTAACATATTGGATCATCTTATAGCAAATGTTTGCTCTTTTATCTTTCTGTAGATGTCTTGAAACTATAAGGTAAATCTTGACTCGTCCACTGCAAATTGCCAAACCATGATAAATTGCCATATTATCAGTACTGTGCTGTTTCTCCCAAAACTGTCTTAGCTTTTCTTTTGGAAACAGATTTTGATATGATTTTCTTCCTTATCTGCCTCACTTCATCATAAAGTTGTATATCCTGCATAGGGTCTAGATATGTGTGGAATGGAAAGCAGGATTATTGGGACTGCAGTCATCTGCCTTTGAAAGATGATGAGCTAAAATTAACACACTCAAATTGGGAAAGAAATTGTATTTTCTTGTCTGAAATGAGCCAGCCAAGGGAGTGTTTGATATATCCCGTTAATTAAATTATTACCAGTCAGACTTTGAGAGGATCAATTTATTGGCTATGCAAGAAGGTGATTGTTTTAAACACCACACCAAAATTTTGCTTCTGGAGTTGTGGGCAAATTTCCACCAGGGGCACTTGTAAGTCATGTTTCCAACTCACTTTCCAGAAGAGAAATCTTTACCCTGTATGTTGTTATGCTTGTAAGTATTTTAGCACAGCATGTCATTCCATTTTTAGCTAAGGATACTTGTCAGTGAGGATAAAGAATAAGTGATCCAGCACCACCAGAGAGGATGTTCCTAACACATCAGAGTTCACATCATTGTTACAGCACATCTCTGGAATATTAAGTGCTGTGCTGTCACTTAGATCTACAGGGATTAAAAACTGACTTGGATTGACAAGTTGCATCCACTATAAAAAGGTTTTGTTGATCTTACCATTTGCAATTCTATTAACGTATCATTTTGCATAAGCCTTTTCCAGCCATGTTTATGTGGCCAAATCTATAATATGTATACGCATCCTTGTGAGTGTTAGGAAATAGCTTGCACTCTGACATTACCTTACCCTGAGCAAATGTTTCTCATCCTCTCTTTGCTGGAATCTATCCCTGTGATGGCTTTGCAGATGACTGCTCCACTAACCCAGTGTGGCCTAGATTATAAGAGGTTACCAGTTCAGATTCTGTACAAGGCCCTGTTGCTAACATGAAGATCTTTTCAGGTCAGATAGCTAAGTGCAAGACCCCTTTCTGGCCTAAACACATTTGTGTTGCCTTTTCTTCAGTGGAGCCTGGATTTCACCTTCAGAAATTGTGTGTTCCTGTTATGCACTAGCACAATTAACATTATATTCTTCTTGTCCTTTTCCTCTTCTTTCTGTTCGACTCTTCTCTTTCCTCATTTTCCTTCTAGACTTTTTTCATTTTTCTTTTAAACACTTTTTCTTTGTTCATTTCTTTGTCATCTGAGTTTTCCTGCCACACTTTATATCTTCTGTACTCAACTCACTGAAAGAGCAGGGACAGCCACTGGCAGGTCTATGGAGTTGAGTCAAACATTTGTACCTTAGCCAAGAGTGCAGTTGGGCCTGTGGGCTGGTACCTCTAGGCCAGTGGTTCCCAACTAGTGTGCTGCGGCACACTGGTGTGCCGCAGAAACACCCAAAGTATGCCGTTAGAATCTGGGAGAGCTAAAGTTAGAGCTGCCTCCCTGCTCAGCTCAGCTACATGGGCTGTGTAGGGCTGGCAAAAAGCAGTGGCGGCTTTTGGGGTAGGCGAAGCAGGCAGCCGCCTAGGGCCCCAAGCAATAAGGGGTCCCGTCCTCAATTAGGTGGACAGAAATGAAAATATAGAAAAATATAGAAATTGTTCCCATCTAGCAGAGCTAGTAGGGCTGGAAGCCTAAGCACTTTTCACTCTTGGCTCATCAAGACAAACTATCATTAGTATCTGTGCTTTGTCTGACTTGCAGATTTCACCATTCTCTGCCCATCACCTTCACACTGACATGCTAAAAAAGCAGGAGCAAGCAACAGACAGCACAATAGTAGGAACCTGTCCCTTGGGCTCAGCTTTTAATTCCTCAGTGTGGCCATTCTGCCATTTTTTAATTTTGTGAAATATTGCTTTTTCCTTTTCTTTTTTACCTGTTCTTTTGCCTTTTCTTTTGACTTCGTGACGATTTTTAGTTTGGCTTTGGTTAGATCAGTTTACCAGGTAGGTTTATATAGGCTGCTACATTATATAAATACAGTGCTGCCCTCTTAGACAATCATTACAGCTGTGTGTGATGTCTGTGCTGTATCTTTTTTTTTTTTTTTGTAATTTTTTAGCTTCTTCTGTACTTACTATTTAATATTTTTGAGGGGGCAAGAGTCTTATAAACTTGAGTACTTCAGAGAATTTCACTGAAATTTATAGCTACATACTAGGAACCTTTTTTTTTTTTACTTATTTTTATTTATTATAATTATTTGTATTAAATGTCGAGTGCACATAAACCCAAGTCTACATGAAACATTTGTAAGATTTGACTGCCAAAATTTTAAATGTGGTATTTGTTAGTTTTGAGCCATCATTAATGTTACCACTTCTTATTTATTAATTAATGCTCATACTTTTTTAAAATTTTTTAAATGTTCATTTTAACTTTGTAGTTCAGCATTAGCTCATTTATGTTAAGTGAAAGATGATCAACTTACAAGCTTCATGATGGGAAGATCTTTCAAAATATCATACCCAAGAATAATTTACGAGTTCCAGAGGGATAGTGTTAGTTCAGTTCAGCAAAACATAAAAGGAGTCCTGGGGGGTCATGTGGGGTGGTTAGGGCTGCAGGGAGGGACTGGGGCCACAGGGAAGGTAGCAGTGGTGGCCAATAGTGAGCCCTTTAGGGGGCCCCAAAAATTAGTTTGTGGACGGTAAGCAGCTCCCAGCCTGTCAGCCAGCCTGCAAACAGCCAAGGTAAGGGTTGTGGGGGGCAGGGGGTATGTGCATAGCAGAGGTGGGTGGGAGTCGCTGTGTAACTGAGGTTGTGGGGTGGCTGTTTGGTTGGGGGGTGTATAGCTGTGGGGGGTGACCTGGGGAGCTGGAGGGATAGTTCTGGCCCCTGCAGTGATGGGAAGGTCCATCACAGGCAGTAGTGGACTGGGGGAGGAGGAACGGGACGCACTGGGTTGGGAGGGAGCAGCAGTGGGGTGAGGATTTGCCCTGGGTGGCAGGGAGCCACTGTGGAGAAGTGGAAAGTGGGTGCTGCACCATGCTCCCCTGCCCTACCTTCCCACTCCCCAGGTTCCCCCCTGCTGCCCCCACAAAGCCTCTCCTGTTCTCCCTTCTCCTCTCCTCTCTTGCCACCCTTGTGCTGTTCCCCACATGGCTGCCCTTGTCCTCTTTGGCCATCCCTGCCCAGGAACGGTGCTACCATTTCTGGCAACCCCCTGCAAGCACAGCAGGTGCCAGCACCCCCCTGCAATGCTTACCAGGCTTACTGGGTTGCGCCGGCCCTGCCCCTGCCCTGCTCTGCTCCCCACGCTCACTCCTGCCACTGCAAATAACTCCTGACCTCCCGTCTTGCCATCCCTGCTCTGCTACCCCTACTACCCACATAGCAGCATTTCTGAACCATTGTGCCATGGCTCATAAATATTCATATTATTTTGAGATAATTTGAATATTCATGAGTTTTTAATGGTGGTATGCCTAGAAAAATTTGAAGGTATCAAGGTGTGCCACAGCAGAGAAAAGGTTGGGAACCACTGCTCTAGGCAGTCTTGTACTTTTATTGAACAAAAGCCTTCTAGGAGGTGTGGCTCTGCCCCACACCTGCAGGAGCCTGTGAGGCTGTTTACAGCTCATGGGGTGCAATCTAGCTGTGTACTGCTCTATCAGCTCTTCAGAGAGGGTCCTGTTACTATACCCCTTAGGTGGCAATTTGTGCCCTGGACGGAGACCGACTCAGCAGTCTCTGCTCCCTGGAACTGCTGTGGTGATTCGACTGTGCAGCGGAAAGCAGTGCTGCCAACCCCAATTGCTGAAAAAACTTGAGTCAGATCCCCAAAAGTCATGGGATTTTAAAGAATAATAGATGTGTGCATTGTTTGTTTTCCCTGAGAGAGAGGAGCCTTTGGAGGTCACTGGTTTTTCTAAGTCCAAAGAGCAAGAAACTTACTTTTTGTGTTTCTAAGGAAAGCTGAGATTCTCACATAATGACAGTTCTGAGACCTGGGACTTTAAGACAGTCCTTAAATACTTGCAATAAAATGGCTAGAGCAGGCAAAACTGTGTGTTTCATGCCCACCTCTAGTTACTTTGTCTGCAGCCTTGGACACAGAACTGGTTAGAAAATTACAGATTTTGATGGCTTTTTTTAATTTAAAAAAGGGATATCTTTTCAGAGAAAATTTTTATATGAGAAGTGTTCTGTTCTTTAATCAGCTTCATTTGCACAATCCAGCTGCTGTGGTAGCCTTTATCAAAAGCTGCTGTGAGTGTGGGATAGGAAAGCAGATTGCTTTCATCTCAGTGGCAGAGAGTACATTTGCACGGTATTGCGTGGAAAAGATCTTCAGGGCAGGGAATATTTTTTGTCACATTTATACAACACCAAGCATCATATTGTCTTGATCCATGACTGGGACTCCTAGGTTTCACCACAGCACAAATAATAATATGAGGTCATGTCGTGTTCTGATGCACACCTTTGGAGTAGTCTAAGACCACAGGAAAAGATTATGAAACTATACTTAGATGAGGGTTAATATGTTGTTTGTTCAGAAATAAATCCCTCTGTTCCGTGACTGTGAAAAAGTTGTGCTTTTCAAACAGCCAATGTACTTTGAAGCCAGGAATATTTATATAGTTTCTGATCCAAATTCTCTCTTCAGTTTTCACTGATGTGTCTAGTTGAAGGTGAGATTTGCTCTGCTATTTTCTGTTAAAAAGAAGATGGTGACAGAATAGCACAGTACATTGAAACATGGTTTAAAAATGTCCTACTTTGACACAGAAAATTGTTTGAAGAGGCCAAGCACTCTGCTTGAGAAATGATTTTGAAATCAGTGGAATTGTAAGAAGAGAATTTGGTACATTCCACATGTGAGAACTCTTGATTATGACCAAACCTTTTTATTGTATTGAAACACAGACATTTCTATAATATTAAAAAAAATAGGTGGTTTATTTGGTATGTTTTCAAATAGTGTCATAGCCCATGCTGATATTTGTTTTATTTGTTATTTAGGTTGATATGTCTGTTTTATACCGCAGAATATAGGGAAGTAGATTTAACAGGCAGTTAATACAACAGACTGTGTACTAAAAAAAGAATAAAAACGCATTGTGTTTCTCTTTTGCATGGTGAGCCAAATGCTGTATTCATCTACACCTGTGCTAATCCAGACTAGCACCATTTAAATCAGTGTTACTCTGGCATTACACCAGTGTAACTGAGAGAACAATCCAGCAAACCGTCAGCCTTTCAAATGCATGTGTACTAAGCATTCTGACAATGATAGTATCAGGACAAAAATAAAAGCCAGAATTTGATTAATATTAGAAAGGCAAAAGATTTCGGTGCGGTAAATTATGAGGTAACGTCTTGGGGTTTTAGTCTCTGAGGCCCACTGAAATTGTAGCTTTATGTTCTGTATTGACAGGTTCATGTAAAATTCAGTACAGCCCGTTACCCCTTGCCAGCTATTCTCTGCAAGAATGGATGTGTCAGCCCTCATCAGCAGAGGTGGTGGCCAACGGAAGCTTTGCCTCAATGCTTCTGGAGTTTCCTCTTTAACAGGATGCTATGTGGGTGCTTCAGCATCCTTGTCAGACAGACAAGCAGCTGTTCTGGGTGAAAAGGCCTTTTCATTGGTGCTAAAACTGACAGATGTTTTCAGTGCTCCTCACGACGTAGTGACAGTTTAACTGAAACCAGCTGCACAGAAAGCAGAGAAATGAGCTCTTGAACACCTATACAGATGACCTTGTGCATCTTGCTTCATTATTTTTTTTTTATCAGCAGCATATTTTGATACGGTATATTTTGTAAAATCAAAACTAGGCCTGACAGATCGCAAAGGAAACATACAGCAGTGTGTGTATATTTCACAGCCACTAACCGTATATTCTCATTTACTGATGGAACTCAGAAGTGTCAATAGGAGAGCAGTGCAAAATATTTTAACATATACTTTTTATGATTTCCTGCCTGGGCATTGAAAAGTCTTTAAAAGGTCCATGCCTTCTACTTGTATGTCATTTTTTAAGATGGAGTAAAAAAAATCTGACTACTCCAGTTACCTTCCAGAAATCAATAGCATGAAACTGTTTCTTTCTCTTCTGTTTGTGCAATTGTGGTTTCCATGAAGTAGAATCATGCCACAGTTAAGTAGATTAAAAATACAGTAGTCTCTGCTTTATTCCTATGGTATTTCTGTACTTACCAAGCTCTTAAAATCCATTTCCTATAGATGAAGTGTTAATTTGGGGGAGATTTACTAAGCCATAGATGACATATTTGATCACGTACAATGGCCATGCTGGCCTTGTACAGCTCAGCCTAACCAAAGAAAAATACATATGAGCACTGGATTGAACTGTTCCAGTGGACAAGTGGATGTATTTTAAAGGTTTGGTCCTGAGGAAATTTTCTGCAGTCTGACAAGTCCCAGAAAGCAGACTATGTAGATGCTTACTTTGTGATGAACAAATCCATTCCAAAAAATATCTAGCATAATAAAAATACAGCACCCCCCCCACACACACACCTTTTTTGTAGGAGGAAGGTATGGAGCTCTCAATGAGAGGAGAACTCATAGTGAGGAGTTTCTTCATTCCTAACCTCCTGATACTTAGAATAGCGTATCTCCTTCCCTTGTGCTATAATGTTGCCCCGTGGGTAGAACTGCTTTTCTGGTTATGACTGGTGGCTCTCCAGAAGGAAAACAAAGAACTTTCTGTATGTTTTGTCTCCTTATCTTGAGTCTTCTTGAAACTGATCATTGAAATTTCATCTTGCTTGCCTAAGTTTAATACACTGCCCTGAATTTTTAATTCTTTTGATGTGATCGGGATTGTCAAAATTGGCTAGTGATGTAGGGTGATTCACTGATTGGCTACTCAACTAAAGTCACCATAAATCAGGGATTGACAGAATTGGCCACAGCTAGGCAATTTTATTTTTGGTTGCCAGAGGACACTCCTCCACTACATTTCCTCAGCAGAGCTAGGAGCCAGGCTACAAACCTGGCTCCCGGGTTTTTTCAAGCCCTGCCCTAAAGAGGCCTGATTTACAGGAAGTATTGAGCATCTACCCTCTCAAAAATCAGAAGTGTTTAAAGTGCCTGATATTGGGTACCTAAAACTTAAGGCAGCTAAAATCACTATTCACCTGTGAAAGTGATATATTTTTATTTCAGAGGATGGGACTGCAAAATGTGTTCTGATGAGTTTCTTTCATGAGGATGCAGACTTAATAGCTGGGGATCAGGAGCATCGCTGCCATGAGGAAGGACCAGCCAGGGCCAGGGCCAGGAGCAGCTGCAGGTGGCTGGGCCCCAGATCCCCGGCCAAGGACGGGGCTGGCTGGGCCGAGGATCCTCTGATGGGGATGGGGACGGGGACAGGAGCAGCCGCGGCAGCCATGGGCGGCTGGGCCCCAGATCTCCGGCCCCATCAGGCCAGAGACAGGGAGGGGCGGGGCCCTGCGGGACCCAGGGCACTGGCACTGGGATTTGGGGCATGGGCCCCATGTGCTTGGCACCAGCGACACCCCTGCAGGGGGATATTTCTCCATTTTATTTGGGACTATAAGACCCAGGCCTCCCACAAACAAGTTAGGGCACTAGAGCCGTAGATGGTCACCTTTTCTGAAAAACAGGCTTGGGACGAAAAAATAAAGAATTTGACCCAACTCTAGCTAGAGCTCACAACAAACATCATCACAAACTTTCCTGGGTGAAGTTGAAGTCTGTTGAGCACTGAACTCTATTAATGAAACAGTTCCTCTGAAAAGTACATCAGGATTCCTGGAACGTCACCATTCCCCAAACAAAAAAAATTCACCCAGCTACTGATGAAATCTTTTTGTGATGCTGTAGGGAAGGAACATCTTGGTTTTTCATTCTAGAAGTTCTTATCCTCCTTTTAATTATGTGCCAGTGTGGATCCCACTGTAGCTGCGTGTATGTGCATCATGTACACAAGATTAGATTTCTTTTTGAGTACGAGTGTCTGTGGGAGCCATGCATGCCTATGCCTCCTTGGTCTCCTATGCAAGGGTGAAAAGGAAGGAGCCCGTGTGACCTTCTTTCAGTTCCCTCCTGCCACCCGTAGCAGCAAGACGGAGCCCTTCTCATTTCTAACCCAATATTGATTTTTTCAGTTTTAAAATGTACCTTTTCAATGAATACTTCCAAAGGGGTAGCTGTGTTAGTGTAGTTCAGCAAAACAAACAAGGACTCCTGTGGCACTTTTAAAGAGTAACAGATTTATTTATCGCATGAGCTATTGTGGGAGAAACTCCCACTTTATCAGCTGCAAGTTCCCCCATCTTTAAAACGTCGTCTGAAGTAGGATTTTCTCCCATGAAGGCCCATGCAATAAATAAATTGGTTACTCTTTAAAAATGTCACAGGTCTCTTTGTTTGCTTTCCAGTGAAAAAACTTCTGCTCATCCTCCCCTTTTCTACAGATTTGGTCACTGTGTTTAAAAAACAGACACCCTCCTGTAAAGCATAGGGTGCCTCAAACCAGCCAACAACATGCAGTGACTCGTAATCCTTTAAGTTTAACCTTGCCTAATTTATTATAGACTCATTCCCCACATCTCTGGGTATAATCATTGCCTGTTCTGTCTGGGAGGAGAGTCAGATCCCAGAACAGTGTTCTGTGTGTAAATCTTTCTGCCTGAGAAATAAATCTAGGCATGCATGACTGAATCTGTATCCACTCAAACAACTGCTGCCTATCACTTCAGACCCAGAGGAGGTGAACATCTCTGAAGAATGACTAAACGGGTCTTCATCAATAAGTGCTCAGCTGAGCACACACCAGCAAAAGGAAGGGGAGGGGGGAGGACATCAGAATTGGCACTGACTACGTCAACAGACACTGGCTGGTCCCTCTCTACATTCAAACCAGTGCTGATATTGGAAGGGATAGTCTCTGCATTATTCTTGGTTTGATCCAATCATAGAATCATAGTAACTGGAAGGGACCATGATAGGTCATCAAGTCCAGTTCCCTGCACTCATGGCAGGACCAAGTACCCCTTTTACCATCCCTGACAGGTGCTTGTCTAACCTGCTTTTAAAAACATCCAGTGATGGAGATTCCACAACCTGTGTAGCCAGCTTTTTCCAGTGGTTAATAACCGTGACAGTTAGGAATATTTTCCTAATGTCCAGCCTAAACTTCCCTTGCTGTAACTTAAGCTTGTTGCTTCTTGTCCTATCATCTGCAGTTAAGGAGAACAATTTTTCTCCATCCTCTTCGTGGCAACCTTTTAGTTCCCTGAAAACTGTTACCATCTTCCTTCTCAGTCTCCTTTTTCAAGACTAAACAAACCCAGCTCTTTCAATCTTCCCTCGTAAGTCAAGTGTTCCAGATCTCTAATCATTCATGTTGCTCTGCTCTGGACTTTTGTCTACATCTTTCCTGAAATGAGGTGCCTGGAACTGGACGCAGTACTCCGGTTGAGGCCTAATCAGGGCAGAGTAGAGCGGAAGAATTACTTCTAATGTCTTACTTGCAGCACTCCTATTAATACATCCCAGAATGTCACATTGGACAAGTAGATGTTGAAGGTTCAGGTTTTTCCTTTCATTCCCGCCCTTTCTCTCTGCTCACCCCCTTTCACTCTTCTGCCTTCAAATGATGGAATAGGGTATATTTGCAGCCCTGATGGATGCAGTTACTAAAAATATCTGATCTCACTTCCATGAAGGGTGCACATACTTGTAACAGGATCTGCACTGAATGTCAACATCATGAGGAACAGCAGTTATTGTAAAGTAGCCATTCTTTTTTCTCGTCGTCTTGTCTTATTCTATGGCACTTTCCTTCTAGACAGAGGACTGAATGCCTGTACCTTTCTGAGGCTATATTCAAGGCCATTTCAAGCATCAGCCAATAAGAGGAGATTTGGAGGGATAAGAGTTCACCCAACACTTCCCTCTGCTCTTGAGGACTTCACTTTTAGCCAGAGGGAAGTGGGAGTCGAGTCTTTTCTCCTCAGGGATTTCTGTACTGCTGGCCCCAGTGTTGTGCTGCCAAGATTTCAACAAGGGTATCCCACAATATTTTCCCTCTTAGCTCGTAAGAAGCTTGTAGTGAGGAGCATGTGGCTGCAGAGAGAATTGGTGAGGGATTTGGCACATATGAAACACATTTCCTAGGAAGGTTTGTACTTGGTTCCACCAAAAAAGCATTTACAAAGTAGCATTATTGTATTCAAGTATTGAATTTGGAGGTGATTTGAAGTGGGGAGTTGGGAGGTAAGAAGTTTATTGGCGACTATAAGAAACATCCCTGGGAAGCTTCATGAAAATACCTGCCACTTTGTGCTGTCTAATTCATTCCAAAGGCAGAACGTCAGTGTCCACAGAGACAGCTTCTCTGGCAAGGTTGATTGAATAGCATCTGGGGTGGCAGTGGCAGGGAAAACATTCTCACCTTCCCTTAGGAGTTTTGGGGTAGAATTTCTTACAAGCCATTTTCTTCCAGCGGATCGCTGGCTGAGCTTGGCAATACCACAAGCAACGTGGAAATCAAATTCACCAGTAGCAGATTTGTGCATGGCAGAGCTATGTTCTTCTCTCAGTAACTCACATAATTTCAAGGGGAGTTGCACAGGATTTACTGTGGAGGAACTGAGATCAGAGTCTTAGTTTGGATCATTGCGTTTTGACAGCATGATATGTATAAAGAGCCAGAAACTTAGGTGAACAACTGCTAATTGAATTTTGCTGTTTCACTATAGGTTATTTTCCTTCTAAAGAGCTACCCATTATCATTAATTAACTCTCCTTAATTAAGGTCTTATTTTCCTTAGCAAAGTTTTGAATGA
The DNA here is from genome assembly GCA_007922195.1 of Podocnemis expansa. NCBI lineage: Eukaryota > Metazoa > Chordata > Testudines > Podocnemididae > Podocnemis > Podocnemis expansa. Next base: position 1,619,133 of record ML682071.1, on the reverse strand, counting down.
AAGTACATTAGTATTTACCTGGGATGATTTCAAAATACTTTTTCAATCCTCATGTTTCACGTAAATGTAAGATATAGATACAAGTCATTAGTCCTTTTTCCTTCTCTGCCTTTGATTTACTTTTCTTTTCCAGAGTATTTTGTTTCGTTGTCTTTGGTTTTTTTAATAGGAACAGTTCATGATTATTCTAGCCTTGTCCCACCATTCTGCTTTACTGCAATGTTAGTATGAACACTATGAATTAATTCTTCCCATTTTGTACCAAATATTTATAGAACATAATAAAATTTGTATTGAATGTATTTTTCTTCATAATATTTGGTTTAAAGTTTTAAATTATTCATGTCCCTTGGTTAGTGTTGTTCCACATGTGCCTGATTTTCTGAGGTGCTAATTCCTGTGTTTTGTGTTTTTATTGTGAGTCAAGCAGTTTGGGGATTTTTATGAAAGCCGCAACTCTGGGAAGCATCTGCTCACATGACGATCTTGGGCTGTAGTCAAAAACAAAAAAACACTTATGTCTCTGGCCTTCATATTTGTGGGAAAAGTTTGAAAGTGTGAGCTACAGGGTTCATAAAGTGGAAGTCAAATAAAATGCACCCAAATGTAATATTTTTTAAGCCAGTCACATGAATGTGACTCAAAATTTTTGAACACTTGGAGTCAGTGATACTGTCGTGTATAGCTCCTGTTAGCCTTATTTAAGGCTTCAGATGCTTAGTGCCTTGGAAAAATTATCTCAAATGTGTGTTACCAGCTAGGACCCCTCTCCTGCAAACTGCCCCATCCAAGGAGAACCAAACCCTGGTGTCAGTGGAATTTAGCATAGGACTCCACCTAGATTGCGCAGGATCATGTTCTGAAATGTGTTCCATTCTCTCCGTTGTGTGCATTGATGCCCCTGTGTTATGCTATTGATGCCAATATGGGCATTCCATGTTGTTCTCCTTCCCAGTCATCTTATCATGTTGTTCTGTGCATTTCAGGACACATAAGTCCTTAATGGACTACACACGTATGTTGAATTGTTTGCAAGAAATTAAAATTAAACTGTGCATAACAGTTCAGTGCCACAAGGGTTCTTGCTGGGTTCTTCGTTAATTGAGTGCTGAGTAAACCAGCTGAGACACAAGTAATTACTATTTTTAAAGCCATGGTTGATTAGTGAAACAAAGATTTTGTTCTAAGGATGTAAGAATACATACAAATACTTGAAGAATGGAGTAATTAAAATCTAAGATGGGTCATACCGAACAATGGAATTTGCTATTGCACATTATTATAATAAATCACAGACATTTTACAGGTTAAAATATTTTTCACTTTAGTTCTTTTAGCTACAGGGCATCTGTGGGTGAGGGAAAACAGTCTGATTTAAGTATCAATGGTGAACAAAACTGTAGAGGTTTCATTGAGGGTCAGATTTTTAAAGGAGCTCAGTTTCCTTTTAGGCACATAAACAAAGTAGGTAGATTTTTCAGAAGTGCTGACTCCCAGAAGCTCTCATTATTCTCAGTTGGAGGAGTTGGGTGCTGAACATTTCTGAAAACATCCCACTTAATCAGTCACAGAGCTGATCAAATAATGTGCAATGTCCATCCTACTAAAGTGATTCACAAAAATTCATGAATGTCAATTGGCCTATGAATGGAAACTGAGCATATGGCGGCTGTTCAGCATATCAGTACCCCACTCTTTTTCATTCAGAATGACACACCTCGGAGCTGATCACTCTGTTTATTTTGAGAATGGCTATTTGGGATTAGATTCAGTATATAACAGATGAAGAGAATCTAGAAACAAGTCCTCATTTAAAAGGTTTCATGCTGAAAAGATGTGCAAGATTTGCGCATATACGGTAATTTGAGAGGCAGATGGAAACAAAGCAGATAGATAAATGCCAATCTCAGTTCAATGAACATTTGACAAAGAAAGGTCAGAAATGAGGTAGTAAGAAAAGAATATGGTATATGGAAATAACACAATGCATCTGTCTAAGGACACCAGGGAAGAACTTTTCTTAACTCAATAAATAATGCTGTGGTTCTGTATAATAATTTAGCAGTCAGCATCTGTTCAGCCTTTATACCATTTTAATACTGACTGACATTATTAAAAAAGTAACCTGTGCACTTTAATCCTAACCTTTAATTTACATATATCTTTGCTATTTGATTAAAAATAAGCCTAGAGCAATAAAAGCTAAATAAAGGGCTTTAGAAATATTTTCTTATCAGAAGTATGAAAAAAGTATATTAATGCAATATTGTGGCTGAGATTTCTAATTCATGAAGGTTCTGAAGTTGCTATAACTTGGCATTCATTTGTACATGTACAAATTTCTCCAGTTTTGTTTAAGGCAGGGGTGGCCAAAATTGGCTCGCAGCTAGTTGCCAGCAGTTTTACTCTTGGTCACCAGGAGGTGCTCTTCCATTATATTTCTTCAGGGGAACTAGGCAACAGGCTACTAAAACTGTCAAAGCCTAGTATAAAGGGATAACTGCCTAATATTTAGAATTGCTGACCACCACATCTCCAATTGACTTCAGTGGGAGCTAAAGTTACTCAGCTTTTTTGCAGCCAGTGTATTTTTATAGACACGTGCCCTTCTCATTTTCCAAATTGTGTTTTGGCAGGGAACACATCACATACATTGACTTGCAGTTTGTTTCCATGTACTTTTAACTATAAAACCTTGAATGGGTTGGGTCATGTGTCAGAGGGACTCTCTGCATGTGATTCTTGACTTTGGAAATCACTCCAACACCAGTAGGCCAGAACCTAAGCTTATGTTGCACGACCTGCCTCCTGTAGAAGTTCCATCTGGTGGAGAGGATGGGTAGATGGGAGTAAGTTTCTGGCAAGTTTGTTTTGCTGTAGGAGGAACGATAAGCCAAAGATACTAGCTGAGATAGGGTTTCTGTAGTGCCTTGCACCAGAAAAGGAGTTAAGCTGTCAAGTAGATTTTGTCTTGTGGCTCGCATGGTTATGTCTCAGCTAGATTAACTCTATCTGGCAATCAAAGGGTATAATGATAACTGAGCATGAGTTTGTGGTGTTTATCATAGTATGGTATAATAAATTTATACTATACTTTAGATAATTATTCATACACAGATGCACTTACATGCTAAAATGTGCATCTTTAATTATGCTGTTAACATTTTTATTTTATTTGAAATATTTTAACTTGATTTTTTGCATGGGGGAGAGTGGACAAAAAGGATCCTCCAATGGCAAGGCCACTAGACTGAGAAGCAAAATAAGTATTGGAGAGAAATGTTAAATGTTTACTATACAATTTAACTGTACCCCAACTTTCCTGTTCTATGCTGAAAGCTGTCCTCACTCCTTTTTAACAGGGAAGACGTCACTGGGAAAACATCAGTGGTGTACAGTCTTTGGGGACTGGTAATGAAACTATGAGCAGTTGAAATGAATAAATGCTATTTTGTTGGGGTGAATTTGGCCCTGTGAGTACAGAAAAAATTATTTGGAGCTAAGTTTTAGGCAGTTTTGTCCTTTTGAAACTTAGTTTACATCATTGGGTTCCACAAAGTCATCTCTGGATTGAGAATAGGCAGGGTGTCAGTAGGCATTTTAATCATTATAAATGTGATGTGACTTCCCTCGTTTCATAGATTACATGACAGAGCTATCCAGTTCTCACAACTGAGAATACGGTGACACTAGTGTTCAGATTTGGATCAGCTGATGTTCACCTTGTTTTGCTGCTGTTAATGTAAGGTTCAGCGCAGTGCTTAATCAAGAAGTTTACATACATGTGCCATAGCATATTTCAACCTAATTTATAAACCAATCAGCTAATGGAAGGTCATCTTTCACTTTCTAAATAAAGTGTTGGTGTGATGGGATCATTGGGAGGTCAGAGCATGGAATGGCACATACACCTCAATAGGAAGTCAAGAAGATCATAATATTAAAATGAACTGAGGGTCTGATATCATTTAGATCATCCTCTTCCTTTTGCTGCGATCTTACAAGACACCATCCCATTCTTTAAGCCTCCAGCAGAGCCTTACTTTTCCCGCTCAGGAATTCACACACCCCCCATGCTCCTTGTCCATAACCTTTTGTGCGGTCTGAGAGCTCTGGCGGTTGGGTCAGCCCAAGCCCTTTTGCTAAAATAACACACACTTCAAGGTGTTCTAATTGTTCAAGCCTCTGATTCACAGAAGAAAAGCGTGTCCTCCCCTTTCCCTCACTCCCATGCGTAACTGGAAAATTCATAGATTGCAAAGTTAGACGGAATCATGGTGATCACACATCATTAAAACAGATGATCCAAGACCCATATCATGCTCCACCTGGCATCGTGAGGCACAGGACTGAGATTAAACAAGACAAGTTTCAGCCCCAAAAGAATGTGTTTGAAAAACTAGAATGTTTGTTGACAGTGAAGGCTGTGCTATATATTGGCATAAGCTCATGCGCACACATGTATTGTTATGCACTTTCCATTACCCACCTCTCACGTACAACAGGATTGTACAAACGCTTCCCTGTTTATAGCATGCACTAATGTTATTGCTGCTCTTGTATTCCTGTGCACATAACCCTAATTAACAGCTATCAGTCAATTTGCTCTTGATTCGATCATAATTAACTATATGCTTAAGTAATGATTTTGCCTCTCTCTAGTAACTGACACCAGAGACTTATCAAATTGTTGCTTCCATTAATTCAATTCTTCCTCTTTATTTAGGGGAATTAAATTACTCTAATGCAGTTAGTTCTACAGACATTTGTTGTAAGTTTTCTTTTGGTGCCCAAATGTTTCTGCAGTCCTAGGTTGCTATAATTCATTGCCTAAGGAGCGTGTAACCAGAGTACAATTCCTTTTGAATTGTCAAGTGTGCGTGATTGTCTTACAAAAATTCTGCACCTTAATATATAGTGACATGATTTTAGGAGGAAGATGAACAACATCTAAACAGTTTCTTCTGTAAAATTTTCTTCCTCTACAGTATCTTGTTACTGATAGGAGAAAACAGAAGGTTCAAATAGCCATTGCGATTTGTATGGTGTAATGCTGTGGCTGGGCTTACAGGGGCCAGATTCAACTCCAGGTTTATGCCTGTTCTGCCAGGATGATAAATCCTTTGCAGTGAGAAGTCTCCTATTAGAAAGTGACCACGGCTTCCCAGTGGGGGCAAAGGGGTGGCAGTGCTGGCTGGGAAGAGGCTATGGCTGCGGGCTGCACTGCTTCAGAATATACACGGTCCATCAGTGGCATATCTGTGGAGCTCTGACAGCAAATTAAAGCTGCTATCCCCTTGCCCAATCCCTGCTAGATGGCATTATCAGGAATCCTGCCCTCTCTCCAAAGATAATTGGTGTTGCTGACTACACCTCCATGTACCAGATGGGGCAAATTAAGGCCTGGGAGTTAAAAGGTTCATGTTACCTGGTGCTACAGCTTCCTGTCCACAGAAAAGTATATAGCAAATGGCACAAACTGAAAGCCCACTATTCACACTGGACAGCACAAGTGGTATTTGTCGGGCAGTAAAAAGCCTGTAAGTAAAGTAAAGTAAAAACACCTAGTTTCTACCTAGGTATGTTACTGATCAGTTGTAGGTTTAATTCAAGTGTTAATGTTGTGATGTCTCATTAACATTTCATTAATTACTATTGTTTATGTGTATTACCATAATGGTGGGAAGTGCCAGGTATGAACCAGGACCCCATGTGCTCAGCACTGTACAAATACAGACTAAAAGTTGGTCCCTGCTCCAGGGAGCCTGTAATGCAAGTATGAAATAAGACCACAGAGGGAGACAGATGGCAGACTATAAAGAAACAATGAGACAAAATTAGTCTACATGATAGGCAGTTGTCTTGGCATGCCAGTGGCTGAACTGATGTCAGATTTTTGTAGGTGTCAAAGCAAGGGGTCTGAAGGAGGGCTCTGGCAGGAGGTGAGGAGGTAGCACTGCAAATGTTTACAGGGAACTCATGCCAAGCATGAGGGGCAGCATAGAAGAAAACACAAAGGTGCTTAACTGACAGTTTAACAAGTGGGTAATGGAGAATGGAATGATGGGCCAACTGGAAGCAGGAGTCAGTCTTGCCATACTGAATGAGAGATGAGGGATAGGGTAGGGACAGGCCATGAAGGGCCTTGAAAGTGAAAACAAGCATCTTACATTTTACGTGATAGAAAAGAGGGAGCTACTGGACGGATTCATTGAGGGGATGGCATGGTCTTTTTAGCAGCATTCTGAATGGATGTGAGTGGTACAGGGCAGCATTTGTCCTGGCCAGATAAAAGGATGTTGCAGCAATCAAAGTATGAGATGGTGGGAGCCTAGACAAGAGTTTTAGCTGTATAGATGGGTAGGAAAGCCGTACCTCTAGCAATGTTATGTAGAAAGAATCTGCATGATGCAGATGAGGCCTGAATATTGCCTAAAACATAGGTTAACCTTGCTGGGTAGAACAGGGCTGTGAAGAATTTCACACTGTGCATAACATAATTAGGTCAACCTAACCAAACCCCTGCCGTAGATGCAACGAGGTCACTGAAAGAATTCTCCTATCAACCTAGCTACTGCCTCTGGAGGGGGTGAATTTACTACAGTGATCGAAAACCCCCTTCTGATGATGTAGCAAGTATCTACGCTGTAGCAGCGCAGTCACAGTTGTGACGCTCTAGGGGCTGGAACGTAGACCTAGCCCAAGAGAATGGTCCTGTGGATAGCCCCACGCAATGAGGAAAAACATTCGATTTGATTTTCCTTAGTCAGTTCTCACTCCTTTTTAAAGCTACTGCCCCAGCACCATACCAAAATTTTATCAAGAAAAGCATTAAGAACAAAGTGACAGCAATTCACAATGGATTTGCAGGCTCACACAAGAGACTTTGATGGAACTATATATAATATATAGCTAGATAGATGAAAATGGCATAATTTTAACTCTCTTGACCTAAATTTTCAAAAGTGACTAGTTGTAGGCGCTCAGTTTGAGACCCATTTAAATGATCAGCTTTTTACATGGTGGGAGCCAGGCATTTTTGGGGGGAGGGGAGAGAAAAAGCCAAAACAGCCCTTTTTAAGGCTCATTCCACTGAGCTCCCAAAATCACTGTTTAGTAGATGGTTAATCATCTAAGGGCAAAATCCCTTCTTCCTCTCCACATTTCCACTCTAGCACAAGTTGACTGGGTGTGCCCTGAAGAGCTCTGCAGGGACTGGAGATGGGCAGAAAAAGAAACAATACCCCCAGAGTGAGAAGAGGAGCCCTGCTGCCTCCAACAGCCTTCCCCTTAGGCATGGGAGGAGTTTGCTAGTGACTCTCCACTGCTAAAGAGCCAGTGTTCACATCGTCAGAAACTTGCCTGCTGGGGCACTGGAAACCACCACAGAGCTCTGCTCTGCAGCATGCAGGGAGCTGCACCCTGTTTAAGTGTGTTTAGGCTCCCCTTCTTCTGCCCCACACAGCAAACCAGTGCTGTATTTGAAGCACTCATGGTCCTTCTTGTCCCTTCTTGCTCGAGTATCACACATCAAAGACCGATATACATATGGTATTACAGGTCAACATCTGGACGTGCACTTGTGTACAACACTATTGGTAGTGATCAAAGTATAATTTGATGGGCCCTGGAACCCTCCTAATCTCCAGGCCCCCTTCATGCATCTGCAGGCCCCAGCCCAGGTAGCATTTTTGAGCCTCACTAGCTCTTTCCTCACAAATGAAGCACAGCCTCAGATTCACATCACCCCAACTGTGTCCACTAATGCCAACATCAGACCCTCTTTCCCCATCCCCATTCCCTAAGCTCCCTGCCCCAAAGTCCCCACTCCAGCCCTCCTAACCCCCCACCTCTCCCATCTTCACTCCACTCCCTTTCAGCCCCCAACCCCCTCCACATCCCCAGCCCCTTCAGTCCCCATTTCCTTACTCCACCCCATCAGCCCCCAAACCCCTCCACACCTTCCCAGCACCCCTGTCCTGATCCCCCACTCCAGCCCCCCAACCTCCTCCATCCTTCTCCAGCCCTTCATAGTCCCCACCACCACTACCCAGCCCCCACTCCTTTTCCCCATGCCCCCTCCACCAGCATCATCTGCAAACTTTAGCTGTGGTGCTTCTATGTTTCCTTCCACCTTAGCCTGCCCATTGGCTCTCCCAGTACCCCCCCCAAGCTGGCCCAGCCCCTTCTTCCCACCCTAACACACCTGCTGGCTCTCCAAGTCCCACCCCCCAGCTGGCCTGACCCCTTCTTCTTACACTACCCCCCCACACGCACCCTTTCCCCATCGGCTGCTTGAGGCCCGACACCACAGGCTGCTCCACCTGTCCTGAGCATGCTCAGGTTGATGAGTTTTAAAAACTGCTGGCCAGAGGACTGTGCCTTCGGGCCAGGAAGGGGCCACAGCTGCCAGCCTGCTGGGGGGGGAAGTGTCTGCGCAGAGGTAGTAAGGGGGGAATGCTGCCTTCCACCCCATTATTCTGTTTTTAGGAGCTCTGGAATGCTGGTCCCTAAAAACTGGGGGCCCTAGAACGGCATCACAGTGTGGTCCCCCTTACTTTAACCCCTGACTACTGCACCAAAATACATGCATCCCTACTTGTATATTTTATTGTCTTTTTACATACATGTTTACCTGTAGCTATCTCTAAGCCACAAAATTTAGGTTATCCTTTTTTTTAAACTGCTTTAAATTAAGACTAGGTAGGAGTATTTGTTCTGGTTGCTATTACTTCTGGCAGCATGATGGTGTGTATTATATAACAGTGAATTATTTATCTTTCCCTTACGGAAAAGCTAAATGATTATTAATTAATAGAAATTTAAAAGGATTCTGCAGCGATTCTTCTATAAATGGCATGATAAAGACTTAACATTGTAAGTATAAAATGTTTACTCCAATGTATAAAATTAAATGGAGAAATGTATCCTTCAATAGCTTGGAGTAAGTTGATGCCTTCAAATGCTTAGATAGTTAAGTTAAGCCCTGGAAAAAGTTGCCGAGGGTGGTTTATAGAATTTCCATCACTGGAGGCTTTGAAAAGCAGGTTTGACAGACACCTCTCAGGGGTGATCCTGCCTTGAGTGCTGGGGATTGGAGTAGTAGACCTCTCACTGTCCCTTTCAGTCATACAGTTCTATGAGAAATTCTAATACCAAATCATTGCTTAGCAGCAAAAATTCCTCTTTTATTTACACTCTTCCCTTACTCTAAAACAGAGGAACTCAAGGAATCTGGCTATGCAACTGTTTTAAATGACCAGGCTTAATATATAGTAACTAGCTGCAACCTGTCAAAAATGACAGGGGAAAATCAAAAGAGAATTTATGAAATACTTATTTATTTTAATTGATGAATAGCTCTTTAATTACAACATTTTTTGCAAAAGTTCTATGATCAGATAAAACTGTTCCTTGGTAGTTTGTATCCTTCATGCAAACTTTCAGATTTTCATGGTTTCTTCCCTGACTGAGCACCGCATACAATTGTCTGAAGAGTCAGCATGAAATACTGGAAACAGCTGAAAGCTATGCTGAGAGCTTTATAATTTTGACAAGGTCCAAAGGGGCAGCTGTGTCACCAGAGTGAACTATCCCTGGGTTTCACTGGCTGTGACTGTCCAATTTTTAAATCCTTAGCCATGTTGCCTTTATAAATTACAATGAGGCATGCAGCTACAATAAGGCATATATCAGTCCCATGCCAAGACTCCTAGGCCATTGTGATGTCAGAGGGGACTCAACCAATTGGTCCTTGGGAGCAATTGGTTGAGTCACCTCTGACATCACAATGGCCTGTCACATGGTACACTTCATATCATGCACGCACATAGCAAAACAGGAGAGTTGATTAGACTAGAAAACCATCGATGTTTAATCACTTTTCATGATTTGTGCTCTGAAGCTTTGATATTAGTACAAATATTATCATAATGGAGCTTTTCCTTAGCTGGCATGTTCCCAAGCCCACTTGATTTGTGGTGAATTAAAGCATAAGAGTATCACCAGCCCCTAAACTAATTGCACTGTAAAGAAAAGGAACAGTTGCATGTAGTGGTTTTTTTAAACTCAAAGAGCTCTAATCTGGATGTTTCTACAGCTAATTTGCACACCTGTCTATTTTAGAAGTTTTCCATTTTTCACCCTTGTGGATAAACGTAATTTGCTAATTGGGGCTGGAAACATCTGGTTTTTAATCTGTTATTAATTTATTTGCAATTTTAGAAATCCCAATAATTTAGTTTTGCTGTGAAGCACAAACAAAGCTACATATAATGAATACCTCCCTAAGCCACAATCCTACCACCTCAGGATTTGATTTTGGTAGATCTTAGGCAATGGATATCACGGAATGAAGCCAGATTAAGTGTGGTTAATGTATGCTAAGGCATTCCGGATCCTGTATCACAAGTGTTTGTGATTCAGAAGATGAAAATCTTTCCTCTGATTCAAGAAGAGGAACTGATGTCCTGGGTGCTATGAATCAAAGTTGATAAAACTAAGATTTTATCACTTTCTGTGTGTAAGGAGCAGTTACTTGTTATAAAGATTATCAAAGACATTTGAGCATCTAGGTGAGAGGACTGAGACTGAGAATACCCTTTGCAGCTGGGTAGCTGATGCCCGTTGGATGTTGGTAAAATTATGGCTTTTGTCAAGTTTTTCAGAATATTTCCCTTCTGTCACCATCAGCCCCTTTTGCCTTGTCTGGTTAAGTTTCAGAGAGCTGCTCATCTAGCCTCTGGTGTCCTTCAGGGACCTTGAAAAATTACTAGTGATGCTACCTGAGTTTACTGTAGAGGTCCAAGGCGCCACTACAGGGTTAACATATAAATTGAACAAGCTAGAGTATGGGAAAGTAACTTGTGGGTCTCCACATGCAAAAAAAAGAAAGTGTGCGGTTTTATTATTGTATCTGGGAGAAGATTGCAGCATACGCAACATGGGTAAAATATACTGCTTTTGTTTCCTCCCTGGTTCCATAACCTGTTGTGGGTGCAGAGCTGGTAAGTTTCCTGATATTTGGTATTTGTCCCTGATTCATGTCAGCTCTCATTTACAAACAAACAAACCTTGGCTAGGGGGAGAACAGCTTGACAAAGTGAACCACATGCAACTTAAAGGCTCAGAAATCAGTAGGTAAGTGGAATGCATGCACTTTAATTTATTTTGTAAAATTCTTTTGGGTTGTGGGGGGGGGTGGTAGGTTATTCAGAGTCCTCATCTATATCCCAAGCTGTCCTGGGTAGCTCAAGGTGTGTTTTTAAATGGATTCATTAAACCATGCAAGACTCTGTGTAGGCATGCAAATTAATTTGAATTTAATACTGATTTATCTGAAGTTGGTCAAAAGTCAACTTGAGCTAAATCAGTAGCAGCCCGCTTTAATAGAATAAGACTCTGAGATGCCAGGTTGCTATTACGATGAGTGGGAGTTTTAGCTCTGATTTAATAGTGCCAAGATTTCACCTATTTTACAGAAGTAGTGACGCATGCCGTGATTTAATGTGCCATGCAAGTTCTTAGGAGTCTTAGTCATTCATGAAATGCTTTTCCCTCTCCTCCCTATTGAATAAAACCAGCTGTTATTGAGTTGCTGGTGAGACCTAGTGGGGTATGGATGGACTTGCCCCTTGTGGACCGGGAGCATCTGTCTGACTGTCAAAGGTCTAGGATAAAACACTCCTGCCTATGGACAGAACTTTTGCACGGGGAGTCCCACAAGTACTTCCTTATAATTTGTCAACCTAGAAATAAGAATGGACACATTTGTAAAGTCTATGCAGTTTGTTAGACTTTGGGTAGTGGAGTCCTGTTCCCCAGGAAACCCCCTTCTCTACTCCCTGTCTCCTGTCTAGCTGACTCTTTGTTCTTGTTGCTACAGCACAGCAGGAAGCAGACTTCATCCCTGCTTCCCAGTGATGAGCAGGCTGACAGGAGCAGCAAATCAGTGTGGTTGGTCAAGTGGGGGGGGGGTGTTAAGAGCTGTCAAAGACAGGGAAAGAATTTCTACTTAAAAGGGCAGGGGGAGGAGAAGAGACAGCTGTAACTTTCTTGTGTTATATTGGAAAAAAGCTGGTTCTGTGCAGAGTTGAAGGTGGCTTTGAACAGAAGCAGTGTATTTCTGTTGTGAGAGGTGACATTTGGCTATTTTCGTTCCTGGTCATTGTGCTTGGGTTGTAACGTAGTGTTGTATTGTGATCTGATTGTAATGTTGCTCCTTTTACCTGGATACAACTTTGATTATAGCTGAAGAGTCAGGATGCTACTGTTCAACTATTTCCAGAGAGGTAGCTGTGTTAGTCTGTGTGTAGCAAAAGCAGCAAGAGTCCAGTGGCACCTTATAGACTAATGTATTTCTTCGAGCATAAGGTTTCATGGGCTACAACCCACTTCGTCAGATGCATGATGCAGGCATCTGACAAGGTGGGTTGTAGCCCATGAAAGCTTATGCTCAAAGAAATGTTAGTATATAAGGTGCCACAGGACTCTTGCTGCTTTTACTGTTCAGCTATGTTTGTGGAAGTCGTATTAGCAATATGTAAAGGAAGCTTTACTTGAGTGACCCTAGAGAATGAGGTAGCCATGGGCTGTGTGTCAACTGGCACTAGTTCCCTCACTGCTGAATAAAACCTGCCCATAGTCCTGTCTCCTGAGAAGGGTTTCAGGTGTGCCAAGAAGCTGCACTAATGCACAAGGAGTCTGATGGATATTTGGGAAGTGGAGAATTCCCTGAGCTAAACTCAACTGCAGTTTCCACAGGACAGCCTACAGGGGTGGGGACACATCCAGGTGTCAAACTGCACCATACAGAACATGTGGCTGTTTCAGTCGCCGTGTGGCATTCCCAGACTTCACAGTGCATAGCACATCTTAATGGAGAAATTTCCTCCTGGACAGTTTTCCTTGCATTTGTGATTGCATAAACCTGTCTCCTTTCTCCTTCACCATTGTATAAAATCTAATTGGCAAGCACAGCAATTACTGCTGTGGAAAAGTCAGTATTTAGTTCTATTAATGCGAATTAAAAGTCAGAAACAGCAAGTGTTGGAGCCACACAGCTGCTCAGGGCTCTGTGGACCATCAACCACTTGCCCACTGGCCGTGAGCTGAGGACCACTACAGAAGTCTCTGCAGGATATAATTATTCTCTGTGTTCATGAGTTCCATGAATTGATTGCATAAAGTATTTCCTTTTGTTTTAAACATTCTAGCTATTATTTCCATTGAGTGACCTTTAGTTCTTTTGTAAAAAGAGGTGGTAACTAACATTTCCATATTTACTTTCTCCATGCCATTCATGATTTTGTAGACATCTGTGATATAGTCCTGTAGTCATTTCTCTTCTAAAATGAATGGTCCCAGTTTTTTTAATTTGTCCTCATAGGAAAGTTATTCCATATCCCTAATCAATTTTGTTATCCTTCTCTGCACTTTTGGTGATGCTGATGCATCTCTTTTGATATGAGGAGACTAGAAATTCACACAGTGTTCAAGTTACAGGCATACCATGGATTCATTTAGTGATATGATATTTTCTGTTTTATCATCAATCCCTTTCCTAATAGTTCCTAATGTTCTGCTAGCTTTCCCGATTGCCACCACATGTTGAGCAAATGATTTCAGAGAGCTATTTTTGATGACACCAACATCTTTCTTAAGTGGTAACAGCAAACTTGGACTCCTTTTCCAGATAATTTATGAATACATTGAAAAGCACAGGTCGCAGTACAGACATTGCTATTTACTTTTCTCCGTGTTGAAAACGTCTATTATTCCTGATCCATGAGACAACTTTCTTTCTTATCCCGTGATTGCTCAGTTTGCTAAGAACTTTTAGCTAGGCACCTCATCAAAGACTTTCGGACAGTCCGAGTTCATTGTATTGACTGAATCACTCTTGCCCATGTGTTTATTGATACTTCCAAAAAAAATTCTAATAGATTGGGTGACAATAACTTGGTTAGATCTAGGGAAAAGATGTAGGGTGCTTCTAAATGTCTAATATTCAAGGCATCATATAGCGGATATGTGAAATGGTGTAACTTCCTAAGACAGAAGGTGAGAGCATGTGCACAGAGATCACAGTGTTCCTTCAGCATACACATCGTCTTAGTGACTGCCTAATATATCTAAGGGCTGTAGAGCAGACAGCGGAAAGGACAGATCTGTGCCTACTTCACAGCACTAAGCTTTGATTTGTTCTGCATTCCCAGTGACGATTGAACTTCTAAGAAAAAAGGGGAAGAAACAAAGGCAAAAAGAAGACAAAAGAATGGCATACCATAAAGAGACAGATGGAGAGGATAGCTCAAGAGATGTTAGAAAGACATGAAAAGTGAGTGCTATATGAAAAGTACATGGAGAAGTACTAGTAAAACCAATGCAAAAAAAGTTTTAACTCAGGGAGAGATGCAGAAGACAGGAAAGTAATAGGCAGGGAGAAATTGTACTGTTGAAAATAACTGTCTGTTCGGGGAATGAGTGTTGATGAGGTGATACATGGTGTAACACTAGGCAGGCATTCATGGATAAATTCAGGAGGGATGGAGCAGGGGTTTTTGTGAGCTACCCTAAAAAGCAATTTACCAGACCACTGCTGATACCTTTACGTTATCACAGATTGGATGGCACAAAGCTATGTCACTGCTAGTCCATGGAAATGGCATTTTTTTATAAAGGTGAAGTGATGTCACTGTAATCTACGGAAAGATGTTCTTCTGTCAAAACCAAACACTTGGTTAATGTAACATGGGGTTGTACTGAGAAGCAAGAGGAGGCATGCAGAGCTCTCTTTGAGAAAGTTAACAACTGAAAGAGGGGTTAGTGGAATAGAACTTCTCACAATCTACATCCTTTGGGCTACGGCCAGAAAGCACACACAGCTTTTCAAAACAGACCTCTTATGAAGTTACACACTAGTCCTTTGGGTCATACTGTCCAACTGTCTTTATACTACCCCAGTGGGCCCTTTGCAACATTTTTGATCCCCTTCACCTTGCTGCATTTTGCACCTTGCTACAGTGCAAACATTTGTGCAACATGGGAACTGTGCAGTTGATGGGGTATTTAAAAACCTAGTTACACAGAGTCACAATCATCTCTTGTGCAGTTCCTGGAAGTAACTGGAATTACACCAAGAATGAGTTTGGTCCATAGACCCTTACATATCTCTTGACTTGGATCATTATTCTCTGAACAGGATAATGGTTATGCTTGAGAAGAAAGAGGAAAATATAGATCCTTAGGTTCTCAAGGGATTGTCTTGGGGTAGCTTATTTATGCAAGCAGATCCACTGAAGTCAATGGGGGTAACTTGCAAGAATAAAGATTATTCATGTTAATTAGAAAGGGTTTTAAAAACATTGTACACCAATGCTCTGATATTCTCTGGTGGTATTTCTATAGCTGTAGTGCCCCTGAGCCTCAATTTGGGCCCCACTGTTCTAGGCATTATTCCATGGGATAGTAAACAACAGTCCTCCAGAGTCCATAGATCTGTCATTTAACATTTCTCAGCTCCAGGATGAAAAGGCAGCCAAAAATTAGAGATGTAGGTAAAATTTTCAAAAGCCCTGAAGTTACTTAGGAAACAAAGTCACATTTTCAAGAGTAACTTATAGACTTACAAGGATAAGGCCATGTCTATCCATAAGATGTCTGGTACCGTTAATGTGGTAAAATCTCCTGGTGTGAATGCATTTATACCTGTGTAAATGTGCTTATAGCTCACCCCTGCATGGTAAGGCAAATAAGCTATATTGGTATAAGTGAATCCATCCAGGGGTTGTTAGCAATACAAGTCTTTTAGCAAAAAGAACTAATCATGCTGAAATAGTTACTGGTATAAAATCTTTGTTATAGCCCAGTCCTGTCCCCCTAGCCTTTCAGTGAGGTTTGTTCTCTGAAGGAACTTAGACTCTTCTGAAAATTTTACATGGCTGAAAAGGGGAGAGAGAAAGAAGACTAATATTAATAAAAATTATTTCCATTTTCCAGCAAACTTAGTTTTCATTAATTTTTTTCTATACTATGTTAGAAATGGATCCCAAGAAAGTCTTAGTCTCACAATGCAGTTTTAGCATCTTAGATATTTTTGCTGCAACTGTCGCCTTGCAGCTTATTTTCTAGACACATGAAAAACTCAGAAGGGGCTGAGGCAACAGGGTTCCCCTCTCTCATAAATTTTAGGGGCCTATTTGAATGGCAGTGATTGATGCCAACTAATGTTCCTCAGGTTTGAAGCCCAATTACACCTTCCAAACGATAAACTACATGTTAATTAGCTCGCTGCCAGTTCTCAGACACTGCACAGAACTGTAAAGCTTACTCTCTTGAATCGCTCAGAAGTGTACACATTTGCTGGAGTTCTTGTTATGTGATTGAGTCACTGTCATTTCATCTCTTGATAACTTAAGGAATTCGGGAATGTTTTTGCAAAGCTCATCAGCCTATCTTCATATAATGGATTATTATTTCCTTTGAAAAACATCTCCAGATTTGGGATCAAATTTCAGAATGGCTTGTACACTTTTCAGGTATGAAAATAGAAAAGTGGGGTGCATGGTAGTTCAGGCAGATTGAAATTTTACCTCAAACTTAACTCTCACTTTTAATAGTTGAAAAGCCTGGTTTAGACTAGACTGCCAAAAAATGATCATTGAATATGTGTTCAGAACAGGAAAGGAAGTGAAATATCCTGTTCTGGAGAATGATTGCTTAGTTTTAGATGCTGTTAACTGACCATGTATTGAATACTTTGTCTTTTGAGAGGCTATTTTTAAAATGCACTATTAAAGTACACCAAACTTGGGGCATGATTTTCCACTTACGGTGGTATAAATTGGAAGCAACTCCGTTAAAGCCAGTAGGGTTACACCACTGTAAATCAAGTGTGACTGAAGAACAGTTCAGTCTCCCATTCACATCAGTGAGAAAAGGAAAAGACTCTAGGTGTATGCAAATGAAAAGCAAGATCTTCCTGGAGTCTGTTGCATTTAGCAGAAGCTATTTGATAGATATATTTAAATGAGTCCACTTCCAGATGTAGTCTTTCACCTGATGTTTATATGGTAATTCTTGCAAACTAGTTTACTGCATGAAATGTTGAGGTGCTGTGCTTTATGTATATGTGAGAACAGGAGGGTAGCGCATACCCCATAGAGTGAAAATGGACAATTTGAGATTTGCCAACCACATCTTTAAACATTAGCTTAAAAACTTTAAATAAGTTGAGTAGCTTTGATAATAAAAAGAGAAGATAAATGTAATTAAACCAAAAGGGAAATGGATAAGATACATTTTTTTAATTATACACAACACAAATGCTACATTAGAGTCAAAAGGCTGTGATACGGCATCTGCTAGGCATACTTTCCATGGTAAGTAAGGTGGTCACAAGAACTTGAATCTTGTAGAAAAATGATAATGTGATAGTGGCTTTAACTGACATCTTACATTTATAATATATTATTTTGGGTATCAGCAGCTGTTGGGTAAACCATCATTTTTCATATAGTTTGCCTAATAATTCTATTCCATTTTTAAAATGTATGGATTCTCAGAGGCCTGTGAAATGACTAAGAATGCAGATGTCTGCATTTAAGAAAGATAAAACAGACAAGTATCTGGTTACTAGTTGCCCATCTAAAGCATTGCACAGAGCCTGCAAATATTTCTGATAATATAGTTCTCAGCAAAACCACTATTGAAAAGCATTTTAAAGAGCAGCCTTCCTGCATGTCAGAACATCATTATATTTTTATATGTTTTTTTCTAGCTGACTTTGAGGCTACCTCAGTGCATAACTAGAACAGTCTGTGGGTTTGTTATTTACCTGAGTAATTTCTCTGCCTCCATCTATACATTTGGAATTTTGTACCTGCAGATAATTGACCCAGCATTACTACCCACATAAAATTACAAAAACAAAATATTAATTAGATGCCTAATTTTAAAACTATTGCTAATCCACAGCTTCCACTGATTTCAATACAATTTTATGGCTTTCACGCCTCTAGAAATCAGGCCCCTGCTTGTCTGCTTAGCTGATTTATGGGTGTATAGTGCAACATATTGACAGCGTAATTCTTAATAGATAACATCTTATGGGTGGGACTCCTGTCCCATGCTAGGCATGCCAGGTCCTTCAACTGCTTATGAAGACTCAGTCCTACAAGATGTTACCCAACTGTTCATGAGTCTTTTTTAATTTTAGAAGTATTTAATTTGCATGCATGTGGCATGCATGTAAAGTTGTACTTCTTTTGATATCCTTCCTCTCCTTATGTCTCCTTTTCTGAAGCTAAAAGGGAAACAGCTGGAATTGCAAACGTCATGCCTTTGTCTGTGTCCTCTTGTTCCCACCTTTACTTATTGTTGGTATGTAATATCCCTTTTCTCCTTCCTTCACTGTCTTTTTATATTAAAAACACCACCTTGGTTATCCACATGGTTGACGTCCGTGCCAGACCACACGGCAGTGAATGGATGATGTATTCATCCACTTAAAGCAACTAGAATAAGGATCAGGGTATTGGATTTAACTCCCTCAACTGGATCAGTCTTTTGCTTTGTACAGGTCAGTTGTAAACTTTTGAAAGACCAGCCATAATATTTTGTTCAGACTTATGGTTTACAGACAGCCTCCATTCCTGGGGTGTTCATAACACTAAGGTTCTGGTGTACATCACACACATCAGATAGTCAAGAACTGGAAAAATATACCCCAAATAGTAGAGCTTTTCCCAGAATGGAAAGATAAGCCCCTATCATGTTTGGACTTTCAAGGATCACTAACACAAGCTCATCAATAGTGGAGACATTGCTCACAAATGAAAATCAAATTAGGAAACTTGAAGGAACTTCTTAATTAATTTCTAATCCCTTTAATCTTATTCTTTGTAGGAAATCTGGCATTATGTGATCTCTGTACAAATGCTTAGTAAATGATGTATATCGTGTCTTAAATCTATGACTCGTTAGAAATAGCACATCAGGGAGTCAGCTATTAGTAAAAGTATAGTTGCAATTCCAATGCAAGAAAAAAAAAGTTGGTTTTGTAGGAAGACTAATTTTTATGAAAAAGTCCCAGAGACTTCAGTGGGAAATTGACATTATACAAGTCTTTTTTTTTTAAACAGTCCTACTCAATTCAGTACAGATAAAAATCTCTTAAATTCTTCTCGATGATTCAAAAGTGCTTACTATAGCCATCTAACCCTGCTACAGAATTATAAAAAATGGTTAAAAATCCTGTAGAAAGGATATTGTCTATTAAATTCTAAAATTGTTTACAATAATGGCTTATTCATAGATGTTATGGTGAGAAGGGATCATGGTCATCTAGTCTGATCCTCTGTACAACACAGGTAGTAGAACTTCCCTGAAATAATTCCTAGAGCAGATCTTTTAGAAAAATGTGAAAACAAAATATAAAAATTTTCAGGGATGGAAAATCAATCACAAAGAGCAAACCTTGGTATATGGTGCCAGTGGTTAATTGCCCTCATTGTTAAAAATGTACACCTTATTTCCCGTTACAGTTTGTCTTGCCTCAACTTCCAACCTTGGATCACATCTTTCTTTGCTAGGTTGAAGAGCCCATTGTCAAATATGTTTTCCATAGGTACTTATAGACTGTAATCAAGTCACCTGTTAATCTTCTCATTGTTAAGCTAAAATAACGTAAAGAATCCTATAGAAACACTGCTGTTTTCATCCCTGTTAAATTCTATGAGTTTTTCTTAAGTTATTTTATAAGCAAAGTTTATCTGACACTATTTAGATAGCTACTTGCTGATTTTTGTTTCCATTGACTTGACAGAGCAAAATCAGGCCCAAAATTTAGTAGCACTACAGTACGATATGCTCGACCTTTCAGAAGAAATGCAAGCTCTACACCAGGGGTCTCAAAGTCAAATCACCATGAGGGTTGCACAAGGACTAGTAAGTTAGCCCAAGAGCCACACCACTAAAACTTTTTCATACAATGGTATTGCAAACATCGATAGTTATAATGTTGTTGCGGGCTGCAAGAACAACTTTAAGGGCTGCATGTGGCCCTTGGGCCACAAGTTTGAGACCCCTAGTCTGCAGTGACCAGGTCATTCATACTGTGCAGCAACATCAGCATCAAAGTCTAAAGAGGGAAGAATTTGTCATCCATTCTGCTGCTTTTACCACCATAGAAATTTGTTGGTGTGTTTGGCATAAGTTCTTTCACAGCTCTGTGTGATAAACTTGGAGCCTGAGCTCTTTCTTATCAGTGTGTGTTGATTTCTGGTATTCAGGCTGCAGGGCAACTCCCACAAATGTCACAACAAATGCAGAAGTAAGTTACATGAATACAAATAAAACTAGCATTATGTAGAAAACTTCATGTAATCCACTAGGGACCACACTGTACAAAAATTTAATTTTCCTAGGAAGCAGATTGGCACTATAATCATGGGTGTTGTTATTAGTCACTAAGATGACTCTGGTTCAAAACCATGCTGACTGTACATTTTTAGAAACAGCAGTGAGGAAGCTAAGAAAATTCCAGTAATTTTAGAATAACAGAATAAGCACCATATAAATTAAAGACTTAGACATTCAAACATGAGGGCTACAGTGTTCATAACTAGTACCTAAAGGCAGGCATCTAAAGCAAAGTGATATGATTTTCAGAGTTGTGTAGCTCAACATCTCTGAAAATCAAGCCATTTCACAGTTAAGGTGCTTCAGTGTGAAAATTTTGAGCTAGACGCATTGTCCTCTGAGGTATGTAAGATTTTGGTTAAGATTTTTAGATGGGTTGTTTTGGAGTGGGAGGAGGTTGTAGAGTTTTTTCTCTTTTTTTAAGAAATACAAATATTTCATAAATTAAAGAAAAACTAACCAAGACTATTTGGGTCAGCACTCAAACCCCTCAGAGGTGGTTTTGGGTATCATATTTTGATTCAGGTCCTCTTTTGCCTTCATAACTATTCTTTAGGAATACCCATTGTTTTTAATTGCAGTTCTCTGTGCCAAATAGAGTGCAACAATGACTTCAGCTCCCTGCAGCTACATGTACAAATAAAGAAAAGACAGGTATGTATATTCCAAACAACCAGAACTTACAGGAAAAAAGGAGAAAAATATAACTCCACAATGTTCAGTATCAAACTGTTTGTGAATGAAGATTATTTGAATATATTCTCACCAGTCACCTTCATCCTGAGCAGCCACAACTTCCATTGACTTACAAACATAGAACTGTTCTGCTCTTCTGAGCACCCCTGTTGCACTTACTTCTGCACCTCTTGTCCAGAATACCAAGAACTACCATTTTTGTCAGGTTAAAGCTTTTATATTGGTTACCGTCAAATGTATGTGATCATAGTCTAATATATGCACAAGAATCTGATTTTCAGTATAAATGTTTGCTTTACTAACACGTGTTACCATAGTATAAGCCTTCTGTCCATTTAATCAAAAATTAATCTAAATCATTCAGGCACTGTTTTTTCTTTGAGTCACATCAGGAAGTGACATGTGAACAGATGGCATTTGAAGACACTTGAGCATTCTGTAAAATGTGTCAACCTTTCTTACGTTCACAGAAAAGCAAAATGAGTTCCACCACAATATTTGAAAACTATTGTTGAAATGATAAATGACTGCTTCTTAACTCTTTGATGTCTATGTATCACATGTTCTTTACTCAGCCTTTTTCATTTAAGTAATGTGATGAGCCATAAAATTTATTTGGAAATGTTACACGTGTACCATATCTCTGTATCTAAACACCCTATACTGGAGGTAAAAATATTTCTCCCTGTTATACATTATGGCTGTTTCAGGAAATGATTTATTGGGGAATATTTGTTTGTAACTGAGGAAAATAGGATGCTCTTTCTGTTTCAACAGTTGCAAGCTTAGTGAGTTGAAAGTAAATACTTCCTCACAGTTGTAAAGCACCTGTGAAAACTCACTTGGGGGTCTACTGCAAACCCCTTGCTAACTTCTTCCCCAGGCAAAGCTCCCACTGAGGTCACCTGCTAGCCATTTCAGGAGGTACCTAGGCATATGCCTATATTTAGCATGTGAATTTTCTTACAGAAATCAGGGGGGCTTCACATGTGCTTAATGTCTATGATTTGGAGCCTGGCGAATAAGGAGTTGTGGGTTGGACCTTCGTTCAATTCCTCAATTATTTCAGATACTAAATCTCCTTTTTTCAATGGAACTATCATTGGAACATTGCCTTTGGGACAGATTTTGTATCTGACATGATTGGAAATTACATTGAATTGAATACAACAGAATTTGGACTGATGGCCTCATTCCACAAGAATGTCAGTAACAAAAAGGATTACAGATTACAATTTTAGTAAAAACTAGTCTTATAAATTCAGCTACTTACTGAATCAGTCAGTGTCCTACTTTCAGGATTGTCAGAGTGAGCAGTTCTGAATAGTCTTTGCTTACTAAATAGAAGTAGAGAACTAAGATCAATATAGCAATATTTTGCAGGAGAAAATTCAGTTTATCAAATGGGTTTGACATTTTAAAGATGATTAAATGCCTTGTTTGTTCGACTTCAGAGAGACTTTGGGAATATATGGGATGGAAATGATGACCCATAAGCTTTCAGAAATCTAAATCACATTGGAACATGGATACTTTTCCAGAAAAAGTTAATCTAAAAGTCTAAGTCGGTGGCTCCCAAGCATTTTGAGGCTAGGAACTCCTTTTTAACAAGGAAGAAAAATCTTTGCGGTCCCCTGGCTGATTATTTAATCTGGCCCACGCAGGCAGAATCTGGCCCGCGCCACTCTGGTGGCACTGTTGGGACAGCTGGTGAGTGGCGTTGCCACCACCATGCCCCAGGCCGCTGGGTAGCTGAGCAGCAGTGGCTCTAGCCCCTTGCCCTTGTCCCTGCCAGGGACCCACCGCAGCCCCAGCCCCTGCCAGGATCCAGGAGAGGCAGCCCTGGCGGGGAGCATCGGGGCTGCACCTGGATTCCAGCTGCAGTAGGGGGAGGCTCCACAGACGCCTTGAAATATGTCTGCAGACCCCCAGAGTCCCCGGACCCCAAGTTGGGAACCACTGGTCAGAGGCGTTGCTGGCCCAGGGAGGGACCCAGGGCATGGGCCCAGGCCTCACCCCCTGGCCAGGGACAGGATCAGAAGCTGCCGCGCCACCACAGGCGGCTAGGCCCCGCATCCCTGGCTGGGGATGGGACCGGAAGTTGCCGCATGGTCCTGCATCTCTGGCCGGGGACAGGGCCGCTGCTGCCACTGGCGGCTGGGCCCCAGATCTCCAGCCCGATTGGGCCAGAAATCGGGGGCACCAGTGCTGGGATTCAGGGCACGTGCCCCGGGTTCCCAGCACCAGCGATGCCTCTGCCACTGGTCGAAGCCATGGCGTTGCAAGGTAGAGTAAACCAGGCATTAAGTGCTTCTACTGACTTTAATGGTGGAGAATCAGAACTTGTATTCTAAATACACAAGACATGTCGCAGTTGGCAAAGCGGCAGATTTATGATGATTTGATTATTTCTTATTTGGTATTCCAAGGCAGTGATGCAGGAAAGCACTTAAGTACATGCTTTTCCTAAATTATGAAGTAAATAAGCTTTTTTTCCCAGGAGCCTTAAAATTCTTTCTGTGCTGCAGGTTGGCTCCCATTAAATAACAAGTTCTTATTTACAATACACACACACACACACACACACACTCTGCCTATCTGCAGCACAGGTAAAATTTGCAAGCTTTGAGTCAGTACCTTTAAAAGAAGTATATAATGCACATCTTCTAATGCACCATTTCTTACCCTTTACAATTTGGTACTTATTCCAAGTCAACAAATTTTCATGCTTCCCTGCACATTTAATGTAGAAGAATAGAAAAAAAGTATCAGTGATGGTCACAAATCTGCATACTGTGTGTGTGTTTAGAGATGTTGACAAATAAATACGTGATTTTGAAAGGTTAAAAAGAAAACATGGGGATGGAAAGGAGAGAGATTTTCTGAACTTTAGACTGTAATAAAATTTTCAACTCCTCACGTTCCCACCCCAGTTGCCTTTTGTGATCTCCTGATTGAGAGACACTTCTTCAGTATAACTTTGAAAGAGTTTTGTTTTTCAAGCCTGGTTTATCTAGCACTCACCAAAATGAAGAGGGGAAATATAACCTCAAAAGGTGTGTAAAACAAAATGAAGAGAGAAGCTTGTTAGTAAATGAGATGCTGATTCATGACTAATTAGTTCACACAACTTTAAGGCTATGTCTACACTAGGAGAAGTTAGTTCAAATGTGTTAATTCAAACTAAGAAGTTTGAGTTTAGTTCAAGCTAAACTTGAATTTATTAGTTTGAATTAACAAAGTGGACTAATTCGACTTAATATTAAATCAAATTAGTCCACTTTGTTAATTTGAACTAACTGCCCGTAATTCAAATTTATTAAATTCAAACTAAGTGTTAATCCTAGTCTACACCATCCTTAGTTCAAATTAAGGATCAAACTAAATGTTTAGTTTGAGCTAACCAGCAGGTTTTACCAGTTTGACCTAAGCTTTCATTAGTTCGAATTAAGGAATTCCTTAATTCGAACTAATGAAAGACTAGTGTAGACAGATACTAAATTAATTTGAATTAAGCCTTAATTCAACCTAACTTGCAAGTGTAGGGATACCTTAGGAGAGTTTTCCTGAGAAGAGGTGGACATTGCCCTTGTCAATATTATAATGTCAATAGGATAAAGTGTTCTGAAACTTTCCACAGTTTGTCATAAAATATTGCAGGTGGATAAACTTGTCTTTTGTCTCTGGAAACCTACATTTGTCCTTAGTCTGGGTCATGTCCCAACTAGGAAAGGCATTTGGACATTGCATTTTAGTTCCTAAGAGATGTTTGTTTCTTCTACAACCTTGTCAGATAGGGATAAGTTGACTCTTCTCACAAGAGCTTCTTCACAGCAACAGAAGGGAAAGATAAGACATCTATTAAGGAAAATGCTGAAAGTCTGGATTGACAGACAGTGTTGTAGTTGCATGTGGAAATTTCCATACCACCTCCCCAATTTATTCCTGGTTATAGCTAGGTCTCACTTTTAGAGTAATTAAATGTCATCAGAAATGAAATTCCTTCCTGCTCTGTCATGCTAGCCATAGCACATTTTAAAACTATAAACATATCACTGGGTGCTAAAGTTTCAATTTGACTCATGTTTGAATTCCCATATTTCCCTCTCATTGTGTAACAATAATGTGGAAATGCAAAAGACTGGACTTTACTACATAAGTCTGTCTGATTACACTGAGTTCCCCATTAGACTCCAGAGTGAAAGAAAACCTGCCTCATCATCTGATTAGTCTTTGGGACTAGAAATGTATTACCTTTACCTTGACTTGAAAAAATTTCAAAATGCACCCATTTATAAGTCAGTGAGGCTCATTCATTGTAACAGTTCATTGATCCTCTCAGAGTTCTGCGTCATTTGGCCTGTTTCTTGGTCAGCCTAGGATTGCTCCCTGTTCCTTTTTCAGTTTAATTTGAATTCCCCTGATGGGGCTTTCACCAGTTTCTTCTGGAGACTATTCTACAGCCTAACACATCTTTCATTCAGAAAATGTTTCCTGATTATATAATTTTTCACTTAACTAAGACATACCTCCTTGCATCTCCTTAAATAACTCCTCTTCACAGTTAATGTTTGTTCCTTTCTATTATTAGATATGTCCTCAGCTTCCCTCAGCCCCTGCTTTTCTCTCAGCCCTTTCAGCTCTGTCCTTTGATATTTCCCCATACAGCCATTTCTCCAGCTCTCTGCTTTATTTTTGTTGTCCTCTCTAAACTTCCTCCTCTTTGTTAATATCTTTCTTCCAGCATGTGGCCTGTAACTGAGCACAGTATTCCAGGTGCAGTCTCAGAAGTTGAGTATAGAGTTACATTTGATGAAAAAGTCAGCATTTTTTCAGGGTATTCAGCATCACGGAGAATCATATAAAACTAAAGACTCCACAGATGCCTGGGTATGGGAGTCGGGTACAGCAAGGGTGTGGAAGAGATTCTTGTGTAGGAGACTGCAGAGTGAATGAATGCAGAAAGCTGTCAACCAAATAAGAGATGCAGTAAGAGCATGCGTCTGTTCTGCAGTCTTCTGGTAGAGTTGGGATGTTAAGCACTTACCTCGTGAACTAAGACAGTTCTCTTGTGGAGGTTTCTTTGTTCATGAACCAGGGGAAAAGTCAAGAGTGTGTCAATAGTTGTACAGTTAGTTCCCTTTTTCCCACTTCTTTGAAATCCAGACTTTTGTACCCAGTTGAACCAGCTCAGTCCAGATACTAGATAGTGCTCCAGATGTCTCTTATTTCATTATTTATGAAAGTGGAGTACAAAATCAATGCATCTGCTGTCCTGAGAAATCTGACCAACTTAAAGCTATCCCAGTATAAGTGAAGTGTGAGTCAGTCCTTTTTAGTGTACTGTAGATGTTTGAGTGATGCTCTCACATCCGGAGCAACTCCAGCTGATCAGGATAATACCGATTGTCCTTGCTTTCTGTATTATGTAGGTCAAAGGCCTAGTTAGTTGAATCCTCTCCTCCCTAATGCCACCTTCATGTCCTCTAACTGACTCTAAATCACGGCTGAATTAAATAAAAGCTTGGTGCAAGGTCTTCTAATTCAGGTCAGGCCATGTGAGATCATTTTAATCCTCAAAAGTCCCTTCCTTTAAATAGACTTAGGGTGGCTCCTCCTATACCAGTTTGTCTTTTCCTAAGAATCAGAGTTATCTCTGGGGTCCATCTAATTCTAATTACTGTGCTTTGTGCTGTGACTCACAGTTTTTAGTGGAGGGACGTTTTATGCTATTCTTTAAGTAAAAATGAGAGTGAGTGAGGGATGCAGTTTTGTGAAGACCTGTCTAGAAACTGATCAAAAGAGTCAGTTTCTCAAAAGGATGAAAATGAAAGCAGCGCACTCTGAGATGGTACATCTTCCAAGTTAAGGATGAAAGTGACACAGTAATTTCTAACAAAACAAAGTTGTCCAATATATTTTTATGTAGCTCTATTCTTCATCTAAATATCTTGCAAAGCCTAAAGACCATCTGTGTTCTGATTGCATAGGTGGACCATAAGAGAAAAAAAGAAACAAACTGACATAACACAAATATCTTTGCCAAGGCCATTGTCAGATAATTACATATGGTATCTTTGGTTGCTTGATTTTAAGCATCTTTAAACTGTGTTCTACCCCCCAAAAAATCACCATTCATATATTATATATTATGTGAGCAGTTGGAAAAAAAAATGTTTTTGTTCTTCTGTGTTTTGAGACACATGCTTGGAATGGCTTAGGATAAGAAATAGCATGTTGGTATACCAGGCTTCCACTTCAGTTGACAACTTACTGATTTACACAACTCCACGGCATACAGAATTGTATAGTAGGCAAGGGGGGGGATGACAAACTAGGTCTTCCACAAGGATCTTGCAGTCCTAGGACAATAATATACAGTGGAACCAAATGCAGAATAGTGATGCACGTGTTGTAGCTGGAATGGTTCACAAAAGTTGGGACCTACAGAAGTTTTCTGAAAGAGGGTGGAGTAGCTTTGTGCAGTCATGTACTAAAAGGCATATTTATGGCACCAGGTTCAAAAGAGACAAAGGTGATAAAGGGAACAGTTAGACGAAACGGCTGGGCAGTCCAAAGGGGACATACTAAGGAAGGGAAGATGGCAGATCTATAGAGATGCAGAATGGCGTTGAAAAAGTGTAGTAGAATCACAAAAATATATGGGGGAAAAAAAAAGAATCCAGTGAAGAGAATGAACTAAGGTGTGTTGTTGACAGGGTCTTTGTGGTAGAAAAAGAAAATAACAGGTTAGATTTTGGGTGCAGTGGAATGAGGAAGAAGAATGGTGTACAGGCTGTCAAAGGGTAGCTGCACTAGTGAAGACAAGAAATTTACAGAGAAGAGACTAAAGAGAAGGCAGTAAACCATTAATTTTTCTAGACAATTTCTGAAATCCACTGTCAGTCTAAAAACAGGAAAGATTTCGTGTGTGTGGTATTAGGAAAGAACTTGGGAAACTGATACTGTGAGTCATAGTTGCATTGAATATGGCTGGTCAAAAATATTGTCTCATTCAGTCTAAGGAAAATAGTGTTTTCAACAAAATGACTTCTCTGCTTTCCTTGAACAATTATGATTTTGGTTTTGAAACCCTAGTTTTTTTTTTCAGTCAATTTTTCAGGTGCTGAAAACATACTTTTGACAAAATTTTCAGGAGGGGAGGGAGTAAACCATTTTCTGATCATCTCTAATACTTAGTTTGAAGTGATTGTAAAATAGACTAAGATGCAACTGAGAGAAGCCAGGGATTGAGGTTTATTTAGGAATTAAGCCTAAAGATGATATCAGCATCAAGGGGGACCACTGAGAGCACACTAGGGGGGATGTATAGAAGAAGTTGAAGAAGCCAGAGTGCTGCAGTGGAAGACTTTATGAGAGAACAGGAAAGACAGTGTTTGTATTAGCAGAAACACCTATATTTTTTTCCAGGCACCTGTCTCCACTGAGTATATGGTTTATGCTTTCTAATTTAAATCATATTTTAGTCTTTCATCTTCACATACATTTTATTTTGCTGCTTCTAAATCTCCCTTGTATAGCCATCTAGAAAGGATCAGTTTCCAAAGGTCCACCTAAGGTGGTTGGGGCATTGGAATTTGGGGGAAAGCAAAAATAAGTTCAGAACAGGGAAATTGCTTCTTTGGTCTCATGCAAGCTGGAATTCCCCAATTTTCTCATCTTAAAAGGTGTATGAATGCCTTTGAAGTAGATAAAATGAAAATGGTACAGCAGCTTCCACGTGGAGGGGATCTCAAATGTTTGTGTGAGGCTGTTTTCACTTTGTTTAAAGAATTAGACAAAACTGAGTACATATTAAACTGCTCTTTCCCAGACTCAAAGAACAATGAAGCATGCTGATAGGTAGAATAAATAGCTTGTGGGTTTTGCATTTAACAAAGGGTTTGTCTTGACATAGAATGAATTTTATTGAAGTCACATTTCAAATTATCTAAACGCTAGTTGACCTCCAGACATAAAAAGCTCAGGAAATTATTTTGAGCTAACTGATTTTTTTATTCCTGGACAGAGCATTGGAAGCAGTTGATATTAACTCCAGACAGTATTTCACAGTTTTTGTCTGTGTGGGGCATGTTTTGTCATGGAACAAAATTCTTACATGTTTCCAAAATGCTTAGCATAAATAAGATTGAATCAGAAAACATCTGACTTGGAAATAAGATATATGAAAGAATTGTTATTAGAAACTTGTAGTTTTTTTACTAGATATATGGAAGCACTTTTGTCTCAGACAGCATTTAGCAAGATGATTTTTACCAATTTTTCTCTTAATCCCTTTATCATTTCAAGAAATGGTTGATATGCTTACCCTGCTGGAACTTAAATGATATGGCTTGTATTTTTGTGTGTAGTAGGGTTTGTTGGAGGGGATTCTATATATATTATATGTCTGGGTCTGTTTTTGTGGCCATGGTGGTTAGATAACTTCAAAGGTGGCAATCTACCAGTCACTTAATTATTTCATGGTACTGATGAAAACTTACTATGCAGAATAAGTTAGAACATCAAGACAGTATAATATTCTGATGGGATAAAATAATATACCCTGTTTTGTCACATTTTATAAAATTGTATTAATGTTAATCATGTTCATTTTTATTGCTTTTCTAAAGGAAAGAACTTTGTATTTATTTCCATTACCATTTTCAGGTTATGTTCATTATTCAGTCAAATTTCTCGTGCTCTAGTAGCAAAAGAGCAGGATGGTTTTGCTATCTTATTATTGTAGTGGGGAAGGGTGTGGACAAAAATGTTTCTTCCCACAAGAGTTTATTAACCTACAGCAATACTTTCTATTGAGTGGTCATCTTTTATGTACCATTCACTCTTACACCTTTGTTTAGAGTTTAAAAGATGCTACGCTGAGTATTTTAATAAAGCTTCCTCTGGTGGTGAAGTATGAAAGCAAAAAGCTATAAAATGTACTTTGATTTAAAAAAACAATCCACCATCACTTATATTCCAAGGTAATCATGGTTCTCAAATCTTGATCATTAGCTACAGTTCTAACAGGAGAATTACTGTAAATGGGTAAGTTTTACTAGCAAAAGTAGAATTTCTAAATATAAGAAATTACAAAAATCAAAATGGAGATAGTGTTTAGAAAGTTTGAACAAATAAATTAAACAGAGAATATTAAATCTGGCAAGAGGCAATGGGTCAAATCAATGCTCAGAGTCCTGTGACAGCCCTATTATAGAGGTCAACTACTTCTGTTCTGTATAATTTCTGGCAAGTAATTCGGTATCAAAACAGAACTATTAACATTGAATAAATGTCCTTTTCTGTTTCCAATTAATCTTACATTCCAGTTAAATTGGAGAAATGCCCATACAGTTCAACCACCAAAAAAAGGAGGAACAAAAAAAAAAAAAAAAAAAAAAACAACCACACCACCAACCTCAACTTAATAATGAAGCAACTGCCTTACATTCCAAGCATGTGAATTCAGACAAGGGGGTGGATCACCTTCCAAAGGTGATCTAAGTCAGAGCCTGAGACATTCATACATGGACACATTCATCAAACACCTAATATAGTATGGTGGTGAATATTTGAAAAGTAATTCTAGTTTCTGAGTACTTTTCTCAGTATCACAGGCTTATATGCCACTTTACTACAGTTTGGAAATTTAGTTGAAGTCTTTAGCTTAAAAATCCAGTCTAATTTGTCTTTCTCACATCCAAGATGCTGGTGTGTGGGGGGGGGTGTTAACACTGTAGGTCGGTCTCTGCTGCAAGCACAGTTTGTTATAGATTGCTAACATAAGTTAGCTCAATGGGTTCTTTAATCTAGCGCTCTCAATTACTTATTGACTTACACTACTTCAAAACTAAGGCTAGTGAAATACAAGAATGCATCATATGAACAAGTCATTCACAGTGTTTAAAGTCAGTGAGTATCTGAGAAGCATTTAGCTGAAAATAATTTGGTTGCCAGCTGAGCAGAAGGTGTGCATGGATTTGCTGGGGGCTGGTTGCAACTTATGAGCATGTTCTCCAGCTCAGGTGGACAAGTGGTTTCTTAAGGTGCACAGAACATTTAGGTAGCTAGTTTCATTCAAGGTGCTGTGACAGAGGCATTCTGATTCTTTCTGTTTTCACAATGTCCCTAGGCAGGACTTCAAAAACAAAACAAATAGTTGCTTCTTTTATGACAGGGAGTGTTACTAAAGTTTTACAAAACATACGTGTTTTATACAGTTTCTGATGGGCAGTCTGGCTAAGGGTGCTTCTTGGCAAATGATGCTACTGATGAAGATATGACATCATCCAAGCAAGACTCTGTGGTCACCTTTTTACTGCTCAATAAGAAAACAAGGGTAACATCTACCCTGGAATAAAAGACCTGCAGCTGAGAGCAGTTGGCCTGGGTCAGCTGATTTGGGCTCCCAGAGCAAAAACCTGTTATGTAAACATTCAGGGCTTGGGCTAGGGCCTGTGGTAAGGGACCCTGCAAAGCCAGAGGCCTCCCAAGCTTGAACTTCTGGACAGCAGTTTTATAGCCCTGTAGTAGCTCAAGCCCATCAGCTAACCGAAGCTGGCTGAGGGCTGTAACTGCTATATAGAGGTTGTCTTTGAACTGCTGCAGTTGTTCATAGGAGCTTACATATATATATATATATATAAAACTAACTTTGGAAGTAGCAGATGTAGTATCGTTGTATGCTGATAACCAATTACTTATTTTTACCCTAAAAAGATTGTGTTTTAGTTGTGGGGAAAAGCAGTTTCTACATAATTTCACAGTGTGCAGTGTTTATAAATGCATAGGGACCAGTTTGGATGAGAGACACTATGGGAATGTGTTCTTATGACTTGTACTTATAAGCAATAATACCTGGACTATGTAATGAAAGCCATAGAGCACGCCTGGTAGCACTTTTAAAGACACACAAATTTTTTATTGCATGAACTTTAATGGGAGAGACTCTCACTTCATGAGACACTTGAAGATGGGGAACTTACAGAATGGGAGCAAAATAAATGCGAAGAAGTGTAAGCCATAGGATCTGGTCTGACTGTAACAGCAAATCAAAGTAGTAGTTTTTATGATTCAAACAGTGGAGTACAGCAATCAGCAGGGAAGTGGGTGGGGAACAAGGACAGAAAAATTATCTGTTATAATAGGGAAAGAACCCATAATCTTTATTCAGGCCTGAGTCTATGGAATCAAATCTGCATATGAATTCCAATTCTGCAGCTTCAATTTGTTATCTGTTTGTTTGACCACCACTAATAACAAACCATTAATGGCGTGAGCAGGCAGAGTGAAGTGTTTTCCCCTTTTGGTTTTTGAATGTTATTTCTTATGTCAGGTTTGTGTCCACTTATTCTTTTGCACAGGCTTTGTCCTGTCTGGCCAATGTATAAGGTATAGGGGCATTGCTGACACATGATGGTATAAATCATATTAGTGGATGAGCAGGTGAACGAGCCCTTGGTGGAGTAGCTGGCTTGATTAGGTCCTGTGATGGTGTCTTTTGTGCAGATATGTGGGCAGAGTTGGCAATGTGACTCGTTGCAGGGATATGTGCCTGCTTTAATGTTTCTGTTAGATCTGTAGTTGCTGGTGAGTTTCTGTTAAAGGTTGGGGGGCTGTCTGTAGGTGAGGAGAGGCCTACTGCCCAAGGCGTGAGGGATAGTCTTGTAGAGTAGACTATAGGTCTTCGCTGGTGTGCTGTAGGGGTTTAACAGAACAGAAAGCCACTGGTCATCACCTGCAACCTACAGGTTAAATTATTTTGCTCCTATTCTGTAAGCTCTCCATCTTCAAGCATCTGGCAAAGTGGAATTCTCTTCCAAGAAAGCTAATGCATTAAATATATTTGTTAGGCTTTAGAAGTGCCACCAGACTCCTTGTTTGTTTTGCTGGCCCGTTTGGAGTCACAGAGAGGGGTTGAACCCAGGCAACTCTCAGAATATTTTTAAACCTTATGCAGTACCCAGATACTGGTATTTTGTCAAGGACAACAAAAAGGAGTTCTATGGCACTTAGAGTACAAAATTTATTTATTGCATGAGGTTTCTTGGGACAAAATCCCACTTTGTCAGACGCTTTGAAGATGGGGGAACTTGCAGAATGGGGGGAAATAAATGCAGGTAAGTACACTCCCCTGCATTTATTTCCTCCCATTCTGCAAGTTTCCCCATCTTCAAAGTGTCTGATAAAGTGGGATTTTCTCCCATGAAACCTCATGCAATAAATAAATGTGTTAGTCTTTAAGTGCCACAGGACTTCTTGTTTGTTTTACTGAACTAGATTAACACAGCTGCCCTTTTGGAACTTATCAAGTATAAGTAGATTGCTAAATAGAAGCAAATGAAAGACACTGCAGAATTCAGATAAAATGGCATCTAATTTGACAAAATTCCAGGAAGCATAATGCAATGCATTGATAGCTAAAGGAATTTAAAAAGGTTGTTAGTTAAAAAAAAAAAAATAGGAACTGGAGTCTAAGTGATATCTTAGTATGATATACAAGGACTATAATGGCCTGACATTTTAATTGACACGCTGTCTAATTGAGACAGTGAAAAGGCAGGATCTGTTGAGAGGAAACACCAGAACTGGGACATGTATGACAAAAGAACCAGATGTTTGTTAGGCTTATTTTGTAAATTCAGCAGATGAAGAAAACCAATAAACCCTTCTGTTGCTGAGAACGCTATCACAGCATCAGCCATAGACCCAGCACAACTCCATATAGCCTTTTTAGTTTATTTCAGAACATGTGGGTTGTAAATTAGAGTGCTAAACACTGCAGCAGGTAAGAGATGTTCATATCCACCTTCCTGTCTCAAGGTAGGAAAACTGTATTTTGCATGTTTTCCTTTTTTACCCCACCACCACAGAAAATAATTCAGAGCAATATTCACCCTTGTGCACAGAGATGGCATAGCACCAATTCACACTCAGACTTAAATCCTCATAGTGCATTAATGACACACACAATTTTTGATAGTACTCTGGGTGGTGGGTGAATTTCACCCTTAATGGTTCTAATCAAACCAGTTTTGTCCAGTACGAGGATTTATCTGCATAGCAGAAGCAGGGCATGGAATCCAGCAAGCACAAGTTACATTGGCAGTTAAAATAGCAAGAGCATGAGCTTCAGCACAGGTCATACAAGCTCTGAAGTGCACATGGCACTGATTCACTGCTGCTGATACCCACGCTACCTGCACTGAAGGCAGCAGGAATAGGCTAACCCCACATAGCTTTTGCCACATCATTATACCCATGGAAGCAAACATGTCGTTTGCTTATTGCAATGCTTGGGAAAAGATAAGTGACACCCAAATTATCCGCTACATGTGCTTCAGCGAAGTGGGATTTTCTCCCACAAAAGCTCATGCAGCGCATACATTTGTTAGTCTTCAGAGGTGCCATGGGAATCCTTGTAGACTAACATGGCTACATGTGCTGTTAATGGAATGTAACTAGAATGCTTCAGATCGGTGATTTTCAACCAGGGATACACATACCCCAGGCAGCCCTGATAACTTCTCTAGGTATTTGTCTAGTTTTACAACAGGCTACATTAAAAGCACAAGTGAAGTTAGTATGAAGTAAAATTTCATAAAAGACAATGACTTGTTAATACCGCTTCATCTATTACACACTGAAATGTAAGTACAATATTTATATTCCTATTGATTTGTTTTACAATTATATGGAAAAAAGAGAAAATAATTAGTTATTCAGCAATAGCGTGCTGTGACACTTTTGTATTTTTACATTTGATTTTGTAAGGAAGTAGTTTTTAAATGCAGTATAACTTGGGTGGTATCCAAAACCGACAGGACTCCTGAAATGGGTGCAGTAGTCTGGAAAGGTTGAGAGTCACTGCTTTAAGTAAGGTAGCACACATATCTGTTGTCAAGGTAGCATGCATTGCACATTCTACTGGATCGCCTTGAGCCTTCATAGTTACAAACAAGAAAATGTCACTTTTTTTTTTTTTATCATCTTGAAAACCAGCATGTAAACCCTAGAGGGCATTACAGTAGGCTAGGAACAGTTTAATATCTTTAATTCCTATAACATGTAATTTACCTCCTGATAATGAAGACCTTAAGGTTCCTTTATTACAATGATATTTTTGTTACCAGAATGGAGTGTACACTATTGAAGCATATTATTTTAATCACTAAAAATTGACATATTGTGCTTGTTAGTCAGGAAGTTTGAATTTTTAATTGGAGATTTGTTCCAAGTGTCTCACAAATCAATCATTTAGGCAAGTAAACAGCCAAAACTGCACTGTAATGAATAGGAAAGATTCTTAATGAAAATGTTACTTTAAAAAAAATATACTGAAAAAGATGCATTTCATTTAGCAGGTATGTGGTTTAATTCTATTCATTAACATCTGTTTCTTTCTAAAAATTTTCAAACTAAAATGAGGAAAGGATTTTAAACCTTGTCTTTATCTTTCATATTAATTTTTCACACAGCCCTTTTTAAAATGAAATATTTATGCTGCTGCCTGTTGTTCTTCAAAGCTAAGCAATTATATTGGTGCTCCTTCCCAGTAAGTGGCTGTTTTAGTGTTTTGTGGAGAGTTTCTTCCCTCCCAAACACAGCATAAGATCTATTGGATCCTTGCCAAGAAAGAAACTGGAGGGGTATCATTTATCCGATGGCCTTCAAGCAACCTGCTGAGGTTGCACCCTGAAAACACACAGCTGTAGGGTAGTAATGTGTACGATGCGAGACAGAACGCACAGTGGTTTCAGAGATACCACCAACTATGAAACAAGCCCCAGATTCTAGTAATGTCACTTACCCAAAAAGATTTGCTTTAATTTCTTTCTTGGCTGTAGAAGTGTTGATGGATCCACAGTGCTCTCTGCTGGATGCATTTAAAAGCTGCAGGCATCATATCCGAAATGAGCTTTAAAAGCATGTAATTACAGTGTGGGAAATAATTTCACTGTGTATATTTATTTCAGTTTCTGAGCTCAAAAAGATAGGAAGCCAAAGGTACTGTAACTCTTGCTTTTCAGTATCTTCAGTACATAACATTTATTAGAATAACATTTCTATTGCACTTGTTTTTACACTAGTTGTATCCCAAAATGCTCGTTCTTAGGAATGGTTAAGAAAAATCTACAAAAGTTACTGCTTTTTCTGAAAATCTACTGCCTTTCTTCCATAAGAGTTAAAGGGTTAAGATTCCTTTATTTTTAAATTCCTTTTGTATGAAATCCAGAAAATTGAGAAGTGCAGCTATTTTAGAAACTACAAGTTTAGCACCGTGTCTTGGATGTCCTTTTGCTAATTTACCTCCAGTTTCATTCTGAAATCCTAATTCAAGTACAGCTGATATTGAAATCAGTGCCTAGTTCTCCAGAAACTATAGGACCCCTCTGTGTACTGTCTTGATATCCTGTTGGCAAAGGGGAGAAGCCTGTTCTCACCCTACCAACCAACTGGAACCGGGAAAGAGACGAACTGTGTCATGTGGCCTCAATAAAGTCGATCTGCTGTCAACTCCAGAATGGCCATTGCACATAGGGTGACCAGATGTCCAACTTCATAGGGCCTGTCCTGATTTTTGGAGCTTTTTTCTTATATAGGGATCTATTAGTCCCACCCCATCCCATCCCTATTTTCCGTACTTGTGTCTCGTCACACTAGGGTTATGGACCCTTACAGTTGTATAGACCTCACTCAGGATTGTACCCAATAAAAATTTTGCTTGACTTTAGAACTGAGACTCTAGTGAGCAGCTATTCGTGTTGTCTCTCATAGCAGTTGCTGGCCAGATGTGGTGGGGAAGAGCTCTTTGATCTCAGTACAGAGCTAGCCATCTTCAATCCTCATGCTCCTATGAGTGGACGAGCTATGAGAGCTCTAGGCATCCCCAAAGAGATGAGGGGTGGTAAGGAACTTTGGAGCCCATTCCTCCATACCAGCCAGCAGAGCAGGCTACTTTTGAAGTGGAGCATGTTCTTGAAGCCCCTTTCAGGGTGTTGCAGGGGGCTTGCTCCTCCTGTTCCAGCAATGTGGTGCTCCTCCATTTGCCCCACCCTCTCCCTTTGTTGGTTTGAGACAAAAAGGCACAATTAAATCCTACTTCTAAATAGTCTGGTGCCTTCTGTAGGAGTACATTTGAAGAACAGAATTTGTTTCCCATTTAGGTCCCCTGGTAACACATTACAAAACCAAGACAACAACATAAAACTCCTTCTGAGACTAACTGGATGCCATAAGCACAGCGTTAAGAAAACATATGTGCTTGTATAAAACCATTGCTTTGTAATTAGGAAATGTTGCATAAAGCTGAGCAGTGTGCATTTTTTGCGTTATGCTTGAGATATCAGGCGTTACAATGTTTAGGTGCTGTTCCCAGTCAGATTTCACTAAACAATTGCCAGTGCAAATGGGTGACTGAAACAGTCAGTACAGTATGTTGGCAGAGCTCCCTCCCCACGCCCATCACAGTCAACTTAGGAGGGGAACATTTCTTGCTATACTGCAGCGCATCTAGAATATGTGGTACAGATCTGAGATCTGATTCAGCAAAGTACTTGCACTCAGGCCTTGGCCAATTCAAACAATAATCAGCTCAAAGCAGTTAAAAAGAAAAGGTTTAAGTGAGAGAGGGGCTGATTCATGAAGAAAGATTAAGAGAACTGAATACTACACAATTTGGCTCAGGGGAGACGTGTCAGTATATATGTGAAACATCCATACACTGGGGAAGAAAAGGATTGAGTCGGGTGATCCAAGCAGTAATATGATGAAATTTAGCACTGCCCAACCTAGCCCAACTATGAGAAAGAAAATTTAAAACTACACGATCGTATTTACCTACCTAGAGAGAGCTTTGAGTCTCATATGCTTAGAAAGCAATATGAGACTGTGTCCAGATGGACAAGCTTGAAAGACACAGTATTATATTAATTAAAGATATAATTTTAATTAAAAAGAACTGTTTGAATCACTCACAAATCCACTTGGTGCAGCATTAGCTCCTCCTTCAGCACAGGATTGTAGAATGCCATACACCCTTATTGATGTCAGAGGTAGCCGAAAGCACTTCACGTCTTACAGATGGTATACAGATCAGGGGCCAAGTGAAGAATGTGGTTGGAGCAGAGAAGTAGCAATTGACAGTGAGCACGGTGCAATAGGGCTTTGTTAGTTTTTGACTGGCTGAGTGAGGTGTGGTTAGAGATGCCTGGGATGCCATGACAGTTTCTTGTAAGTCTAGCATGGGGTTGGTGTGTTCTGTGCTTGAAATATACTCAGCTACATATAATAAGGAGCCCAGTGGCACTTCTAAAGACTTAAAATTTATCATGTGAGTTTTCAAGGGTAGAATCCTACTTCATCAGACACTTAAAATGTATAAACATGGAGAAGGGTATGTCACAAGATCAGTCAAGAATTTTTTTCAGCAAACCAAGTTAGTTGCTTGGACTCAAAAAATGTGTGACTACCCCTCTGGAACTTGTCAGCCAGCTGTGATGTTGATCTGCTCCAGCCATCTACTGCAACATGAAAGAACTGGGTTCAGATCTCTTCCTGGAACAATATCCTCTCTTCAGTGTAAAAGACATATAGGAGAGGAAAAGTCACACAGAAAACTCAACATGGAGCTTCTGGGGCATTATCCCTGGAGGAGTAGTTAGCATTTCAGTAGAAGGGCCACAAGCATAGTCAATAGAGCCCTGAAAATCCACAAGTAAGATCATTTGCAATACAGTGGATCTCAAGGCTTCTAGGTGGCCCTTGCATGCACCTCCCTGGATCATTGATAGAATAGGAAACAAAAAATATTAAGGTGACTCATGGTCCATGAGTCCATAAGTGGACAGAGGCTGTTGTTATTCCCATCCCTCACGCCATTGAGCTGTAATGGCAGAAACCAAAATTAATTATGCACTAATTACGATTAATAGTTCAGATGCCGTTAACTGTTGATAAAAGCCGTTTGTACCCTCGACTGGCAGTATTGGTTCCCTTTAGTACTGAAATCTAGAAAAGTGAGGGAAAGAGCTAGCAACAAGATGAGGGAAGACAGAAATTTGGTTATTGCAGGATGTAAAGGTAGCCTTTAGCACATTTCCATTGCATTCTTCAGTTCTTAGTAGTTTGTTTCCATATGAAGCACTGGGACGTCTCTAGGCTCTTTACATTTTCAGCCTTTAAAAGGAAAAAAAAAAATCTGATTTTTTTCAGACAAGATCCAAAGACATCACCGCAGGCAGGTAGATACAATTGATTTTCCTGGTTCCTTATATTCACTACTATTCTGCTGACAGGCATTAATACAAGATAAGAAATGCTGTCCCAAATAAACCCAAAATTTCAGTGGAAGCACCATTCTCTCCTTTTGTAAATGTTCCTGGAAAACAGAGATCGTGCACTGGACCATGAAGAAGGTTCACAAAAGGCTGAGAGAGAGGGAGTCGTCTTCCCCCACCCCACCACCAATTCTCCATGCCCTCTCCTTTTCTTCCTTACCACATTCTTTGTTTCAGGTAAAACTGTTCTACCTTAGAAATGGCAGATTACTTCTCTCACCATGTCTACATTACCACTTCTGTTGGTAAAACGTATGTCACTCAGGAAGGGGAGCAGGGTGGGGGGCAGTTTCACCACCACAATTGATAACATTCACAGTGGTATCTCCTGCCACTTGTAATGGTGATTTTATTATATTGTCAGGAGAGCTCTCTCCCAGCAGCATATGGCTGCTGCACAAGCGATCTTATAGCAGCACAACTGAGCCACTTTAAGCTTGTTAGTGTAGACGTGGCCTTGTATTGCTAAGGTTTTAGAAAGTTCCCTCTTCTTTCATTGTCCAAAGTGTGAGGGCTCAGTCTGCAGAAAAGCAGACTGAAAAAAAATCTAGTTCAGGACACAGTAGGGAGAAGAAGAATGGCTCGTGGAAGCTTTAATCCCCTAGAATAAGGAAGAAAACTGCTAAATCTGGAATCATTAGGGAAGAAAGGTTGTACAGCAAGATAAAAATAGCAACATTTATTGAATTGTTTTGTAGTGACCATAAAGATCTGTCAAAATTTAAGATACAATGGTGGATCAAATGCCAATCTCATTTACTACTTCTGTATGGTGCCTGCTTATAATGAAAAGCAGAGTTCAGACCTTTTATGACTACAAGACCCAGCAAGTTGCACACAGATGTTGTACATATATTAAACCTTCATTTACAAATACAATATTAAAATATAACGGCAGCGTGTGTTAACACCCTTGTGTTGCATCAAGATAAAGAGAGGTATTAATGCCACTGAGAAATTACGTGCACAAAGCTCTGTGAAGCAAGAATTAAACTGAATGAGATTAAATAAAATATAACTACATCAGGAAAATGTTAATAATTTAATTAAAGCTGATCAAAGCTGGGATCTTCCACAATTAAGATTGAAATCCCCAGGATATGCTCCATTGTACCCAGAGATTTTATCAAATGTAAAATCACCACTGTTGGAAAACACTTGGTGATATCCAATGAAAAGGGGTGAATTGGAAAATATAGTTGAATCTTTAAATTTGAAGTTATTGGATTGGGGGGAGCAGGTTCACACTGAATTTTATCATCTATTACTTACCTGCAGAATGTATGATAGATGCGCATATGTTGTATTGAGGGAGAGGTGCTTTTTCCTAAAGGTATTTAATACTGTATTTTTATACAGTTATGTTGAAGCCAAATAGGAAAACAAAGCATCTGAGAAAGTGGTATTTTCTCCCACAAAAGCTCATGCAATAGATCACGGGTGGCCAAACTTACAGAACTCAAGAGCTACACAAGTTGATTATTAAACCATCAAGAGCCGCACTGAGGCATATAACCATATGCTTTTACCTACTAAATGATTTGCT
This sequence comes from Podocnemis expansa, assembly GCA_007922195.1. Lineage (NCBI taxonomy): Eukaryota > Metazoa > Chordata > Testudines > Podocnemididae > Podocnemis > Podocnemis expansa. The sequence goes on along the minus strand of ML682071.1, from coordinate 1,578,129 downwards.
GACGTTCTTCCGCGAGCCCCACTTCTTCATTCAAGAGCCACATGCGGCTCCTGAGCCTCAGTTTGGCCATGCCTGCAACAGATAAATGTGTTAGTCTTTAAGTGCCACAGGACTCCTTGCTTGTTTTACACAACAAAATAGTTACTCTATAACATACCATGACATAACACAAGGCCATGATTTCCATGGAGTCACACTGGGGATTAGTTCAGCACATTATGGAAGTCCTATAGAGCTTGATGGAAAATGATAACCTTTTGATGTTTTTAAAGCCACCCTATAGTTTTATTTGTGCTATAGAATCATGTAAAACTTAAATGCTGTAGTTCAATCATTTCTATAGAAACCCATTGCTTTAAATCCTCTTGGATTGTGTAGAATTTTACCATCTCTCTGGCTGTGTGTTTATCTTTTAGAACTGTGCATAAAGTGAAGAAAATGTTTGTGTAGATTTATAATGCCTAAAGATAGATACTTTTAGATGAAGTACCTGAATAATAAAATAAAGTAGATTTTATGTTAATGTTCTTTTGACCTTAAAAGCCAACGCAGAAATAATAGAAAACTAAAATGGAAAACGCCATTTTTCTGTTATCAGGTCTTGGCTATTACCAGGCTTCTGTCACCATGATGTTCAAGTACTAGCCTAGGCCAACCCTTTGCCAGTACATGGGCTGGGAGTTTTTGTGTAAGGCATTCTATTCCACTCAAGTTATGACACTTTCTCGTTCATTGAGATGTATGTTGTAATTATTTAACACGCATAGTGAACACACATTTTAAGGGATCATTCATAAGGTAGTTGCATTACTGCAGGGGTTCTTCATCACCTCATTACTGAAAACCCAGAAAATGGTTGTAAGAGACATTGTGTTATTTCACACTGTATGCAGCATGTAGCCCAAGGAGAGGGACCAGGTGGTTGAGGTGCTGTCTTTTGTGGACCCAACTTTGGCTGATGAGAGAGACAGGCTTTCAAGCTTGCAGGGAGTTCTTCATGTTTGGGGTGGGGGGAGCGGGGGATGTAAGGTGCAAGAGATCACAAAAAGTAATCACTCTCTCTCTCTCTCTGTCGTCATCTTTCACAGAAACCTGTACAACATCCCCAAAATGCAAGCCTGGGAGTTTCAGTTTATAAAATTGTTGCTAGATACTGAAAATCATTGGTTGAATAGAGGAACTGGATTTGTGGTTTATTACCACAATATTTTTTTTCTCCTTTCCTTCTATGACTAGAGATCTTCAGCTTCATCGAGTGGTCTTTTGAAATACGTGTTAACTACTTGTGCTAAACTGTTCATTCCACCTTGTATTTAGCTGTGACCCTCTGACTACATTTCCCAGATGCTGAAGAGCAGCTTTATATAAACTTGAAAGCTTGTCTTTCTCATTAAGAGAATTTGGTCAAATAAAATAATGTCGTGCCTCACCGAACTATCACTTTTCTCCTTTGAGGGTTGGGGGGGGACACAACACTAATGTCTTGCATTATTACTGTAAATTGGTTGTGGATTTAGTAATGCATGACTTTGCCTTCCACAAAAAAATAACTGAGCATATGATGTGCTAAAATGAGCCAGTCAGCTCTTGGGATCCACCCTTTAAACAGTGAGGGGCTGTAAGAATTGCTAAGCATTCTCATTTTCCATTGACTTCAAACATATAGTAAATGGGATTAGAGCCTTTTTTTTAATCATAGCAAAATTCTGCTGAAAACATAGCACAAACCAAACAGATTTTCTCTTTCCTGGACCTAGTCGTTTTTGCTAACATGGCAAACCCCACAACCCAGTGTATTTAGATATGAAACATACATTTAAAAAAGGTGTTTATGCTGATGGTTGTCTGCTTATATTCTGTTTTAATCTACAACGTATAATAATTTCTGATGTCAAAAGAACTGTACCACTCAGCAATACTCAAACTATACTGAATAATATAGACAAATTAATGTCCTCCAAGTACATTTGTGTCACAGCACATATTATATGCATATTCGATGGATGTATATTTATTATAACACATACAGGCAGTATTGCTGTAATGATATAGGTAAAGGGCTTTTTATTTCACATGATTAGCAATGAAGAAAATTATTTCACTTCTAATTTAGAGTGTTTAATCTTCAGATATATGAAATGAAGCCTTTATCACCTAACACACTTACAAATAAGGGTCTTCATTTATAGCGGGGGTCTCAAACTTGCAGCCCATGGGTCACATGAAGTCCCTAAAGTTATTTCTTGTGGCTGTTGTGATCAATATTGGTAATATCATATGAAAAAGATTCAGTGGTGCAGCCTTTGGGTTAACATACTAGTCCTCATGCATTGTGCCACCCTTGGACTAACATACTGGTCCTCATGTGCCCTCGTGGTTAGTTGAGTTTGAGACCCTTGATTTATAGGGTGGTGAAACAAGACAGTGTACTTATTGGTTAATTCAGGATCATTATGAACTGCTTTCAGAGTATTCCTCTGAAACACAAACCCTTTTGAGTCACCATATATGCAGATTGTTGAGGGGAGAAAGAATTTTTGACCACTGTGATTTACATCCTAGCTTGACTCTTGAATGATTCCTCAGTTCTTTATAGTAACCCAGTGTAGGCAGAATGCTGAAATGAGTTTTAAGATAAAAGGCTCTTTTAAGCAAGCAGAATGACCCTTGTGCAGGACTATTGCAAATACTTCACACTTTAGGTGTGAACAAAACCGGAAGCTACAAATGCTCGTCAGCAGTTTCACACACAAGCTCATTCCTGTTCATGTGTATTAATTGCTGATTGATTTGTTCACCTTGGACAAATGGGCCACAATACAGTAAATACATACAGCAAGTTATTGCTGGGTCACTTGCTTCACTCCTGCCCTCAGTTTTAGCAGATGTGGTATTTTCATTTTTTTGTTGGGGCATGTACACACTAGGAATCCTACCTTAAGTGTAGCAGTCTGCAGTTCATTTCTGCAGCACAAAGTAGCAGATACCATCAGCCTGTCTCCTCAAACAGCATTAGCAGAACGTTGCTGTTGCTGACTTAAGAGTTTGCAACCAGGCACCAATTCCATATTATTTTCTGTGACAAAATATGGTACAGTGTGTGACTTGGGTGGGGAGACTCTGGTAGTGAAATATAGATTATTTTGATCACCCATTTACATGTGTTCCAGGTCAATGGTTGACCATAATTTATCTCTATCCAATGACAGGTAGCAAATTCCTGCATCAAAACTCACCTTGAACACGGATAGTGATTGAAGCACTTATTGTCACTCTCTAGAAAGAGGGCAAAGATTAAATGAATCTGGAGAAGTTTGGCTCAGCCTGGTTTTGGACTTATATATTTTAGAAGTGTCTCATTTAAGAGCCTTTTCCCCATTTTCAAAAGGAATTTAAAATGCCTAATCCTATTGGAATTTAGGTTCTGAAGGACCTTAGTTGTTTTAGAAAATCTGTTTTAGGCTCCCGCTACATAGGCATTTTACCCACTGCCTGCAGGTGCTACCTCAATATAAATGCTAAAAATAATAAAAGCATTCAGTTGTAATACACCAGCTTAGTCTATTTCATTGTGTCTGCCTCCTAGTGCACGGACTCAACATGGTGACACACTTGGTAGTTCAAGTGATAGGAGCAAGTGTATTTGGAGCTGAACGTTTCCAATTCTGTCCTTACTGATGACTATAATGTTTCTACATGTTTCCATGTAGCATGTGTCCATGTAGTTTCCTTACTTCAGTGTTGGCCCCTCCAGATCAGAAGAGAGGCACATTGGAGGGTGTACTGAGAAACTTGAGTGCTGTTGGTATGCTGTGCCTGTTTTGTTCAGAGAGGACTTTTTTGAGTGACCACCAAAACTCTCGAGTCTGGTGGCACTTTTAAAGACTAACAAATTTATTTATCACATGAGGTTTCATCAGTGGCAGATTAGGGGCCTAACGGACCCCTGTACTGGTGGGCCCTGCTTGGGTCCTACCTATACTCACCTGGGGCTGCAGCCCACCTCCACTTTACAGCCATGTCCTCTGTGGGAGGGGTGGTGCTGGGTGGGGCAGTGGGGCCAAGCTGGCCCCAACCTGGCCACACTGGAGGCTGTGCCGTGCAGCCAGCCCCACCCCCAGGGGCAGACTAGCCAGCCCAGGGGTGGGCCAGGAGAGGACAGCTGAGCCCCCTGTCTCCAGGCCAGTGCAGCTCCACTCCCACCCCAGCTTGTTAATCCGCCCATGGCTTTCATGGGAGAGACTCAAGTGCAACCAGACTCTGTGTGTTTTGCTGGACAAGACTAAAACATACCTACCCCTTTGGAACTTGGCACCAAACCTCTGTGGCAACCCCTCAGAATCCATTCTTCTTACACCAAAGAGGAGAGAATGGGAATATTTTGTCCCATCGAAGGGGCATGGGCATTTTTACTCTCACCCTATTCCCTGATCTCTGGTCATGGCAGCAGCCAATGAAATGGAGAGTCAGGAGAAGTACGTACGTATCCTAAAATCAAAGGGCGCTAAAAGGTTGGAGCTTTTCATCAGGAAAATCTATTCCACCAGGAAGCTCCAGCTGAGGATCGCAAACCAACAGGTGATCCTTAATATATATGCATACAATTCCTGGGCATCCCAGGGTAAGTGTGCAGATGCTGTGTAGCAGGAATCTAGGCCTTAGTTTGCAGCAGTGGTTAAGTAAGTGGTCTCTAGAACACTTTTACAATCAGCCATCAATATGGCCACCCATGCTCGTGGTTACAGACCTCACATCTGTCTCAGGAGGTTCAATCGACAATCCAAGATCACCCCTTTGAAGGGACGGAGCTCTTTTTGTAGCAAATAGATTCAGAATTTCAGACCCTGAAAGACTCAAGGGCTATCTTAAACTTTGGATCTTCATACTCCAACAGCACAGAGGTCTTTCAGGCACAGCCTGCATCCCACTCCTACCCGGGTGGACAAGACTTCAGTCGATGCAGGGTCTGCAATTGCTGGAGGAACAACCAGCTGTCCTCCAGCCAAGGGCAAGTCCAGCTTTGGCATCCCTCATGTGCTAAAAAGAACTTTTGACAGTGCATCTGAGGATGACACAGCTGCCATTCCTGTCACCGTTCGGTGACAGATTACCCTAATTTTAACATTCATGGTCCAAAATTACAACAAATCAATGGTTTCTGCACATTGTGAAGTGGAAGTATTTGCTCTAGTTCTCATCTTGTGCCCCCTTCTCAGTCCCTTTAAAGGGACCTCTCTCAGAAACTGCTTCTCAGCAAAGTGCAGTTGCATTTGAGCATGGGGACAGTCGAAGAGGTGCCTGTGACCCTGCAAGGTAAGGTGCCACCAGGTCATCATAAATCCCTGGCAGACAACCTCAGCAGGAGGTTCCTCACTCATGAATAGTCAATCTGTTCAGATGTGCTGGAAGAGGTCTTTCAAAGAGGGATTCTCCCCAGGTTGACTTGTTTGCATCAGAAGTCAACTGGAAATGCAAGATCTTCTAAAAGCAGTCTGGGATCCCTAGCCAATGCGTTCCTGAGGTCAAACCAGTTGTGCTATGCTTTTTTGCCAATCCTGCAGATCAACATGGTGTGTCTAAAGAACAAGCTATTATGATAGCCCCAGATTGGCCACAGCAACACTGGTACTTGGAGTCAGCTAGACCTTTCTACTCTGGATTTCATCATTCTCCTTCACCGACTGGATTTGCTCACTCAGGATCAAGGTGCGTTGTGATACGCCAACCTCAGAGCACTGCACCTCAAAGCTTAGAGCCTCCATGGCTAAGCCAAGGAGAGTTAATATGTTCCATTGAAGTACAAGAAATTCTCCTTAACAACAGGAATCCCTCTACAAGAAATGCCAGACAAAATGGACTACACCTGAAGCATCAAGGACTACTGGGATCCTCAGTAAAGGACCACCTGGCAGCCATTTCAGTTTTTCATGTAGGAGAGACTTAAGGCTCAATATTTTCCAGCCCTACAATTAAAGTTCTTGAAGGGCTTGGACAGGATGTTCTCAGCCACACACCTAACAGCAGCCCAGTGGGACTTAAACTTGGTCCTCTCAAGACTGATGGGGCCTTCCCTTTGAACCATTTGCATCCTGTTCCCTGTTGTATTTATCCTGGAAAGGTATTTTTCTAATACCAAATACATCAGCAAGGAGGGTGTCCAAGATTCAAGCTTTAACCTGAGAGAATACAGTTAAAGCTTTCACCAGAGAACTTCCTTATACTATGTTTTTCAAAGATAAGATGCAGCTCTGACCTTACCCAGGGTTCCTGCCCAAAGTGGTGTCACAGGTCCCTTCAAGTCAGGATATCTTCCTCCTAGTATTCTTTCTGAGGACACATGCAGCTGTTAGGGAACGCAGGCTGCACATGCTCAATCTCCAGAGAATATTAGCCTTGTACACTGAGAAGACAAAATGTTTCAGGAAGATGTCACAACCTTTCCTGGCTATAGCCAATAGGATGAAGGGGGTGCCGGTGTCCTCACAGCAACTTTCCTCCTTGGTCATGCATGCATCGGGCAATGCTACAAGCTGGCAAAAGTCCTCTCTACAGCAGCAAGGGCACAAGCATCAACTGCAGCTTTCCAGACTCATATTCCAATTGTGGATATTTGCAAAGCTGCAACGGGGTCATCAGTCCACACCTTCGTTAGACATTACATAATCACTCAGCAGGCAAGAGATGACATGACATTCAGAAGAGCAATTCTCAAATCTGTAAGTGTAAATTCGAACCCACCTCCAAGGTAAGGCTTGGGAATGAGCCGATTTGGAATCGACATGTAATTGCTCAAAGAAGAAAAGATGGTTGGTTACCCGTAACTGGTATTTTTCAAGATGTGTTGTTGCTTATGTCTATTCCAATACCCATCCTTCTATCCCTCTTTCAGAATTTCCAGCAAGAAGGAACTAGGGAAGGTTGAGTCAGGTCGGGTCAGGTTGGCTGAGCACCATATAGAAAGCCATACAGGTGCCGCTCCAGGGGGCTCCACAAGCCAAGCCTATGGGTATTCTAGACTAGAGGGAAAACTTTCCAGTGATCTGTGCACGCAGCGCACGCACACACCTGATTTAGAGCAGACATGAGCAACACCATCTTGAAGAACACTAGTTATAAGTAAGTAACCATCTTTTCTATTCCAAAGTGATCACTGTGTGGTCTCATTATAAGTGATGCAGTTTTGAATAGTGATAGAAAGGGGAAAAGAACATAATCTCTTTTCAGGACTGTGGCCGGCTTACTTTTTCACATCTATACTATGAAGAGTTACTTGAGGCATTTTTACCTTGAGAAAGAGAATGGTGGTGACCTAATTTAAGATTTGTATCAAGCAGAGTAAGAAAATGGATTGTGAATATTTTGTAGGTGCTAAAACTAACTGAATGTTCAATGACGTGTGAACTTCCAAAATAGAGAACCAGAAAAATGACTTGAAACAATTTTCCCCACCATTTGTATTTGAAACTACACGCTACTTGTGATTAGCAATTTTATCTCATTCATAAGCAGTGTACTGTAACCGGATTCAATAAAACTGACCTGATTCCAAATATTAAACTAAACTTGATACTTAATTATTGTACATGCTAAAGTTAAGCCAGAAAACTAGAGGGCATATATTAAAAATTCCAATCATTCCGAATATGAAATAAATAGCAGTATTCACATTGACAACTTGACATGAGAAATGTATTTTCCCTCATTCTGAATTGAAATAGTACTGAATAAATGTAAAACACCTGTATCAAAATCAAAAAAGTGGAAACCACTTAATCCTACCCATTTAGTTCTGTCACACGGTTTGTATAATATAACTTTTTTTACAGCATGCTTGCAACAAAACAGGTCATTTAAACACAGTAATTAGTATTAGAGATAAAATGTTACTGTGGCTATGTTAATTACCACAGTACCAGTGTACTATAGGATATAATACATAATTGTCAAACCTTTAATTTTAAATTAAAGTGCAACAAAGCATACCATGGATACACTTCCTTCTGATTAAATATTAATTAATGTTATTTAAATGTAATATTTGTATCCAGGCAAAATGTTCTGAAATAAGCCTTAGTCACATTCTGCACTCAAACTGTGCTCTTTTCCTTCATATAATAAATAAAAGATGTTTACAGTATTTTTCCTCATTTAAAAAGAAATATATTTGTGCACCAAATTCCTTTTTCTTCCATTGTGCACTAACTGGGCTGTTAATTTAGGGTTGTGTTTTATTTACAAACAAAGCATCTCTTTAATCTTTAGTTTTTTAAAAAAAGAATAATTTTAAAAGGACATGCTGTAAGAACTAACAGGTTAATTCTGAATCAGTATGATTAGTGCTTCTGGGAAATTAAATACAGAACAGTCTTGTTAAAGCAGAGTGCCCTTAGAACAATGCAGATTTTACCAGTGGTTCCAATGGGACCGTAAGGCTGCTCCATTATTGTTAGAACCACCACCAAACAGGCTGTCTCAGAGGCAGGCGGGTGGAGACAGATGGGTGGACACAGACACACACACACACACACACACTATATTTATGCTTTTGTAGCATCGCTGCTTTCAGACAGTTTTCTTATAAATTTTTGAGTAAGAAAAAATGAGTTAAATTTCTGATTTGTTTAAATATACTGTAAATTATTTATACAGCAGTTGAAATGTTCCCCTTTTCGGTGTATAGATTCTGTAATGAAGTCATTATTCAGGTCTTGCATAAAGAATATTTTCACATATGTGCTTATTTAGAGGTATAATAAACACATTCATTGTGTTAACCACAGGCCTGTGGCTAAAATATGTACATAAGGAGTTAGCAAATTATTTGAATATAAAGTATAATATTTAAAAGCAGAACTGGAAATACTCCCTCAGGTTGGGTATTTCATTTCATAATTTTAAAGATTTATGGCTGGATTAATCTGAGGGTGATGAAAGAGCAAAAGCTTGAAGTCTGCATCACTATTTTTTTTTAGGATTCATCACTGGTTTTGGAAAAATGTTTTCAATTTATATCGTTTGTTCATTTTGTTTAGGTCAGTGGGACAATGTATAACACAGGGAGACATGTTTCTCTACGATTAGACAAAGAGCATTTGGTGAACATCTCCGGAGGGCCCATGACGTATAGTCATCGCTTGGAAGAGATCCGGTTACACTTTGGAAGTGAAGATAGCCAAGGATCAGAACATCTACTTAATGGACAAGCTTTTTCTGGGGAGGTAGGTCACCATACTTCAAGTTAAAAAAGAACCTATATGACTATCTGCTCTCTTTTTCTGCCAAGGAGTAACTTGAAAGTGATTGCTGCTCATGAAAAGTTACCTTCTTTTCTCTATTTTGAAAAAGGGATTTTTTTAAACATTGTTCATTTCAATGTATGTGTATCATATCCAACACAGCATGTTTAGTGGTAGGTGTGCAGTACAATATAGGGATTGGTGTATTAGAAACAGGCTACTCATATGAAGAAACCAAATTGTAGGTTGGAAGTTGGCTTTTAAACACTGGGATTCTCGGAGATGCTCAGGAAATTATACAAGTCCATAGTAAAACGCCCAATAAATCCATAGAGTCAGGGTTTCACACTCAGTCCTGAATTTCAATGGGTTTGGGGCACCTACCTATCTTAGGATGGGATTTCAGAATGGAGCTTGAATAGATTATAAACTAAACTAGCTATCCAAGAATGTTCAGAAAGTGCAACACTTTTTTCATTAAAACACAAAAATCATTTTCCAATTAGCACCATAAAGACTGAAAAAGCTTCCTATACCTTAGACCCAGAGAAAGTGCAGGGTAGAACATAAAAGACTCAGATTCTTATAATAATTTTGATTAGAGGAAAAGGATCTCAGTGCAGTACCTTTGCCAACTGTGTTTATCCATGACAAGTATCGTTAGCTTAGTCCATCATATTCCTAAGAAAATTCAAAACTGATTGTAATTCTAAAATTAACCAGAAAGTACTATTGAAGGTGGTGGTTGTTTTAAAGTAGTTCTTTCTTTATTGCTTATTACAGGGCAACATTCTTTATGTACACCCCTAAGGCCTCAATCCTGTGAAGCTCCTGGACATGCTTAACTTTGAACATGGTGCAGACTCAGTGGGGCTGCTCAAGGGACATAGAGTTAACCCCACATCTATTTTTGCAATATCAGGACCTGACTAAGTGAGCAAAGAAGATACCATAAACTAGCGATTCTGCAATCTGACACACAGTTCTCATTAGTCTCTCATAAATCTCTTAATCGGGGGGGGGGCGGGGGCAAGCATTGGCCCAGATTTTTCAGGATACATGGTGATGTTTACAGACTTTTCTATTGGCAGGGCTGAGTTCAAAAGAGCCAGCCTTCCAGTTGTTTTGTATAAAGAATGAATGTAGGGAGTTTTATTCTCCCGTCCCTACTTTTGCTTGTCCCTCCACCCCCCATTACCTTGTTTGCTCTCTGTGAAGCACCTTGCACACTAAAAACAATGAAAGTCCTGTGGCACCTTAAAGACTAATGAATTTTTTCAGGCATAAGCTTTTGTGGGCTCCAACTCATTTCATCAGATGCAGTTTGCACACTACTGACACTCAACAAATTCTAAGTAAATAATCAAAATAATGCTTCAGAAAAAATGCATCTCAGTATGGATATGTTAGAGATACCTTTAAAGACATGCCGAGTATCCTGCTGTCATTCTTTTAGAAGACCAGAAGGAATATTTTCCAACAACAAGGCTCTTATTTATTTTGTGGTAGATGAATAATCACATTACCATCTGCACCATCGATCATAGACTCTGGTGATGAGTCAATTAATACATGGCATTTTCTTTGGCATTGTGCAACAACAGTTATCAGAAGAGCAGCAGATTAATTGCAGTCTTGTCAAATGATGTTATTATAATTGATGGTAATCATTTGCTTTGTGTTATAAAGCTACATAGATGCCTAATAGTGCAGTGGCTGTGTTTTCATAAAATTATTCATGTCTTATGTAACTGACTACTGAATGTTTTGTTTAAATTCTGGTAGATGGACACATATGTTGAATCCAATGTTTAACTCTTAAGTGAACACCGAGTGGCTTAATAAACACTACTTTACAAATCACATCTAAATGGTAAGAGTGAGATTCAGTATAAAGGAGTTTGCTTTAACAAAGAAGCAAAAACTATGGCTGAAATATAACTCTATATTTGATTTGGCATATCGGTATTGTTTCGGAAAATCACAAGAGAGATTGATGGGTTGGAAATATATCAGCCATAAATTACTTATTTTGAAGGCAAAGTCACACAGAGTATAGACTATAAAGAAAGGTGAAAACGTATGGCAATGCAGCCCAATATTTAATACTATTCAGCAAAAGCGAAAGAGGGTGGTTAAAAAAAAAGCATCTTTGATAAAATAAGAGAGCTGGAGGTGGAGGAGGACAGAGTACAGCTGACAGACAGGAGAGGGGAAGTAAATTAGGTGAGACTTGGGAGCTGGAGCAGTTGGAGAAAGAACCAACAAGTGAAGAGCACTGCTGACAGTTTAAAAAACAACCAGCATTAATGACTATGAGCACTAGAAAACAACAAATGAAATGGAGAAGGGTAAACTGAAAGTCCAAAACTTTTTTTGAGCTTTCAAACAGGGTCCTCCTGTTACCTTTATTGCAGTAGCACATAGGTCACCATTTAAGCCAATATTTACCAGGAGATACAACACTTGTATCCTGTTTTCCAAATAGACAGCTGTTGGGAAAAGTTGTGACCATTGTCAGTCAGTCATGAATGGCAGGAAATACCATATAGGAACTAGACATGGGATTGAATCTCTTGAGGTTTGCAAGTGTTTGGAGCTGCTGCTTTGCTTTGGCTTGGTCCATATCTTATGGAAAATATTTATTACTGAATAGCTGAGTCACATTCCTACATATGGTACTGTAACCAAAGGACAAAATAAAAGAGCAGCCAAATCAACCCTGCTCAGTAGAGTTTGTACAGATGAATTTGGCCAGGAGAGTATACAACCATCCAACAAGCTCCACTGTAATAGCTGAGTGATTTTAGATGAACTCTCTGATCTGGAAGGGGGTATTTACAATCTTTACAGTTACCAGCAGTCATGCTAAAGAAATAATAGACTAGTTAATTGCTAGCTGAATTTATGTGGTAGTGTCCTTTTAGGTCAGCCACTGCTCATAGTTGTCACTATAGTGATGAGACAATATTGGTTAGAGGGAAAAAAAGAAAAATTCAGTACAAGTATAAATAGAAAGAGCATGTAAAATGTTCTCAAAACACCTCAGCTAAGAGAAAATAAATACAAATCTAGGCTTTGATCATCAAGAGCATTCCATTCTGTTCCTCTGCAATTCCAGAAAAATCATCAAGGATTTTCAGAGAATCAGGGTGCAGGACTGGATACAGAATTGGTACACTGTGGCCCATATAACTATTTGCCATGAATTTCACTTAATCTGTACTAATATTTACAAGGTTTTTCCCATCACTGGTCTAGCAGTGCTGGTGGATGTAATGGGAGTTGTAATATTAATTGGATACAGGAACGAATCTTGAGCCATAGAAGCTGGAGGGGACCATGAGAGTTCATTGAGTCCAGTCCCATGCACTCATGGCAGGACAAAGTATCTTCTTAAACTATCCCTGATGGGTGTTTGTCTAACTTGCTCATAAAAATTTTTAATGATGGAGATTCCACAACCTGCCTAGGCAACTTATTCCAGTGGTTAATCACCCTGAGTTAGGAATATTTTTCTTAACATCCAACCTAAACCTCCTTTGCTGTAATTTAAGCCCATTGCTTACTTTCTCAGCTGAACCAAGAGGAAGGCAAATCCTCCATGCCAAGGAAACTTAGAAAACATTTTTCCACCATCACTGACACTAGCAGAGCTGAATCTGTGTTGCAGTGATGAGTGGTGTAGTTGTGTTGGGTTTGGTTTTGTTCCCCCGCCCCAAACCCCGCCCCCCCAAATTACTCTGGACCTACAGGGCCTGATTTAGAGAGTTGCTGATTATTATTGTCTGTGTTATATTAGGGCCTAGGAGCCCTAGTCATGGACCAGGCCCAATGGTGCTAGGTACTACATAACCGCAGAACAAAGACAGCCATTGTCCCAAAGAGCTTACAGTAGAAGGCCTGGTCTACACTCAGATGTTTTGCAGGTTTAGCTGTATTTTTAGGAGGTGGGTGGGTGAGTGGTGGTTTTCTGCCAACATGAGCCCTACTGTAAATGCAGCTGTACTGCTGGAAGTCCAGTTGGCTGAATAGTTTACTTTGCCCAGGGAACTGGCATAAGTTATACTGACAAAAGGACGCTGGCAGATATAAATGGCATCTAGCCTAAGCATGTACCAGCATAGTTAGAACAGCAAACCTTCTAAGTCTAGAGAAGAGCTAAAACTTAGTCTGCACTAAAAATTTATGTCAGCATGACTGCATCACTCAGGGATATGGAAAATCCACATCCCTGAGCAACACAGTTATACCAGTCTGACTCCCAGTGTAGATGACACTGTGTCAGGGAGATGGGTGGAGTATCCCCTGTCAGAATAGGTAGTGTTTTTACTAAGTGATGTTTTAGCACTGCTGCAGCCTTTTAAGTATAGATAAGCCCTAAATTGCTGAGCCACTTGTACTCCCACTGCATTTGGTATGACAGCGTTTTACACCTCTTGAAAAACAAGTCCCTAATGGTGCGTTCACATTAGCATTCTTACCACGTTTATTTTTCTAGCGTAGACAAGGTTTGGTCAGCAAAGACTTGGGACAAGTTTGACTGCAGTTGTGAAGATAAAAACCAGTAATGCCAAACCATTTTAAAATATATTAGGACTCCAAACGCCACTGAAGAATTGGTAATTTGTGGACTAATTAGGTGCTAAAGGATGTCAAGGGAGATCTCCACAGTAATTTGGTTACTTTTTAGCACCTAATTATCATTTTACAGTGGACTCTGGGCAAATAATTATTCTGCTATCAGGAATGTGTTGGACTGGTTCCCGCAACATAGAATTAAAAAGGATTTGAAACGTGAGTCAGTTATGCAGTTAATTCTTTACCTGGTACATAATTAAGTAGGCTCAATACACTTCTCAGAGGCTAATCACTGACTTGTTCTAAACATTACAAGAGAATTGCAGGATCAGAGCCTGATGTATTAAAAATGAGCAACCTAGCTTCTTTGCTCAGGGGTGTGAAAATATTTGCAGTCTAAGCGCCATGTTAGGTCAACTTTATCCCCATTGAAGATGCTGTTGATGGAAGAATTCTTCTGTCAGCCTACCTATCACCTCTTCAAGAGGAAGTCAACAAAGGAGCTGTTTGGGGAGGATTCCACAATGCATAGGCACTGTAGAGTTGTGCTTTATGGTGATGGGCTAGCCGGGATGCAAAGAGACAGTTACTGGGCATGTACACTTTGTGGATCCTCTGGCTGCAAACACCTGCACATCAGATCGTGGCCAGGACTCTGCAGAATGTTGAAGAGAGATTCTGTCCCCTCTAAACTCAGGAACTTAGCCCCACACAGTCCTTGTGCACTGACTCCCAACTGGCAAAAAACCTTCTTACTGGTATAATTTCTACATCTTCCCGAGCAAAAAGACTTTTTTTTGTCAGTATATAAATTGTGTGTAGATGAGGACATTGGCTGCAATAGCTATGTTAGCAAACAAATCAGACCTTTGAGACACAGAATATGTTGGCATAACTTTTAAGGAAAGACCAGGTCTGAAATGTGCTACTAGTTGCAATCTAAAGTCATCTTTCTTGCCCTGATTCAATGTCACTTCCTTTGTTGACTCCTTCCATAGGCTCTCTCATCTTGATGCCTGTCACCACCTATGAAGCTCTACATCAGTGTTTTTTACTGAGACCCATTTGGGAAAAAAAATCATTTATGCCCATGATGCAACAATTGCCTCTTTGAGCAATGCATTCCAGTCTTATTGGCGCTTCAGCAGGGGAGCTACAATCCAGTACCCGAGGGTCTGTGAACCTAAGTTTGAAAACCACTGCTCTATATAGCTCTTCTCCTCCCTGCATATCCTCCTTTGTTGTGTTTCCTCCTCATAGTTCCCACATCTGTTTGTCAGTTTCTCATACAATCCCCTTTGTCTTCTTCCCCACAGACCCTTAATATAATTAGGTAACCTCCCTTCACCTATCCATAAGCCACCTGCCCTGTCCACATTTAAGTTCCTCTTCAAGACTTTCCTTTCCAAGGCCGTGTCTATGCGAGGAAGTTTAGTCAACATAATATATGTCAATATTCAGCCACCACTATGGGGGATGACATCCATGCTGCTATCCTTGGGTCTATGAAGTGCATCCTCACCAGGACATTCCTCCAATGCCTCCTATCAGATACTAGTAGAGACGCAGAGGGGGAGAGGCCATGGCCCTTCTTGGTTCTGTGGCATCCAGTTAGGCTTGCTAGCTCTCCGGTTTTCCCCCCATAAATAGGTAGCATTGGCACCAGCATTGTGCCTGGGTCCTGCACACCTGTGTGGTGGTGGGGAAGGATGTGTCTATGCCTTGTTCTCCAATAGTGCACCCATGCAGAACAAATCAGCATTTGGCCTTGAAGGCTGCACAGGAATACACTATATAATGTGTACAATACTGTGAAAAACAAAATATAAAATATCCATAAATGTCATAAGACAACAAACTATATCCCAGCAAAATCCAATATTAAAGCTCTAAATGGTGCCTTTTGTTTTCCAAATTTCTCTGGCTAATTTGCTTTGACATATCTATAAACTTTTTTCTAAAACAAAGCAAGGCTTCTGAGTAGCACATATTTAATTGTTAGTCTGTTGGTGTATAATAAACAGGTCTGCAGATTAAAACATGAACTAATTACTGTACTCAATTTCATTTACTTGATTTCATGTTCCATTAAATTTCGGTGTCGTTTGTTGTGGGAGGTTTTAGATTTATTTCCCATATAATGAGTTATGTTAGAAGGTTACAGAGGGAGAGATTTCTTCAAGTTTCAGGGTAAAAATGGGTGGTATCCTCTATGATGAATGAACTGTGTATGTGTCTATCAATATGAGACATTAATAATAATCCCAAAATAATGTGTTGAAATGTGGCTTTTCTACAAGTAGCGAAAGGGCAAATATTTAAATGATGCAGTGTCATTCTTTCTGATTAAGAATTTTTTTTTAAGCTCATTGTGTTATAGACTGGTAGGGGGATATTTTATTTACTTAAAACAAACAAGGAGTCCTGTGGCACTTGAAGGCTAACCAATTGATTTATTTCATGAGCTTTTGTGGGAGAAAATCCCACTTTGTCAGATGCTTTGAAGTGGGATTTTCTCCCACAAAAGCTCATGCAATAAATCAGTTTTAGTCTTTAAATGTCACGGGACTCCTTGTTTGTTTTACTAAACTAGACTAACACAGCTGCCCCTTTTGGAACTTGGCAACATTCAAGGCACTTTACTTACTTTCTATAAGTTGGAACAGGAATATTTTTCCATAGATTGATAGGGTATATTATACTGAACAGCAAACTTCTTATGCTATCTGATTGTAAAGAACTGTATTTTAGTCTCCAATAATATTAGGAGTGGTTATTTTTTTTAATTTTTTTTTTTTTTTTTTTTTAGAAGTGGAATGTTTGGGTTCTAGCTTCAATCACCTCTTGTATTCTTGGCTGAACACCTGATGATGATGCATGTGATAGCATACAAACAAAACAAATTCAGAAATCAATAGCTGTGAGAAATAGCATGGTAAAAGTTAAGATGCAATCACTGCATATCACTGATCATGTTTTCATCTTTATTTCTTCTCTCTCCCTTCACCCATTTATTTATAAACAACAAGTCTAAATCTTTTCTGCAACTGGTTTTACAGCCTAGGCAGTCCCAGTACCATCTTGCAGTCAGGGTCTTACATTAAATGCTGTTGCAGTCACCATGCCATTTTAAAGGGGAAATTAGGTTTTATAAATAGCCTCCTTCATCCCTCCTCAGGGTACAAGCTTTAATTATATGAATCAAATTATATAATGTTCATCATTTATCCTGAATTGTAAAAATTTTACCTTGCAGATAATCAGTTTCTAATATCATAAGTATATTCATATTATTTTTACCTTTCCAAAAATTAAATTAGTAAAGAAACAACAAATGACATTTCTGCAGAAGTAAGAGTTTATGTTTCATACTTGGAGAGCTAAATATATATTTATGGCAGAGCTGATGAAACTAGGAAATTCTTACACCTTATATTGTAGCAAAACAAAATGGTATGTTTTGCTCAGCGCTTCATATAAACAGAGTCTAGGATCATGTTTTTAGTGCCAAAAATAATGAGTTGATTTATTTGCTGTATGAATAAGGAGTCAGGATTTGATCTAGTTGCAACTGTGGATCTTTGTATACAGGGATATAAAGTTGAAAAATAAGTGCCAGTTGAGATTGGTGGATTGAACCCTGTTCATTCTAAGGCTAATGGTGACACGAGCAATTGGATAGTATGGTCATTTAAGTTAACAAGTCTCATGGACTGTCATTTCGTAACACTTGGGTTTTGAAAGATGCCTTGGAACAACCAATAGCTGTTAAAGGCATACAGAATTTCAGCCCTGAATTTTAGATAATTGAACTGGATTTTTGACATACTTGTGTAATCAGCGCAGCTAGGAATTTAGAGTCCATTGCTACATCAAATGAAGGAGGCCCCTTCCAAGTACTGTTTATCTATTTCTTCAGATTACTCACACCTCATACAGTCACCTGTAATAAATTGTGTACGTCTTCACAGAGGCATGACCTCCAGGCAAGAAACACAAAGTCAGGGAAGGTTTTGCGTGAGATGCAGCTAAACCCAGTGGACCAAGTTTATTCCTGCTGTAACTCCTTGACTTCAGCAGGAATTGCATCAAGGCATTATATGGCACAGAATGGTAGAGGAGTAGGACTGGATGGGACTTCGAGAGGTTATCTAGCCCAAGCCCCTGTTGTCAAGGCAGGACTATATAATGACTAGACCATTTCTGATAGATGTTTGTGTAACCTGTTCTTAAATCCTCCAGTGACCAAGATTCCACAACCTCACTAGGCCAGTGATTTTCAAACTCTTTTTCCTCAGTACCTGGTTGAAAAAAAATCATTTATGCCTGCGACCCAACAATTACATCTTTAGCAATACATTCCAGTGTTGTGATGGTGACAGCAGGGGGTGTGCTGTGACCCAGTACCTGAGGGTCTGCAACCTAGTACTGGGTTCTGAGACAGAGTTTGAAAACCTTTTCCCTAGGCACCTTGTTTTGATGCTTAACTCTTCTGATAACTAGGAAGTATCTCTGTAGTACTACCTCAAACAATGAGTCCTAAGGCACCCTAAGACACTCAAATTTCTTCAGGTATAAGCTTTCATGGACTGCAACCCACTTTGTCATATGCGTGAAGCGGAAACTACAGTTAGGAAGTTTGCGTATATATACACAGGCAAGGATGGGGAAGAAACATTACAATAGGGAGCGCAAGTGCTAACAGTGTCAGTTCAGTTAAGGTGGATGAGGTCCATTCACAACACTTGATTAGATGGTGAGAATGTGTGAGGAGGAACAGTTACTTTTTGTAATGAGTTCACCATTCCAAGTCTCTGTTCAGACCCAGTCCAATTGTGTCAAGTTTGCATACAAGTTCCAGCTCTGTGGCTATTGCATCAGGCTCAGTCCATCCTTTACCAGGAGTGGGGATAGTAGCAAAATGATGTTAGCTACCAATAAGCACATCCCTTTTATGAAACTGAAAAAAGGCCCTTGCATGGAAAATTAGTGTTGCATTTACTGTTTCCTGTATGTTGAGTAAATTAAATAAATTCAGCAAGAGTCCTGTAGCACCATGAAGACTAAAAAATTTCTTCTGGCATAAACTTTCATGGGCTCCAACAGATGAAGCCCAGAAAAGCTTATGCCCAAAGAAATTTGTCAGTCTTTAAGGTGCCACAGGACTCTTGGGTTGGTTTGTTTGTTTTTTACTGTACACAAACTAAATAAATTTAATAAATATTTTCTTCTTTATAGTTATTTTTTGATAGCTAGCTGTTCTTTGGGAGGGGAGGAGTGGGAAAGCAGCAAATGGATATGAGATTCCTTTTGGTGCCTGAGTTTCAAATGCCAGCATCATAAAGCAATAAGGTATAGTTTTTCTACTCAGGGAAGAAGCTGTAGGATTTGCTCTTTTAAAACTTTGGGGCATTAAAACATACAGTACTCTAAACATCTAGTGTCACTTATGAAGAATTTATTTCACCTGATTTTAGACTATTTTAATTTGCTGAGGGGTGACTTGACTTGCTGCAGAGTGATGTGTCTTTAATTAAACAGCAGGTTACCTCCACAGCCAGAAGACTTTGTTCATTTTGACAGTGGTTTTTATGTAATTGATAATGATTCTTCGATAATAAGGAAAAACTTAAAACTCATAGAACTAAGTGCCTTTAACATAATGTTCTGGGGCAAAGGAGAAATCTTTACTCAGCCATTTGTACAAAAACCCTTTATAGCTAACCGAGCTCTCCTTAAAAATAAAGCAGTAGTGAGTACATGCAGTAGACTTTGTCTTTTTACATTAACAAAAACAAAAACTGTGGGTCAAATCCTGAAGTCCTTTACCAAGGGTAAACTTCCATAAAAGTCAATGGAGTTTTGACTGAGAAAGGGCTAAATGATTTCTTGTTTAAATACTAACTAGTTAATTATTACTGCTCAAATTGTAGCTTCCTCTTAACTTGGTAACCTTTAACTGATTCTACAAAGGAAACTCCAGGTGCAATGCTGCCAATCAAACCACTAGTACTAGAATCCAGACTCAAGTAGTGTCTGGTATCTAAAGAACTCAGGAAAAACCCAGCCGATTTATTCTATTTACCTATCCTCCCAAATCCTATTTACCCGCCCTCCCAAATTAATCTAGTCAATTGCGCGAGTATATTAAGGGTATGGGAACTTCCTTAGTGACCTCTCACAGAGGATTAGTTTGCACTCTGATGTATAAACTTTGATTTCCCATATAATCTTAGCATAAATGACCTCAAATGTTAACAGTAATCTAAAGAGCAGGTCAAAATTCTCCCACCAAAAAAAGTGTTTCATTGAAAAAAAAATTAAATGGAAAAAGTCACTTACTTTCTTAAGCAAAAAATCTCCATTTCATATAGCAATTCTTATTTCAATATTTTTTTAAAGAATTTTAAGATTTCAGATTTGTTTGTACCCCTGCAACTAAACGCAAGTGAAGTGGTTGGGGGACCGGGGGGGGGGTGTTAAACAGAAAAGACGTTATCACTTTTTTCTTTATCTATTCCATTTTTCCACTTTAGCTTTTCCAAACTTCCTCAGCTTTTGAAGTTACTCTGGGAAAAGTATACACTGTACCTTTGCCATTCTGTAACTTTGCAAAGACTGAGGACATTTGGAAGAGCTAGAGAATGGAAAAAGGGCATGTGTTGGAGGGAAACTCTGGAATGATTGTGCTCTATTATGTAGCAAAAAATAAAAAATGGGGGGGTAAGGTATGATAACTCAAAACTTTTCCAAAAAGAATTAGTTCCATTTTGAATGAAAGAAATTGGAAATGTTTGACAACATTGTTTCTCCATTGTCCACTGTAAGATAAGTTATTCCAGTTGCAATATTTGTCTGTCATCTGTGACAGTGAAATCTATTGGCCAATAACATGCTGAATTGAGGAGTATTTCCAGATTTTGCTCTCCTTTAATATCAGTGACTCCAAAAGAAGGAGTATATCAGCACTAATATAACTAAGAGCAAAATTTAGCCTGCTCCCCAAAAAATTTAAATGGGTTTCTCCTGCCTCAATTACGTTAAAGTGGAAAAGGGGGACTGATCAGTGTTCACTATGAATTTTCTCATATTGGATTCCTCAGACAAGTCCCCTCTAATTCTAAAGTCCAATGTTGTAATTACCTCTTCCTTTTCAGCTGTATTCAAAGGTAAGATGCTCATTTTTGTTGTCATTTTCTGGATAGTAGCTTTCTTGCAGTGAGAAAACAAAGCCTAAAAGCAGAACTGAAGTTCAAGATATGCCATTGTTAAATAGGTTCCAGGGAGGTAGCCGTGTTAGTCTATTTCAGCAAAACAAACAGGGAGTCCTTGTGGAACTTTAAAAGACTAAAACGTTTATTTCTCTCGTGAGCTTTTGTGGGCACTGACGAAGTAGGATTATGCCCAAGAAAGCTGATTGTTAGAATTTTGAAATTCATTTCCTTTCATCCAAGCATCCTGTATCTACTTTTTGCTTTAAACTTCCAGGTTGTATCATGAAGGTGAGCTTCCAAGAAAAAACAAAAAAAAGGTGGGGGAAGGGTTTATGCCTCTTTTTGTTTCTTTATGACACATAAGGAAGGCCTGAAAAGTTTTTAATTCTCTCACGTCTTTTGTTTTTTAGAGGAGTAATTCATGTCTTAAATGCCTGAAGAAACTATGACTGTTGGAAAACTACTGACATGGTGGTGAATGGTGATATTGCAAATGTCAAGTTGAGCAGTTGACAGAAACAGGGACTGTTAAACTGTTTAAAATTCCAAAGGTTTTACAGCCCAAAGATCTCTTCCAACAAAATCTTCCTAAATATGTCCTCTCTTACCATACTTTTTGAGAATCTTACAATCCTAAGTTTATTTATCCTCAAACTGCCCTGTGAAATTGGAAAGCAAAGTTGTCCCCATTTTACAGATTGGGAACTGAGGCACTAAGCAGCTGAATCACAAAAGTAGCATGGAGTACCATAGGAACTTGAACCCAGGTCCTAGGTCTTCCAAAGGATCAATTAAAGACCTAACCACCAGCCATCCTTCCTCTGAGAAAAGATCAGATTTGACATTCCTGAAGCTCCTAAATTTAAACAACAGGCAGGAAAATAATCTTGCAAATATTGTACATCAAAGTGGACATGAAAAATGGGTACAAACCCTAATCAAAACAAAAGGAAGAAAATCCTTTAATTTTCTCATCGACTTATTTTTCTTGAAAAAATAAGAAAAGTTAGAATTATTTTTCCTTGTGTTTACCTACAATCTAAACTATCCAGTTCTTCAAAGCATTTAAATGGGTATAGAATTTATCACTTCTCCATACTTTTTACAGCCAAAAACTTTTTAAATCAGTCAACTACACCATCTCCTCCTCCAAATTATAAATATAATTATTGTATACTAATAAAGAGTAGTCCAGGTTCCATTCATTACTGTTAACGCTCCAGCCTTCAGTTTATTTCAACAGCATTACATTGGCCTTTGTCCTGTACCTTGTACTTAATAGTTTCTTCAGAGAGATTTTATTAGCTTATTAAAAAGCCAAGTAAATCATGTCAACTGCATCTTCTTTTTCATTAAATTTTTCAGAGGAAACTCTCTCAGGCTGCACAGTTACAATCTTTTCTTAGCGCCATGCTGGCTTGACCCTACTTGAGCTAGACTTATCCAAGTGTTGTTCTATTTCTCTTTTAATTAAAATCACAGACATCACACACCATAAAAGTCAATATACTGGTAACTTCAAGGCATTTTTGTTTTACAGCCCAGTTTACTTTCATAGATACTTTCTGCCAACTAAAAAGGAAAGATTTTTGTAAAACGTTCAGTTTCTTAGGCGAAAATTGTGCTAAGAGATTATGATTGAGAAATTCTTCCAACTAGCGAAAAGAAGCAAACTTGAGTTTTGGCTAATGTACAAAAATACAATCTCTAAAATGATTACAATGAAGAATCAGTTTTTCAAGATATGCATGCCTTAAGAGAAGCCAACATCAGAATGATAACATTGGGAAAGAATTAGAGTTAACTAGGAGAGAACAAATTTTTCCAAGCCCCTGTTCTTTCTATTTATCTCTTAATATCACATTACCTTTGTCTGTGTACACTGTTATCTCTCCATAAACTAGTAGGCACCAGTACACACACATCTGCCAAAAATTTGCTGGCTTTAAAACCAGGTGAGAAGGATCAGACTGAATCACTCTTTAACACCCCAGTGACAGAAGAAGGTTCTCTCAGTGATGGTTTACTATGGACACATTATGTGTGTGTTATTTGGGAAGATCTAGGACAAGCAAGTGAAGTTCTGGATTTTAGCTAGAGAGGGGAAACCCATCAGTACCAGTTTTCATCAAGTAACCTCTAGCTTTATTTTTTTCTAGCCATGGCATGGGAACACTCCATCCTTTTAAGCATCTCCTTATGATGGAAGCAATAACTCAGAACCAGCTGTAATCACAGTTCCAGTAATATTCCTTCAAGTGTGTGCAGTGTTTCTGCAGGCTTGTCTGTCCCAGGATATTAAACACACAAGGTGACTGAGCTAATATCTATTACTGCAGCAACATCTCTCTGACCAACGGCTATTAGTCCAGTAAAAGATATTATCTCACCCACAATTCCTTTAAGCGGATATTTCTCAGGTGAGGCCTTGCTGTACCATTTTTTTAATCAGATTGTTATCCACGGGGCATTCCTTAATCATGTCAATTTTGCCCTGCTCAGGAACTTGCACATGTTCTCTCCCCTGGCACCACTGGCAATCTAAGGAGAGAATCCAAGCACAGGACTCACTCCTGCAAGTTGCCAAGAACTCTGTCCCACTCCAGCAAAAAAATTCAGGCACCTGCTTAACTTTAACGTGCTTTGCTGGGGAATGCATTCCTCTCTTTTTTAAAGAAAAGGCATTTTAGTACTTGCAAAAAGGTTCTGTAGTTACTAGTGGGGAGACTGACATGACTGTACAAGCCTTCCATAACAGATCTGTCAAGGTGTCTCAATCCTGATCCGCAGGAAGGATAGGTTTGGAGATGAGGAGAAGGTTAGCTTAGTTTCATGATCATAAATACTTCAGGATCAAGTCCTGAATCAGCATGAACTGAGCCTTTCCTCACCTCTAAATTCACATTGACCCACACACTTAAAGTTAAGGCTTGTAGTTTACATTCATGTTCACATCCTAAAGAAGTTCAGAGCAACACAACATTTGTAATTTAAGGCCACTTAGGGCACAGATTCCTATAATAAGATACCTCCATTCGTGAAGCTCTATGAGGCACCCTGAAGTTACAGCTTTTATGATACAGGTTCCAGCTTGTCTCAAGAGGGTCATTTAAAGTAGCTCACCTTTGTGTAAGGAAGGCTTCATCTGTTCTAGATACGTGGGTGGGAGCACATCATGCCAGTTAGCAGATTACATATGGTTTTATTTTACTTTTTAATACTACAGAACCTGTTTTTAAGGAAGTTCATCACTCTGTGAATTAATATTGTTTTAAAAATACTGAGGGGGTGGGGATGATCCAGCACATAGAGGCACAAGGACAAGTTTCACTCAAAAGGTCATCAGTGGGGTTTGAATCCTGGAGTTTCAGGTGACATGGACAAATGAAGCTAAAGGAGTAACTGTTATCCTTTTATGCACACAAGCCACTAAGGGAGAACTGAGAAGTTTTGACAGTTGGCAACACAGATGTTTGCCCAGAGATCAATGGGCTGTTGCAGATTGGGAATCTTGGGCTCTCGTCTGCACTTTAGGAAGTGAATGTGCTCTGCTGGTTAGCCAGTCACACAGACTTGGCCTATTAATTTTGAAAGGGAATGTAGCTCCCAGAATGAGACTTGAGTTTGCTTCATGAGAGCACCAAGGTCTGTTCCCACCTCAGCTGGAAGTGCCCTTATGAAACTTGTAAGTTATTTCTAAAACAGGAGAGTGACACTTCGCTGCCCTTACAAGTTGGAGAGCATAAGGTCTTGCTTAGTGAGGGCTCTAAGTTCACAAATATATAAAGGACAGTCAGAGATGAGAACCGAACTTCTGCCTCCTTATATACTTTCCCCATGCTTCTAAGTATTGGGACTGGGAATCTGTCTGTGCAGAATATTTCCAGATGCAGTCTAGCAGCCTTATTTAGCCAACATGCAGATCATCATACAAACTGGGCTACTTGAAAGCTGTACTGGAACCTTGTCTACACTAGCTCTTAAATTTCTTGTTATCTCCAGAAAAACTAATCCACCAACAGGAGCATTGAAAAATATTTAGCCAGAGAACTAGGGTAGATACTCTTGAAATGATTTTAAGGTGTGTTTGGGAATTTGTAACCTAGGCCTTTTTCTGCCATCTTGCCAAAAACATTTTGTGATTTCTGCATGGCCTCATTTTCTGCAAAGGCCAAGAATGTGCTTCGTTAACAACACATTCACCTGTTAGTTTGTGATTTACAGAGTCCATGCTGACTGTTCTGAGCTGCAAAAGGCCCAGCAGAGGATCTATTCCTCCATCCAACTGGTAAATCTATTCTCTGAGGCCCCTAATCTGAAAGAAAGAAAAGAAAAAGAAAATACCACAGCCCTCCCCTTTTGCTCCCAAATTCTTATGAACAGCCTTTCCAATTCCATATGATTTTTAAAAACACCTGACAAGATGATAAAAGGAAAAATTAGAAGGGGAAAAGATAATCATCTGAAGTTCGAAGGGTCTTTTATCCTGTGGCCTATTTGAAATATATAGAGAGAGAGTCTGAAATACTTCAGCTCTTCAGGGTTTATATATAAAAAGAGCATTACATTGAAATGTTTCAAACTGAGCAAGTTTCCAGTAAGCTAATTTAGGGCTTCTTCCCACAAATCTTGATAGGTACTAACAGCCCTATTAAGATGAGTAAGGGTTTGCAGGAGTCCCTTTTTAGCAAACTGGTTTTCCTGGTGCTTTATGCTAATCATTCTACCACAGTGAATTGAATTCCTATTGTCCATTTTTTCCATGGCTGCAGGTGAGTTCTGTAATAGATTTTGCAATTACAGCAGAACTTCGATATTCCCCAAGCCCCATAATTTTATTTCACTTCTTGGCAAAGACCGAACTGTAGCGCATAGTAGCAAGGCCTATTAGTTCTAATACTGATCATTTTACAGCATGTACTAAAGTACATTTACTAGCATATGATGAATTATTATAAATAATTCATACTTAAGTACATTTGTCAAAAGGAAGTACATCTGATGATTCAGTAGCCTTGATATCTAATGGTATTCCAAACCCCCTTCCCTCTTCTATTTTTGCAATTTGCAGAAGATTTCCCATTTGTTAGTGAATGCTTTAAGTCTACTACCTGGGTGAACTTTGAGAAGTTGTTTCAGTGTGCTACAGTAGTTCAGTTTATTGTGATACTTGTAGTTCCTATTCTCCACCTAAGCAATAGAACAAATTCTGTTATATACAGTGCTACAAATGTCTTATTTTTTTTAATGAAGCAATATATAGAATGCAGATTGTGAAATCTGGGATTTTACAGATGAGGAAACTGAGACAGGTTAAGTAACTTGCCCTAGAGGTACTGAGGTCTAATATATTCATCATGGGTCCTGAATTCAATAGAAATGAGATTTACCCACCTTCTGATACTTACTTGCTGTGCAAATTTGAGCAAAGCAGTGCATCTCTGAGATTCAGCTTTTCTCAATAGAGATACAAAATATTACTGAAGAATAGTAAAGCACTGAGTAAGAGCAAAATATAAATACCACAGGCCATGTCTGTACTGAAATGTCTGCTTTGATCCCTATGGATCAATCAATCCCAGAAGTGCTTTCCCTTTGATGTAGTAAATCCACCAATCCAACAAGAGTAACATTGTAGCAAAGGGAGAGCATTTCCCATCAGTGCAGAATCATAGAATCATAGGGTTGGAAGGGACCTCATAGGTCTAGTCCAACCCCCCTGCCAGAGGCAGCACCGCTCCCAGTAAACCATCCCAGCCAGGGTTTTGTCCAGCCGGGCCTTAAACACCTCCAAAGATGGAGACTCCACCACCTCCCTTTGCAGCTCATTCCAATGCTTCACCACTCGCCTAGTAAAAAAGTTTTTTCTAATATCCAGCCTCGACCTCCCTAAACGCAACTTGAGACCATTGCTCCTCGTTCTGTCCTCCGTTACTACCGAGAACAGTCGAGCTCCATCTTCCTTGGAGCATCCCTTCAAGTAGTTGAAGGTTGCTATCAAATCCCCCCTCAATCTTCTTTTCTGCAGACTAAATAAGCCTAATGCTTTCAGTCTTTCTTCATAGGGCTTGTGCTCCAGCCCTTTGATCATTTTGGTTGCCCTCCTCTGAACTCTCTCCAGTAGGTCCCTGTCCTTTTTGTAGTGGGGAGCCCAAAACTGAACACAGTATTCTAGATGTGGCCTCACCAGTGCAGAATAGAGGGGAATGATCACATCCCTTGATCTGCTGGTAACACTTCTTTTGATGCAGCCCAGTATGTCACTGGACTTTTTGGCCACAAGAGCACACTGCTGACTCATATCCAGCTTCCCATCCACCATGACCCCCAGGTCCTTTTCTACACTGCTGCTACTTAACTGAATGTTCCCCAGCCTGTAGCAGTGCATGGGGTTTTTCCGTCCCACATGCAGGATTTTACACTTGTCCTTATTGAACTTCATAAGATTTCTATTGGCCCACTGTTCCAATTTATGTAGGTCTCCCTGAGTCCTGTCCTTGCCCTCCAACGTGTCCTACTGTTCCCCCCAGCTTGGTGTCATCCGCAAACTTACTGAGAATGCAGTCTATTCCATCATCCAGATCATTGATGAAAATGTTGAACAGAACTGGCCCCAGGCCCGACCCCTGGGGCACCCCACTCGTGACTGGTTGCCAGCTAGACATGGAACCATTGATTCCTACACGCTGAAACCGTTGATCTAGCCAGTTTTCTATCCACTTTATAGTCCGCCTACCCAATCCATATTTCCTTAACTTGCCAATGAGAATGCTGTGGGAAACTGTATTGAAAGCCTTGCTAAAATCAAGGTATATCACATCAATGGTTCTTCCTGAATCCAGAAAACCAGTCGTCTGATCATAGAAGGAAACAAAATTGGTCAGGCATGATTTACCCTTGGTAAATCCATGCTGACTGTTCCTGATCACTTTATTTTCCTCTAAGTGTTTGAGGATGGATTCTTTGAGAACCTGCTCCATAATTTTTCCAGGGATTGAGGTGAGGCTGACTGGTCTGTAATTCCCCAGATCCTCCTTTTTCCCTTTCTTGAAAATAGGCACTACATTTGCTTTTTTCCAATCCTCTGGCACTTCCCCCGTTCTCCATGAGTTTTGAAAGATAACAGCCAGCGGTGCTGCTATTTCATTGGCCAATTCCCTTAGCACCCTCGGATGCAGTTTGTCCGGCCCCATGGACTTGTGCACATCCAGCTTCTTTAAGCAGTCCGTCACCAAGGGCCTCTCTTCTTCTCTCCCATCTGCCATACCCATGGTAGTGGGCTGGGAGCTGACCCTGCCTGTGAAAACTGAAGCAAAAAAAAGCATTGAGCACTTCAGCTTTTTCCTCATCCTCTGTCACAAGGATGCCTGCCCTATTCAGCAAGGGACCTACACCGTCCCTGATCCTCTTCTTGTTATTAACATACTTGTAGAACCCCTTCTTGTTATCCTTTACATCCCTCGCTAGCCGCAGCTCCATTTGTCCTTTGGCCTTTCTGATTTTATCCCTGCAGTCCCTAACAATATCTTTATATGCCTCCTTGGTCATCTGACCAAGCTTCTGCTTGCTGTAAGCTTCCTTTTTATGTTTAAGCTCAGAGCAGAGTTCTCTGCTAAGCCATTCTGGCTGCCTCACATGTTTGTTCTTTCTCCTAATTGGAATGGCAACTTCCTGTGCCCTTAGCAGGGTTTCTTTAAAATATAACCAACTCTCTTGGACTCCTTTCCCCTTCAGATTAGCTTCCCAAGGGATCCTGCGCATCAGTTCCCTGAGGGAGCCAAAATCTGCTTTTTTGAAGTCCAGGGTTTTTGTTTTGCTTCTTTCCTTCCTTGCTTTAATCAGCATCCTGAACTCAACCATGTCATGGTCACTACTGCCTAGTTTGCCATTTACAGAAGAGGGAAAAGACCATGGTAAGTGTAAGTCAGTGGAAGATATGCATTCTGCAGCACATAGATTGTACATCTCTTGTTGACTTAGTGCCATAGTATAGACTAGGCCACAGAGTGCCATGAGCTACAGCTTCCCAGCCTGATGCCAATACATTTACCCAGGCTACATCTACAACACACTCACACTTGTGAATGTTTGGACAAAACTAAAAATCATATATGCTGCGAAATGAAAAATTCCTATTCACCTGAACTAAACAACATATTTTGGCCAGTTTTGCATGGTCTAATGGTGACACCGATGGAAACATGAAGGACGGGACTCAAAGGAATAAATACCAGTGCTGCCACAGAAGCAAGTATAAATTCTGACTTCAAATCTCTTTCAAAAGATCTTGTAAACCTATCAGTATTTTTGCTTGTAATCATCAAACGATCTTGGGGCAGTTTGAAGTACATGGCTTTTACTAATTCTTTGCTACATGACACTTTACTTTGTGGCATAGGAGTGACAGCTTGAGAGCTTAGAGTGAATCCTCGTTATTAAATCTGAAAAGCTACCTTGGAAGAAAAAAGTAGGGAAAAGTTATTGGCCCAGAAACCAGTAGAATCATCAGTGCTACACGTAATCCATCTGAGAATCTGTTCCATAAATGTTTGCAGAGAAGAGAATAAAGTGCAGTACGCATCTGGAAGGATCCATCTGTCTCCTTTTCAGTCATTGTTTTCATTACAGCACTGAACCCAGCAACCATATTTTGAGGGAGGTTAAGTCCAGCTGATAACATTGCACCACAGGCAATTTAAGTGCTGCAGGAATTCAGTACATACATTATAACTACTTAGATACATGTTCACACTATACCCACTTTTTGCAAAGTGCTTTACGTCATTAAACTCACTTTCATAACTGGCAGTTACCCTGTGTGGTAATTATTTATCCCTATTTTAAAAATAGTAGACTGAGGCAGAGAAATTAAGTGAATTGACCAAGGTCAACAACAGAAGTCAGTGCTAGAGGCCACAGCCCTCATGACTTCCTGGCTTTCCTTGGTGTGCTCATCCTACTAGACCAACCAACTGGTTACTCCAAAATTTTTGCATATGGATCTATAAAAGAAACTTAAACGTGTAACTCTGGTCATTCCTTTGTTGCAAAAATTAAACTGTATAGGAACACATGGTGCACTGAGTGCAACACAGAGCTTCACAGAAAATTATCTTACAAATTACACAGATACAAAGACCAACATGTACTGAACACATTAATTTTATACTGTCCAGCAAACCTTATGGTGTTAGCATCTGAACCTGCAACACCTGAACGCTATTTTTAACAACATTTTAGGAAAACTGTTTTAAAAGATCTTTGTAACATTCCGAGCTTGTCACACAAATATACCGTTA
This sequence comes from Podocnemis expansa, assembly GCA_007922195.1. Taxonomy (NCBI): domain Eukaryota; kingdom Metazoa; phylum Chordata; order Testudines; family Podocnemididae; genus Podocnemis; species Podocnemis expansa. Next base: position 1,547,799 of record ML682071.1, on the reverse strand, counting down.
TTCATACACACTAGATGATGTTAAACAGGGACGTCATAGGATCTCTATGAAAATATGTTGCCTATACTAAATAGGTCAAGTCAAATATATCTTATAATGCTTTGATTTTGAGAAACAGTTGTGTAAGTTTTAACAATACCTAATTTGATGGAGCAGCTAGAGTAATTTACGTGTCTGCATCTCTAGGGCTGATAGAATGCTGGTACAGTAATTACATCTTAAAAGCATCTCTAAACATCCTTTTAATATCTTGTAGTTTTTTGAAAATATATTCTCAAATTTATTGAACCATATAATTAACTTGGCAGTGTTCAAACTTCCAGAGATGTTTACTGATTCTAATCCGTAGACTTGTAACGGAAGACTTTTGTATCAGATCATTGTTAAAGCAAGTAAGAAAACAGATAGCCACAGACTTTTGAGTGGAATGTTGGATTCCCCTCATGGTCATTTCTTTCCTCTAAAAATCCCGTTTATACTCAGAGGTCTCCTGAAGCACCTTATCCTGTAGACAAAAAATACTGTGAAAATTTAAGTTTGGAATTAACACAGGCTTTTTTTGCTGTCACTGATGCCTGTAGTCTGATCCTTTTCCAGTAGTCTTTAATAGATTTATGCACAAGGAACCCTAAGTAAACTTGTAGCTGATGTCCTGGTAGACCCATGGTAGCTGATTCTTCCCCATTTTTATTCTGTTTGATTTCACTGCTCACTGCAAGTTAATTATTTGTGCCATGGCTACATCTTCTTCTTGTACTTCTTTCAGGTCCTGTCTACACTTTACTGCTTTCTTTGTCATGCAGAATGGCTACAATGCTGTTAAAACATAGTCTTGCAGAGTACCTGGGAACATATGGTGTGGGGGGGGTAGTGTTTTAGAGTTCCTGAACCATACTTACAACTCTGCTTCAGAAGTTTTTCACAGTGACAGAATTCAGCACCACAGTTAAAACAAAGTTCAGTCTCATCTGCACTGTGAGAGTGAACCGTGTTTGAACCACATCTTGAGGGGACCACAGTGTTCTGTTGGGATCTCCTGACATGGCACAAATGAATTACAGTGGAAGACAGACCTAAATTACAACTGTTTTGCCAACTGTGAAGTTGTTTATTCACAGAAGTTTCATTCAAGTGAAAACAATGTAAATATCCGGATGAGTCAATAAAGCAGGTTCCACTGCACAGAGCTCTGGTGAGCTATGGCTGATTGCCTATGTCTACATAATAACTTGTCACTGCTTCACACATGCAACTCTCTTTGATGTCAGTAAGAGTAATGTCTGCTGATCAATGCCAAGGTATGACTTTAAGACAGTCTCTGTGCCACCAGCATTGAACACCCCATTTGTAAAGTCACCCTCAGTGCGAAAGGTACTAAAAACCTAATTCTATTCTATTATATCCTTCTCCAAAACTTTAGAAGATAACACTGGTATCAGATAATTTAAACAGAACCACAATTGCATGGCTCTTATATTAATTACTTCAGTCTGGCTATAGAATGGGTTTGAACTAGTATCTCATTTCTCCTAGCTGTTCGATGAAAGCAATCGCCGTTTTGATAGTTTTACTCTTTGTTATGCCTCGAAAGCAAGTGGAACAGGTATATCGTGTACTTTATATTAGGAACAAAAAGTTATGTCCAAGGAACATTATGTTAAGAGAACGTGTTAAAAGAACATTATTATTGAGGTGGCAAAGTCAAGCACCCAAATGTTAGAAGCCAAGATAAAGGTTGCCTCTGTGTACATGTCAATCCCTTAGCCCTGCCAGTTGCTGACTGCTCCCTCCACGCTGGCCTCCAGTGACAGATTTGGCAATTTTCTGCATGATCTTTGAAAAATCATACTGAATTAAGTTTAAGTATCTTTGGAGTCTACTGTGTTAAATGAAAAGTCTATGTATTAGTGTGGGGTGTTATTTGTATGTAATTTTCCTACGAACAATGTTCCAGGCAAGAATGGGCTTTTGGGACAAACAGTGTCAAGTGGTTTGTCTGGGGGAGGGCTCTGCCCAAGAGAAATGATTGTTGAAGATCTGGAAACATAGACAGGGTGCTCTCGAGGGCCCCCATGGAGGGAGTACAGGGTGCAGTTTGCCCTAAACTGTGTGACAACACCCATCTTTAATATCCCTAGTGCTTCTCTGTCTCAATCTCCTTCCCGGGTTTCTTGTCCATCCTGAATGTTCCCTCCTGTTCAGCTCCTTGTCATGCACTCTTGGCCTAACATCACCCAGTTCTTCTCCTATACTACATCTAATCCCTCTTCAGGTTTGGATCACGTCCCACTCTGCATTCAGATCTGGCCACTTCATCCACCATGCTGTCTGGCCCCAGCACGGGGTCACTACCATCCTCAGAAAGGGTGAAACAACATGCACTGTCTGATACAGAGAACAAGATGGCTGGAGCCTCCTCCCATCACTGTCCTTGCCAGCCCACCACTCAGGAGGCAGCAAGCAGTCCCATGGGTTCCACAGGCTACATGAATTCATCCCTACAACTGCACTGTGAGACAGCTAAGTGATATTTAAGGGCCATTCTGCCCCCTTACAGAAATTTATCTAGCCCCAGGTCTAGAGCCTGACCAGCTTTATAAAGTGATGTTTCTGGAAAAACATCGAACAGAGAGATTGAAGGGAGAAAAAAGGATGGTTTGGGTTGCCAGCAGAGACGTGGGCATGGGAGGGATCAGAGAAAAAAGGATCCCCTCTCTAAAGCCAGGGACTCATGCAGTGGTGATGGTGGAAGGAGAATTACTGAGAAGAACAGGATATCAATATGTGACACCATCTCAGCTGCTGGCAGTTCTGTGGGGTAGCCAGAGGCTGGAGAGGTTACAAGGACAAGACAAAGCACCAAGCTTTATAAAACTAACAGGTACATTTGCTGTTTTCAGGCACAGATGGAGGCTATACACATTGCACAGAAATAGAGCATGAGTGAAGATTGTATCTAGTTGAAACAATAGGGGGATATTTAAGCAGAAAATTCATTATCCAAGCTGGAATTTGACCAGGGTCAACACGCCAGCTTTCAGAAGATGTACCATGAGATCTTTAATGACCTGAAGTAGTTAGGAACACAATTTTACAACTCATCCCTGGAGACTTATAGATTCTATCTGGAAATGTCCTAGAAATCTCATTTCTTTTGTTCAAGCTCTCAATTATTTGAACAAGCCAATTCCCTAGTGACCTATCCTCTTTTCTTCAGGGGTGATTTTCTTCTACTTGACTCCTGTCCTACACAAAATAATTTATCATAGAGATTGCATTTTTTTTCATGCTGAAAAGTGTCAGTTTCTGCACTAGATCAAACTACTCTCTTGCTTGCCAGTATTGACTCATTTGAATTATTGAACCTTTCTCCCAGAAAAACTCTTCATACTGCTTGCTCAGAAACCAGCAGTTTTAAACACAATTCAGAAACTTTTTTCTGGCGAGATCAGGGAACGCAAGAGATACAAGATTCCATCTTTAACCGAAACTTACACTTTGATGGAATTTTTTAAATGCGCAGTGAGTTAATCCTGTTATTGTTTAGTGTTCTTCTCCCTCCCCCAACCCCAACAAGGAGTCCTGTATCGCTTTTAAAGACTAGAGTTTATTTATCACATGAGCTGTCGTGGGAGAAAAATCCCACTTTGACCTTAAAGACTAAGAAGAAAATATATGCATGGAAATGTAAGTCATAGGTTCATGTCAGACTGTTCTGTCTCTCTTTATATCTGCAGTGATAGACTGGTAGATTGGCTACTTTCATTTATTCTTTGTAAAGGGCATGATGATGTTGACATAATTGGTTACACAGTAAAGAATCAATTAAATATAATTAATACATTACAGTCAGTGGAACTATCTGCTTTTCATGGAAACTACACTGATTAATGTCATAATACTTTTGTCAGAAATCAATCTTTTGTTAGATTTCAATTCAATCACATGCTGTTCCTTTTGCCATAATCTTATGTAGAATTCTTTCTTCACAACAGCTTTGCAAACAGTTGACATTGTTACAGTGCCAATAGAAGATCTTTAAAGGTTCTATTCATGATATTTCATCCGAGTTTTTGTTTGTTTGTATCATAGATAATTAGATATTTTATCAAGATAATCGAGCATCTGCACTATTGCTCCATAATTCAAAATGTGTTGTAACAGAAGATGAAAGTACCTGAGTTCAAGGAATAACTAATCTAATTCAGGTTTATATACAATCATTACTAGGACAGTGCAGCTTAATGAAAGTAGATACCTGTCAAAGAGGGCTCTGTAACTCAAATCACCACAAGGGCCATATGAAGACTAGGATACTAGCCCAAGGGCCACATCATTGAAACCTTTTCACACAACAGATTTTAAATGCTGAAGGCCCACCAGTTTATTTAATTAAAATTCAATTAACTAGTTAATTGAATTCAAAGTGATTGTCAATAAAATAATTAATTGGGTTTAATTGATTTTAAAAAGGCTTTAATTAAAATTATGGTTTTTTAATGAAATAAAGAGACCCTGGGCGGAGGCAGGCTCCCAGCCAATGGGGACACGGGCCACTTGAAAAGCCAGCGAGGGTACGGAACCCCTGAGTTCCAGCTTTTGCCATGGGCCAAAAGAGGGAACTCCACAGGCTGCGTGTTTGACCATGTAGAATGATGTATGTATGATATACTGGGTAATACATACATTTATCTTTATCTGCAGTTCTTGTGCTTGCAGCTTATTCTAAATACCACATTTCAGTAAGACGGAATTTATCTACCATAGTTATCATGCTATTTCCTCCCAGTACCAAAAAGAATGCTCTCTTTCACTATACGCTGAAGTCCAGTGAAACTAAGTAAGAGGAGGAGACGGGTGCAGCATCAAAACTAAAGGAAGGTACTAACTATAGATGGTCAAATAATTAAATGGTTACTCTTGAATAATTGAATGGGGGGGGAATGCCAAAATTCACAAGAATTATTATTTATAGCTAATGTTTTCCACTCTGCTATAATGACATTTTTATTTCCATTGAATGAAATGACGATACGCCAAAATATTTGTGAATATTTGTCCAAGGCGCACTCTTATAAAACTGGCACAAATTTAGAATTGCACTATGGCATCGAGTCACGGCCCTGCATTAAGGTGGTTGGAGACCTGCTGTTACCAGTTGCGAGTGTAGCGCCTCCCAGATGCACAAGGCCAGTGTGACTCTTGACCAATCATTAAAAGGAGAGCAGAGCACACTCCTCCTGCAGTCTGGCCTGTAGAGATAGCTAGTGTTAGGTGGGAGGGACTGTACTGGCCTGACCTTACCTCCTCCCTAATCTTCTTCACCATTCTCTTTAGCATGGCTGTCATCTCTGCTGAAGTAGTCCTTGTGTCTTTTGAGATTGAACCTGCCTCAGTATCTCAGTAACGTGCAGAAAACAAAAGATAACCCTCTGAGAAAGTCTCAAACATGCACTCATTAAACATTTCAGTACAAAAGTTACTGGACAGTTCTTCCTGCTTATTTTGCAATAGCTGTTTCTCAGGCTACCCAAACATCTCAGTCTTCTGCTTCAGCTTATTTAAATCAGGATATACTTTCCTACTCCTGTGACAGGAACCTTCTTAAAATTATTTAAACATTAAAAAATAGACCAAAATTCTGTTTTACCTGCTTAAAAAAATCATCATCACTCTGTCTCTTCCCCTCCCCAAGATGCTAAATTAATCATGAAAGTCAGGGAAAAAGCAGAATACAAGAAGAACACCCCATAGTCAGGTCTGCTTTGAACCAAGTTGCACCATCCAACGTACAGTATTTCCATACATATGACTATGTAAGCTATGAGTCTATGAGAGTTAGGAACTGGCAATGAGTTGTACTGATGATTTCATCAGAAAAATAGATTGCACTACCTGACAACCTCAGTGGCATCTCCAAGGACTGACTGGTTATCTAATCTGTCTCCTACCTTGCAGTGCACGCACACGCGCGCACACACACACAAAATAGAAACACTTGGGCCTGACCCTTATTTCTTCGGAACTTTTAAAATGAGAACAACCTCTTTTAACTAGATCTGAAATTCAGCTGGCAGCCATTGAAAAGTGCAGCGTACCAGTGGGGTGCACTTCAGGTTAATCTGTGCTATTTAGAAAGCTAGTGTGTGTGTGGTACATGAGCAGTATCTTTTGGTTCAGCCCGGTCAAAGAACATTTCAGGGGTCTAGTCTCAAGGTAAGGAATGCGTGGATTACTTTAATAAGTCTGTGTCAGATGGGGGTGAAGTATAATTTGGTCATTTAACAGTGAAAGGCATTTCTGGACACCGCAACTACTTGAGCCAACAGAATAAGTAGCTAAGCAGTTGGAGTTAGCATATCATTGAATAATAATTAGCATATAATTGAATTTGTCATTAAAATAACCTCTCTGAGCTACTCATGACATCTAGAACTAGCTGAAAGACTTTTGCTAACATTTTTTCTATCAAAAAAAAAAATCAGTCCATCAAAATAAATGTTTCATGGAAACATACTGGTTTCAGTACAGTATGTGCACATGTGCACACATGCAAACCTGTGTGTTCATCCATCCATAATAGTCCAGTAGTGAGGGCATTTGCTTGTGGTATAGGAACCTCAGTTCAATGCCCTGTTCTGCCCATTTCAGAAAGTGGATATTCCTACTTTTGGAAAACGTGGAAAAGCTTAGACCCTTATTCTGCATCAAATGAAAAAAAAATTTCAACTTCAAAGCTTTTGCAAAATGGAATTGTGGTTTTCCTGCCAAACCTAGTAATGTTCATTATGGCAGTATAGCAGCACTTCATAATTGCTAATGCATTTCTCCTCACACCACCACCGTGAGGTTCTGAGACACAAGAGGTTGAAGACTAGATTTTTAAACGTATTTAAGTACCTAAAAATCAAGTAGGTGTCTATTGAGATTTGGGAGCTGGGCAAAGAGGCACTTCTGAAAACCCCATTAAGAGCCTATCTGCATCTTTTGACACCTAAATACTTTTAAAGATCTGGCATTTAATTCATTTGCCCTAGATCACACAAGAAGTCTGTGGAAGGGCAAGGATTGGAATCCAGGTCTCCCAAATCCTCAATTAGTACCCCAGCCACTGGACCATTCTGCATTTCCTTAGAGCTCTATAAACCTTTCAGAGTTTAAGCACATTAGTCACAGGGTTGTACAGATAAATTCTTCATAGCTGGCCAGTTTTACAATTGTCTGTGAAACACACCACCGCAGATGCTTTAAGATAACAGGCACCACATTAACCATTGGAAACAGATCATTCCAGAAACCACTAACATCACCTTTTCAGCAAATGCTTCCTGCTTGCTGGTCACCCTTCCCACTGTCTTGCCCAACTCCAGCCAGCTACTCTTCCAACATCATCCAGCCCTGTTTCATTTAGGCATCATGCCACTGTGGGAAACCACAGCATTCACTTCCATTAATGTGCTGTAAAGTCAGATTTTATGAGCACTTTAAAACAGCTGTGCCTATAGCTCTTTGCTTTTCCTCCCCTCAACTTATGGGACTTTGAGAGGAGCACTACAAAAAAATTATAAAAGCAACTTCCTCTGTCAAACTGAAGTTTGAAGCAACATTTTGAAGGCCAGGCCCTTTGCCAGCAGAAACAAAGCAGAAAATAGGTTCCTAGATGGTCAGATTTAATTTCAGAGATCTTTAATTGGGTCATCAGCAGGCTTTGCCTTTACTAATGGCAAAAAGCCCAACAAACCATTTCCTTAGGAGCTCAGTATTTGCAGCTGGCTGCACGTTACTCTCCGTTAAGGAAAAATACAAGTATTGGCTTTCAAGCCTTCTCTCTGACATCATCTGCAGGATTGAAGTTGGTGAATTGATTTGGCAAATTAATCCAAATGAGATTTCAGCTGGGAAGCAAATTTTTGTTCTCGTCACCCTTTTCGTGCAGAAAGTCCATTAATGCCAACAGCAAGTATAACTTGATTGCTACATTCTCCACCAAGCCTAATTATCAATGGGGCTTATGTTTCTCTCAATGCGTGAAATGCAGTCTAATCCTCCTGTGCTCATCCCCTTAGCCAGTGTGTGTGACCACACAAATGGGATTCAAGGCTCTGACCTGCCCCAAAAGGAACATGTCATCACTGGGCAGGAATATGTGGCTTGTGCTCCAATGGAGCATACTCAGCATAGGCTTCTTGCATCCTTCATCTACCCCATGCTATAGTACCAAAGTGGTTTTGCTGTACATGGAGCCCTCTGCACTCATGGGGAGTGGGATTTACCCCAAATTGAATTACATGCTGGTTAATGGGTGCCAGACTTATAATACAGTACACAGTTGCTACAGGAGGACAGCTGTAGTGCACTTTTCCTCTTATTAGCTAATGCTCAACACCCACTACCAATGAAGTCTTAATTCTAACCAGAAATAACCGTCTCTATGGATCAGAGGATGACATGATTCCTTGTCTCTCTATCCACTCAGTCATTTTATGATGAGGCCTTCACTATAACTTGCTTCCCCTATTGCCATCCCCACTGTTATCTAGTTCACCTTTTCCATTAATTTTTAGATCAGACATGCACATGTAATGAATATATCAGACAGTGCAACATGTGGCATGATGAAAGCCCACATTTTTGGTTAGTTTTAATTGTTCGTTGTGGACCCTCTTTTTTTGAACGTAACATCATAAGAGACCGAGTACTAGTGAATTTTTTAAAAAGAAGTTAAAAGAACATTTTTATCCTTTTCGATGTTATTTAGAGGATAATTTCAGGATAGTTCTTGTTTACGAGCAGGTGCATCCTGAACTAAATCAACTCAAGCAGGAGGCTTCAGTGTTTTGCTAGGCAAGGAATCCGTTATCACTGATTCAGTAGGAAATTTACTTTTGTACTGACATGTAATGAATATTTTTTGGAGCCGTTGTCTGGGGGCTTCTTTGCTATCTAGATGAAACTGAAAACCTGAGCCAGCCTCGTTATTGTGGGCACATGGAGCAGAGTTCTCAGGGATTATATGAAACAGGCAACAGGAGTTTGTATACAAGAAGGTTATGGTACTCAAAATTACAGCTACAGCTGTAAAGTAACATTGTAGCTGAGTTGATGCCACTTCAGAATAATTAATATTAGGAAGCTTTTGGTACCAGAATGACCTTGCTCCTCCCCTTTCTTTTGTGAACTAATGAGATAAAATGGGCAGTTGTGTCTGTAAGAACTAGCTTGTCCCACTTTCTCTTTTACCTGTGGTCAAAATGCATTTTCATGTATGTGGTCTCACAATGAGGAAACCCTTCTGTGTGGCCTTCATATAGTTTTACCTCATTTGACACTGTGTACTGCATTCTTCCAGCGGTTGATCAAAGCATGATACAGTATTTCATTTCATTGCTGAAATTACCCTAATGCCTTTAGCCCCACATATTTTATTTTTCCTCTTTAAGTGCCAGTTGTCTTCCCTGGCCAGTGTAATGCAAACTAATTCATTCAGCAGCTGCTTTATTCCCATCATTTGGTTGTTTGCTGCAAGACGCATTCTTCCTTTGTCTGCCTTCAAGTAAATTTTCTCATCTGTTATCTCCAGTTCTTAAAAGATTCAAGTTCTTTTGGTTTGATTGTGTTTATTTTTTTGTGCCTTCACAATTACTTTCATGCTACACAGTTACAAATCTCTAGTTTATTCAAATAATTTACATAAACAACAAAAGTTTGTTGTACCTGGAAACTTCTTGTAAACTATAAAGATACCATTTAGGGATGTCTGTTATTTTCTGCCCTGTAGGCAGGTATAACCTACTGTGCCATCTCTCCTCTTAATTCCTGATTCTGCACCTTAAACACAAAACCCAATGTGAAATTTTCTCAAATAATTGCTAGGAATCTAATGCTGTAATATATTATTTCATCTGCCACAATATTAATACCCTAAAGGAACTTCAATAATTAAATAAAACAGTCTTTCCAGAACGCTGTTGGCTATTTTTAATCAAGCTGTGATTCAAATATTTATTCATTGGAGCTCTCAGCCTGTTTTTGAAGACTTGATGATAAAATCACCAACATTTATATTAACATCCTGTTGTTTACCCCCTTTATTAGCCTTTCGGAGGTTTCCCTGTTTTCACTCCTTTTTTTTTTTTTTTTTAAAAAAACATCCACTTGCCCTGCAAGGCTTTTGCCTATGCTGTTCATTGTCTGTGTGCTTTGAAACACCTCCAGAGCGGGCCTTTGTACAGCACTAGGACACAGACTTTCTAATAGTGTTGGGTATACTGTCTGTCTTAAGAGTCTTTAAGGATCCGCATTAACGTAATGCCAGCATCACCGATCTTTCATATATTCCGTCTCACAACAACCCCTGTAAGGCAGTCATGTTTATCTCCATTTTACTTCTGGGCAATTGAGGCACAGAGTGAGTAATTTGCTGATCACCACACAGGAAGAAGTCTTAGGCACAGCAGGGATTTGAATCCCAGTCTGGCTAAATCCTTGACTAGTGCCCTAACTAGTGGACTATCTGAAGAGTAGAAAATTTGAGAGATCATCTTTGTCATTAAGCCATGCAGCTAACATCCCCAAGGTTGTATTTATGATCATACGCTATTTTTCCTAACTTTGCAAAGGGGTTAATTTAAGAAGTACAGTTTCATGATTTAAAAAACTGCTTTTTAAAGGATAATTTTACCTGTGTTATAAGATCTATAGAGTAAAAAATTCTTTCAGTTTGTTTAGAATATTTTTCCTCATGTGAGTTTGCTTTTTGCTACTTTACCAAGATGGACAGTGAAAATGGCATCAACTTCATTTCCCATTTGTCTTATGCACTAACATTACAATCATTTAAATTTTGAGAGCCTTTGCCCATTTATTTCACCTTTTTTCTGATAAGAAAATATTCTATTATCAAAACACATACTTGTCACATGCAAAACTGATAAAATAATAGAAATAGGAATAATGCTAATATTTTCTTTGACCATCAATTGAGCAGTGGGTACAACTGAGTTTAATAACTTTTTGCAGATTGGTTCATGGGATTTTGTCAATAAGAAAGTTTTTACCAGCCTGAGTCAAGGACTAACGTCAGTATGAAAATTCTTCTCCTACTCTTTTATCCTTTGATCTATAATATTTCTGTGTTTGCTTTGCCCATCACTCCTATCTACTTTACAGAAATATCTTCATAGGGCACTTTTGCATTCACAGGGTAGACTGATAGCTACACTGATATTACACATAGTGAGTGATAGAGTGCCTGATGGTAAAAAACAATTACAAGAAACCATCTAGCCACTTCTTGGACTGATTTCTAGGACAGGGGTTCTCAACCCCTTCACCGTAGTGTATGACACACCATGCCACTGCTTCCCCCCCTGCTGCTGAAGAAATCTCCCTCTAAAGGGATTTTTCGGCAGTGGGAGGCTTGACTGGCAGCCCCTGATGCCACAAAGCAGCTGATTCCACAGCAGCTCTTGCAGAAAGCTGCTGCAGCTTCAGCTCTTAAAGGGCCAGCAGCATAAAATCAACCTGCTGCTGCAGCTCTCCTCAGGCTGTTGGCAGCAGGCTGATTTCATGCCACATGCTTGACCATTGTGCTGTGACACACTTTTGTGTCATGACACAGTGGCTGAGAACTGCCATTCTAGGACATGCACAATTCAAAGCCCTGTAATGCAACTCAATGCATAAAAATTGCATCCCATCTGGATATTTATACTATATTCATTTGAGCATCTAATGTATCTGATATACAAAAATTGTTTAAATTACATATGTCATTCTTTGGTTAGAAATCCCTTCATACACTAATGGAGGATGGAGCAAGAGCACTATATAAGGGAGTTGTTTGACTGACATAGCAGGTAAGTGCTAATCTATAGCATTCACTGGCCTCTTGGACATCGAGTTTAACCTGTCATTTCCATTTGCACTCCAAGCCAAAACATACTAAAATTAAACACTCAGGGCCAAATTCTGCCTTTGGATGCCTGTGCACAGCTTTCTTTGACTTCAGAGCCAGCCCCATGCATACAATGAGTTACAGAATTGTCATTAATAATTATGTTTGCTCAGTTTTTGCTTGTCCAGTCTGTAAGAACACAGTGGCAAGGTCTGGCTGGTTGAGTACTTTTTGACCATCAGTCAGCCAAAAGGCAGCAAGAATGAATTCCCCCACTAAAAACACTCCTGAAGTCATGCAGCAAGTACTACTTCAGAGAATCCCACTGCTCTGTGCTTCTAGTTTAATGTTTCCTGTATCATATTTCCATCATCGGTAGGAGAATGCCAGTATCTTAGAGCTTGCCAAGGCTTCAAAAGGCATTTGATGACAACATTCATCTATACTTTACTTATATTCTCTTCATTCTACCAACGGTCTAGTTTTCTGTTAGCTGAGAGGCTGAGAAAATTCAAGGCTCTGGACAGAAGCAAATCCCTCCGGGAACTTCTGAAACCATAAAGATAGGTTTCCACTTCAGAATGCCTCCAAATGCATGCAAAATCTAAAGTCAGGAGGGACCAATATGATCAACTTATCTGATCTCCTGCACAATGCAGACCACAGAACCTCACCCATCTCCTCCTGCAATAAACCTCTAACTGATGACTAAGTTATTGGAGTCCTTGAATCATGATTTAAAGACTTTAAGGTACAGAGAATCCACCAGCAATCAAGTCATGCCCCATGCTATAGAGAAGGCAACACCCCCCCCTCCTGTCTTTATCAATCTGCCCTGGGGGAAAATTCTTTCCCAAACCTAATATGGTGGTGATCAGTTAAACCCTGAGCATGTGGGCAAGACTAAGTCAGACACCCCAGAAAGAATTCTCTGTAATAACTTAGAGCCCACTCGAACTACCACCAGGAACCAAAGATCAATCAATTGCCAAATTCAGTTGCCCTGTTATATGATCCCCTCCATGAATCCCCTCTCATACTCCCTTCAAATCAGCTGAGCTCTTACAGTTTCTGTTGTAATCCACTGGGTCTTTAAGAAAGCACTGAGTTTGAGTATGGTTACTTTTAACATCTTTTTTCCTCCTTGCAGTGAATTTGGGACTGCTCTATGTTTCTGGCAAAATTCACTGGCAGTCAATGGGAATCACACAGGCTAGGCCAAGAAGCTTGCATAGCTCCCATTGACTTCATAACTTCCTTTTCGCACACCCTCTCCACTGCACTGATGAGAAATGCATTCCCATCTCTGCAGTGCTATGCTTTTTTTTTTGGAGATGGTTTTATTAGATCAACTTTTGGATCAATTGAGTATGCTGCTCAACGGAACCAGAAAAAACATCAATCTGATTTGCTGCTGTTGGTGTAGGTGTAAGCCCAAGACCTGCATGAGAAGTAGGAACATCTGGAAGTCTTAAGACTTGCAGAGCTCTTAGATGTGTCTTACTCAGGCAAAATGATGCTCACCTTAAAGATTCAGTGCTTTCTCGTGGCAAAATAAGATGACAAACTTTTTGCATTCAGCATCTTTTACGAGCCTGAGGCAGCAGTTGTTTCAGCCAGACTGACTGTAGTGTTTGAGGTTTCATTGTAGGTGATCTTTATGTGATATACAGTATCATAAAGCAGCCAGTACCAATTTTTTTTGAACAAATGCACCCAAAAGTTTGTTGCCCACTCACCCTTCATTTGTAAATCTCTGTAGAACAAGAAGTACTTGCAGCTTAACTAGCAAATATTTTTTTTTAAATGGACATAGTACATGATGAGAATAATACATAATGTTAGCTACTTACAGGAAAAATCACAGACGAAGCTTGCTTGCCATTACAGTGGTGCTAAGAAAACAGAGTTAGAGTTCCTATCACTATTTGGTCATTAAAAAAAAAAATTATGCTGTCTGCAGTTTACAGATTAATTCCTGTTTCACAACATGCAAGTTTCACAATCCGGTACAGAGTTAAATACTGACTATTGCATTTCATATTGAATATCTTTATACAGATGTCTTTTCAGAAGCTAATAAAAGACAAATCTCCTCTTTTAACTCTTTCTTCTTAGACTTATTCTATTTGAAAGAAAAAAACCTAGAATCCTATTTTATTTATTTAGGGCAGTTGGAGGCATACAGTTATGCATCCAGATGATGAGACAACTATTAATCCAGTAGAACAAACAAACAAAGAGTCCTGTAAGCACTTAAAGACTAACAAATTTATTTATTGCATGAGCTTTTGTGGGAGAAAAATCCCACTTCATCAGGCAGCTTCTTTTTTTAAGACATACAATAACTGGCTAAATGGAAGGGGTGGGGAGGGGGAAAAAAAACTTTACCACAAAAGAGACTAAACACTTCATTTTTAGTGCAGTGAGGATGCCAAAAATATTAGCTGTTTATAAAATAAAACTATTTAAAACAGATGTTTCTGGCATTCTGCCTCTTTTTTGCATTAAATTTGATTAATCTTTGACTTATTTTAAGCTTGAAAACACACAGTGTGATAAAATGCTAAATAAACTACGGGAAGCCTAGATGGTCAGGTAAAATTTATTTCACCAATAACAAACAGCATAAAAACATACCACTGCTGTGATTTTAGTCAGATAAAACAACAAAAGACAGGTAGATCTATGGATTAATTAACAAAGAGTATGTCTTGGCTGATACTAATATTTCTTGGTAGATCACACTGTGAGAAAGAGAAATGTTTCATTTTTGCAAGACCGCTAACAAGTATCATAATTATTTAAAGCGCATTTGCAATGTTTCCTAGTACTCAGTCTGAAACCCAGTCCTCTGGGCTTTAATTTTGTTTCTTAAAGAGAGTTTTTTGGAGTGACTTTGCAGAATTGGACCCCACAGGTGAAATCCTGGCTTAAGTCATTTTGAATTTTGTCATTGACTTCAGCGATGTCACCCATGGAAGATTATAAAGAGATGTATGCAGTTTTAAAAGTGATCCATTTTACTACTTTTTCCTTAAGTAATAGCAACATTTTTGCATAGCAATATCAAGAAAGGCAGTACAGCACAAAAACATTAGTTAACCTATAGCTCGAGGACATAACAGACTATGGCAAACTGTAGTCCACCTTCTCCTTTCTGAGGTAGCTCTGGAGCTACCAAAATGCTATGAAAGCATCTTCATTATTTGACAAGGCCTGTAAGTTGTTGCTTGAGAAACAATTGAGATTGTTCATTAAGGCAGGCTGATTGGCTCAGACAATATTTGTGAGATGAGGATAAACAAATAAATTTCCTCTTGTGTGTTTTTAAGGATTTGTTCAAGTTAATGCCAAGCAGGGTGAGTTATTTTACCTAGTGAAAAATGCATCTGAAATATAGCCTGCCTGGTTTATAAATCTTCAAAAAGCTGGCTGCTCATTAAAACCCTTATAATACAAAACAAAGAAACAGGGAGTCCTGTGGCACTTAAAAACTATAAATTTGTTAGTCTTTAAGTGCCACCGGACTCATTGTCTGTTTTACTGACCTAGACTCACACAGCTACCCCTTTGGATCTTTAGAATACAAGTTCTTTTGGGCATGAACTATCCCCGTATCTATGCCTTATACAGTGCTACTTATACTTCAGCGAAGAGCTTAACAAAATAATAAATGAGAATTTGTCTAAGGGATACAATGCATGAAATAAACTCATAAGACTTTTAAGACCTTGAATTTACTAACAGTGACTGCCTTTTATATAATAAAGAGTCAGAGTCATAGAGGCAGACAGACATCCTTGCACAGCCTATGGACATCCCTACAGATGTCAGGAATGCTCAGAGCATATGTTCTAATGTAGTCTGTAAATCATTTCATTAAGTTTTATTGTTGAGCTTATAGTAACTAAACATAAAGCTGTTCTTCCTTGAAAAAAGAAATGCCATATTTTAAAAATAAGTGACAGCAGAAAGAATGCACATATAGTCCCAAATACCATCTCAGCTACCAACACACTCCAAGCTAATAGAAGCTGTCACATTTTTATATTTTGCAACAGAATTAGATCCATATGATCATTGTAGACCTGATCCTGAAAGAAGATGCACTGTCCACCTTTCATACCTCATTTAAGCCATTGAGTTTGTAGGTCACTTCAAACCTTGCAGAATTAGCTCTTATGTCATAACATCAGCCATAAGTCCCACCCCCCACTGCTTCACTGTCAGTTTCTGCAGTGGTGGGTGGCATTGGCAAGATGGAACAGCAGCAAGCTAAATCAAAGTGCCAAGAAAAGTGACCTATCATACTTACTGGTGGCCAAATATCATAACATCTTTCAGGACACATACTTCACTTAATTATTTAGATCATATGTAAAAAAAGCCATCCAAAATAGTAGACGATAATGCCTGGACATAACAGAAATTTTGGAACTTCACTCAAAAAGTGAGGACACTGAACTAACTTCAAATCCAGAGAAAGACTGCCACAAAATAATTTTAACATCTCTCCTCCTCTTCCTGAGCTCTTATGTTAAAGGAACTGCATCAACATCCACATTATAAGATATAACAATCAAATACTTTATTTCTTGTTTTTAACTCATTAGTTTCATTACTCAATGGACTCTGATGACACTCAAACTAAAATTTGTTCCTTTAACTGTTTTATTAATAAACCTTATATATACAAAAATATTTCTGTTTTCCTTAATGAGAATTTAATCACTTGCTGCAAAGACTTGGCATTAAAACATTTAAGTTGTCTGCAAGAGCAATTTAATTTGCTGGGCTAGAAATGTGGTCTTTGTTCACTCTAAATCAGATGTCACAACAGTTTATTGGACTGCAGAGTATAACAAAAAAAAGTTGTGTTACAGATTAGCTGTTCACAACTCTCATTCTCTTCCTTTGGGTTCCTTATCATTTACAAATCAAGATGGTTACTTGCTCAATAACAACACTTGCAGGTTGGACAGAGGTTATTTCTGTTACTCTCACCAGCAGTAAGGAAAACGTAGGATTTTAAATTCCATCAGTCTAATGATTCTTCATATCTCAGTGCTGACGAATATTGTCCTGTCCTCATGCAGTGATCTAGCATTTATAATGGGATTACAGATGCATAGTAGATGAAACTGCCATTCTTCACAAATATCGTAAAAGATTGCTGAATAGAAGCCATAGAGCTCTAGGAATGCCAGTAAGCAGGCAGAGGGGTAGCTGTATTAGTCTTGCTCCACACAGGGGGTGAGGCTGGTTGACTCGCAGTCGGTGAGGCCTCCATTATTCCCACCTTAGCCTTCTAGGGCCTGCCACGTGCCAGATGGAGCTGCACCCCCTGGGCAAAGTGGCCAGAGCAGCGCCAGGGCCTGCCCCAGCTATGGGGGGGCGAGGGTAGGGGCTGGCCTGTGCAGTCCAGGTGGAGGGGGAGCTGCAGTCAGAAGCCCCAAGCAGGTTCATCTGGCCCTGATTTAAATGTATTAATCATATTTCCAGTCTAAAAGCATTGTACAAATATTGAACATTCTGTCTAAGGATAAATATCTTTAACATAAAATGCAAACTAATAAGCCGCTGCTAGGAAACCTACAGAACTTAAGTCCACGACACAGTTAGAGAGAGACCACAGATAATAAACTCAACTTAAATACTTCATTCTTCCTGGAAAAATCCAAGAGAATTGATTGGATTTACAGTGTGCCTGGAAGGTTAAAAAATGTGGTCTCTTTTGGGCTAAAGGAGAAGATGATCCTTGCACTAACAGAAAACATCATCCTGCCAGAACCACCTGCCTCAGTGATTTCCACTAGTTATAACTGCAGCAGCCATCTATGAGATAATCAATATTCAAATATTTTATATCAAATGTGGTATAGTAAGGCAGTGTCTCCATGAGCTCCTACCTGGCACCTTTTTGAGACCCTTACTTCAACTGCTAATTTTTTTGCTCCTATGCAATCCTTTTCAAGCACTAAGACACCACTATAAAAAGGTGTGAGAAGTTCAGCTGCGTGAAGAGGAGACTTGAAGATGGTGGAGCCATGCAATCTGCAAACTACAGAACGCGTATTTGCTGTTTCAGTGTGACTTGATCCCATGACTTACACTTCCCTGCATTTACTTCCTCCCACTCTGTAAATTCCCCATCTTCAAAGCATCTGATGAAGTGGGACTTTCTCCCATGAAAGCTCATGTGATAAATTTGTTAGTCTTTAAGTGGCACAGGCCTCCTTGTTCATGTACAAGAAGTTATCTTAAAACCAACTAGAATGCTGGGTAGTAGAAGCTTGCCTACCCTGAAGATTTACCTCCACTGCAGCCATTAGTGACAGTTCTCTGTATGCCCAGGTTGCCAACAGTTTGCAAATTTACAGACAGTCAATTTAAAAAAGTATAATTTTAACACTGTCCATAAACCTGTAAATAAATTAAAATGTTTGTAGTGTTGAGTAGAAATAAAACATTGTATTTTGACATTGTCATCATACATACTCAAAGAATCCAATTAATCAATTAACTGCAGATAAAACAATTGCATAATTTTGAATTTTTGTGTACAGGATATCATAAGTGAATACACACTTTTATGACAGTCTTGTATTATTTATGGACTTTTTAATGTCAGTAAAATTTTACCATGTTAGTAAAATGCAAACTAACTCCTTACAACTGAATGAATAAACTGCTAATTATACCGATGGATTTTGCCCCAACTTGAAATCAAAACAGCCGCACTGGTACAAACTGTGCTCTACAGCAGTTTATATAAGACGTTTATACTGGTATCACTACACTGGTGGACCTGATCAAATTTTACTGTAGGTAGGGAGAAGCATAGCCCCCTCCAAGATCTTTCCGTCTCCCTTCCTCCTGGGAAAGCATGAGGCAATACAGCAAGGCCGGGAGCATCACAAGCTCTTTAGATCTTGGGGGGGGGCACAACATTCAGTTTGTGGATGCAACAAACCAAATATTAGAAACTTCCAAGTGTCTGATGAAGTGGGATTTTGTCCCACGAAAACTGATACAATCAATAAATAAATAGTTTTTAAATGTCACAGGACTCCTTGTTTGTTTTGCTGAACTAAACTAACATGGCTGCCCCTTTAGAACTCACTAGAATCTGTGCTAAAACTGAAAATGCTTCACATTTTACCATCGTCTGCCCCTCGCCTTAACACTGACATTTTAAAAAGGCAGGAGCGAGCTTTCTGTGACACCAGTAGACACAGAACAGCAGCAGCCCATAGACCTACTTTTGATGAACCTGACAGACAGCCCAGCCCAGCCCAGCTTTGGAAGTTTCAGGTTACCAGTTAGGTCTACATAGGCTGTTTGGAAATAAGCTGTTACAAATACTGTGAATGGGTTTTCTACCAAATACAGGTTTGCACTTTTCAAGGACCTCCTTTTTCCCTTCCCAGGAGTTGCTGATCCTTGTATCTAGTGCTTTCTCCTGTCACCAAGTAGCCAGCAATGTCACTGTGTATTTGTACCTAAATGTTTATATAGGATAGGAACCAACCCAGACAATTATTTTGAATTGCTTTAAGTTTGCGGATACAGGTGGTGTAATATAGAAAAGGCTGTATTTATAATGGGACGTTTAAGAGTAGGCTTATACTTTAATAGTGGGCGCTGTTAATTTAAACCATATTACCTAATACAGTTTAACATGTCATCTTATTGAGGGATGTTAGGCTCCTTTCAGTATTACTAGTACACTACTGTGCGTTCTTATATTATACAAACAATGTTTCAGAAGTTGAAGGGAATTCATCTGGTTTACAGCATTTATTTTTGTCCAGAAATAATTGTGATTTACAGTCTCAATAGAAAGAGTAGTACCATGTCTGTGACCATCTGGGTACATGTTCCTCCTCCCATCCTTGTTCCCCTGTATTTCATGTAGTTCACATGTGGACAGACAAACAGATCTGTTTCCCCTGTAGGCAGTGGAGCCGTGCAAACAAAGAGGATGTAAATTAAGCTCCCCTAATCCATTCCCTGGAAAGGAGGGGTGAGGCGCTGAGCAGTGGGAGGGGGGAGGTGACTTGAAGAAAGAAGTACCTACACTTCAACTGTAGTGGACAGTAAGTACTGGGTGGGCAAATGAAGGAAGTGCTCAGAGTGAAGGTGCTTGGGGTTTGGTGGGGATGGTGCGTGGGGAGGAACCAGGAGTGGGGACTGGGTCATCTATGAAGCTGCCTTCCCCATGGGAAGCTCCAAAATCTTCCCATGCTGGTGGATGAGACTGGTACAATAGACAACAACTGTTTCAGAATTGGATGCATCTCTGCAAGTCCTCAGACTGAGTAATTGAAAGGAATATATTACAGCAGGCTCGTCCAACAGGTGGCCTGGGGGCCAGAATCTGGCCCTCCAGAGGCTTTTGCCCAGCCCACCGAGTGCTGCCACAAGAGCCTAGGAGCCGGGGCTGGCCAGGGCTGTCTGGAATACTCTGTATTGCTACATCGAGTGTGTGAGCAGACATTGGCAATTTGTGCAAGCCAAAGCAATGCCAAATATCACAGTAACCATCTTTTATTTTTAAAGTTTATTAATAAAGATCAATTTGTATGACTTATCAAAAATTTCCTCACCAGCCCCCCAACTGAGAAGAGAATTGCAGTGTGGGCCCTCACACAAAACGGTCGGACACCGCTGCACTACACCATTTCAAAACCAGCTAGTAGCAATTGAACAGAGAATAGCAGCGTCTGCAGCTCAGGCACACACCATCATCTGCAACTCTGGAAAAAGAAGTTGTTTATTTAGGGATAAATTGGAAGATGCCTGAAAATAAGAGCTGAGGATTTGGTACAATTCCTGGTCCTCCCTGAATCAATTGGAAACCCCGATTTAATTAGCATTTTGCTCCTTCAGAAATTCTATAAAATGTTTAAAGCACCTTATTACATCCTGTGGATCTTTTCCTTAAGACCAAATTAATTCTCTGCCCTCCACCTCCCTGTCCCATCCCCTGCCCCCCTCCACACACACTTTTTATGTTACTGTATATTTGGAAATAGTTTCCAAAAACTAATTCCACATTCTGTTTAGTAGCCTTTAGATGAATACCCAGTTACTGGAACCAAGGACATTTGTGGATCCTCAGCAAAATGCTTTTTACAAAAATAACATTTGTAATACAATGACCTTCTTGTGCTAGAATTAAATTGGAGTAGTTGCAATCCCCCATCTTCTCAGCTGATTTAGAGTAGTTGGTCTGGCATTATAAATGGTATTTAAATCTAATTATCTTATATATTTGAGCCAATCTGGTTATTAAAATGTTTCATGTAGTTAGTGAATATCATGACAAGTTCCAAAGGGGTACCTGTCTTTGTCTAGTTCAGCAAAACAAACAAGGATTCCTCTAGCACTTTTAAAGACTAACAAACGTATTCATTGCATGAGCTTTTGTGGGAGAAAATCCCACTTTGTCAGACATCTGATGAAGTTGGATTTTCTCCCACAAAAGCTCAAGCAATAAATTGTTAGTCTTCCTCTGGGTTTCTGCAGGTTGTCATCAAGGGGGTTGCAAAACAAGATTAATTTGACCTGTTTCTTTTACCTTACTCTGTCTGACCCATCTCATACTTACAATTGGGGTCATTAGGTCAATAAGGCAGACCTAGGTAACTCAAGGAACTACTCACCATGCAAGAAAACACAATCTGATTTTTCAGTCATGGCTGCTTAAAGCAGAGTTCATGACCTGTTTCCTCACAAATTCACTGACAGACTTCAGCTGCTAGAGTGAATGCTAGCAAATAAAATCAATGTGTGTTTCTGAGCTTAAAATTATCAACAAGGGTACAATCTCTGTGGCTAAGATGTTATTAAATTTCAGTACCATCACAAGCCAATGACTAATAAACCTGGAACTTCTGGTTGCAGTTTAGTGAAAACTCTCATTCATTCTTCACAGGAGCTTTAGAAGACATGCCACAATAGCATGGTTAATGCTCTTTCCTCCAACTCTGCTGGCTATCAAAGCTCTGAAGACGACGTCGTTGGCTACTTTGACATTTTTGTTCTTTGTTCTTCCAGTCCCCACCCCACCCCCTTAAGAAACTGTCTGCTGTACTAATTGCAGAAAGGTCATCCTGCCACAATCTGGCAGAGGAGAAAAATTGTCCAAGATTCACACACTGTTGGCCATTTCAACCCTGACATTCAGGGTTTTTGTTGTTTTGTTTTAGGTCATCAAATGAGAGGTGCAAATGGTAAAACTGTATGCTAAAGAGCCAGTCCTGCTCAACTTACTAAAGCAAGCATTCTCTTGAGCCTTTCAGGAATTTATAAGCTCATTCATTATCCTTATGTCAGAGCACTATTACGTCATTGTTTAACATGTGTGCACAGGTTTGGTTTTTTCTTTACAGGAATCAGGGCAGCAAGATCAGACAACATTTGCATACAACATACCAGATGCATTTTTCAATCATGGCACAGTATAGGAAAAAGTTGTATCTAAATACTCAAAAGTTTACAGGCATCATTTTTTCGCAAGTTACAATTAATTAGGCAGTAATCATGTAGGTTTTGCTGATTTAGACATGTGTGCCATAACTCTGACTGCTGCTCACATATCTGTTGATAGGCATACACGTATTTTGGTAGTAAACAAAGGCATTGACTTCATTATCTTTTTAATAAATACATCACAAAAAGTTAGTAACAACAATGAGAGTCTTGTGGCACCTTAAAGACTAACAAGATTTTTTCCAACGTACGCTTTCATGGACTCCAACCCACTTCGTAGTCTTTAAGGTGTCACAGTTTTTACTGTACAACGGACTAACATGGCTACCCCTCTAGACATAAAGTTAGGAACTCTTGCTGCAGAATGTTTGCTGCTGTATGCTTGCACAGTTGGGACACCAAGCATCCCATCTGTTGTCACTGTGTTTATTAAAGCCCATTGTAACAAGAGTTTCTCTCTTACTATGCTCATCTGATGGGAGGAAAGCCATCTATGGTGCAGTTTCCTTGCTGACTATAGTAAACTTTAACCATTTGGAGGGTAAAAGACAACCATCAAAAAAGGAAACTAACACTGATCTGACCTTGCGAGTTAAACGGGACAAACTTTCAAGAAGTTCAAGACGTACAGAAAACTATTCAAACTTACTTTAGGTTCAAAATTCCAAGGTTAATTCCACCACCATTACTTGAGATTAATATACAGAAGTCAGTCTGTAATATACAGATATCAGGTCAGTTGGTGTGAATCTAAAGTAACTCCTTTGTCTTGGGGGAAGTCACTTCAGATTTTCTCTAGTGTAACAAATCACAGTATAATGTTGTGGTTTCTACTTTTCAATCTGAGTTTTAATTCAGAATTCCCCAGTTCAGGGAATACCATGCATTTTTTGTGCTGATTTTACTTAGATGCAAGGGGTAGCCACAACTACAGTTTGAGCTGTAGAATTGTCTGTGGAGGATCTTAGCTGATGCTTCATGACTTGATGTTAGGAGAAGATCATTTCTCCCAATATCTGGTGAGCTTCCCCTCCATAAATTCCATTTTCTATGGCTTTTCAAAAGGGACACAGATTTATATCTCAATGAGATGATCATTTTTAAAATATGTTGTTATATAACATGCATGATGTGCTGTACCTGGTGTAATATATCTTACCAATTAGCACACAGTCAGTCACAGTAAATTCAGACAGGGATGTCAAAATGATTGACAGGGATCTCAATATATCTATGCCATTAAGGTATCTTCTTTTTCTGTTGTGGATTTTTTTTCCCCTATTAAGTGGAGTTGAAATCATCATGCTGGCTCTTTGAGAGGTGTAGGATTTAAATTCTCCATGTCAGTCTGCTGTGATTTTAAACATGCTGAAACAATGGCCCTAATTTTTCAGTCATGGTTGCCTAAAGCTAGGCATCTCAATAAGTAGGCTGATCGTCAGAGATGCTAAATACCCACAGTTCCCACTGACTAAAGTGGGAGTAATGGGCATTCATCACCCCTGAAAAATCAGGCTTTTTTGTTGTTGTCGTCTATATTGCAGTAATATCCAAATGCCTCCTTCTGATTTGAGTTCCTTGGGCTGGGCACCATATAAGACATGTAGGAAGAGAAAATATCTGCTCTAAGGACCAATCTAAAATATGGATTTTAAATCAAGACCAGATACAACCAAGTTGATTTCAAAAAAACCACAGCACCACACCAAGCAAGAAGAACAAGGGAAGACAAGCATAAACAATGATGGTTGCTTAACTCCGGGCAAGCAGTTTGGAAGATTTTGGCCAATGACATCAGCTTGTTGAATTTTGGATGTGTTTGGCTTAAGCATCTACAGAGCACCACATTTTCTGTCCTATGTGTGTGTGCAAATATTTCAGCCCCTGACAGCTCTGAGTTTGAGCTGACATTGAAGAATATGTATTACTTGATGCCTGTTGCAGCAGGGAAATTATACCAACCCCTGCAGGGCACTTCATATGTGGTAAATTCACTTACCAGCAATTTAGAAGACAACATACTGGTGCTGTGCCATTTTGAACCAGATGGTCACTGAAATTATTAAAGTTGTGCATGTTGCAAAAGCCTCTGAAAAACTGCACTGTTACAAAAATGTACTAGCACAGTGGGGTTCCTAATAAAAATAATCAGCATATGTATCAGTGGGTGTGTATGATATTTGTAACCAATACATGGTGTGATTCTCCATTGCTTAATCATAATTTCCCCTTCCTACATCTTTTAGGTTCAACTAATCCACTATAACCATGAGTTGTACACAAATGTCACGGAGGCGGCAAAAAGTCCAAATGGCTTGGTGGTAGTTTCTATATTTATGAAAGTAAGTATTTAAATTTCACAAATCTTACCTAATGTTTTAATTACTGAGATATTCCCATGAACAGAGTTTCAGAATTCGAATTAGTCATTAATATGTGTATTGTGACAGTGCCTGTTATTTCCATCAGAGGTCAAGAGACCCCCATTGTGGCGGGTCCCATACACACATAATGAAAGAGACTGTCCCTCCTCCAGAGATCCTACAGTCCAATCATGGGAAAACACACCCCCTGGGAGAGGAGAATAGCTATGTGTGGAGGACAAAGTACAGTGAAATGAATATATGTGATATGATAAGCAGTGTATAATTTCACTTTAAAATGCTCAGGGAAGTTATTTCGAAGATTTGAAGTGTCTGTGTGATGAGATGCGAAAGAGAATTTAGAATCAAAATTAATCCTTTTCTAGTGAGGGTGAGGAGTGGAGAGAGAGAACGAGAACATGTGCATTTTAGGAGTGGTGAGAGATTGTAAATCAACAAATCAGTTTTCCTGCCACTGTTATTTAAAACACCTTGGATTATCAAAACTGAAAAAAAACTTGAAAAGCTGATCATCTTTTACTTTTTCTCATTTAAACACAGGTGGAAGAACATATTATTATCTATTAGCCTCCATATCAGACATTCACTTTACACTCATCCACATCTTTGGCTACTACTTGGAGCTCAGAGTTTATTCAAACCCTCTTGATTACACGTTAGATTTCTCCTCACTTTTTAACTCAAGAAACCAAGGCCTGCTTCAAGTAATATGTTTGTATCCTCCACCTGGCCTCAATAAGAGTTTATTGAAAAACGTTAGCTGGGAGTAATGAATGCTCTGATTTACTCTGCACTGCTACATATCTAGTCCGTGTCCCCAGAAATTATGTGGAGTCAGTCTTCTAAAAGAAAGATAAAAATGAAAATCCTTTTTAGTTCTCTTTGATCAAACTTTATAAGGATTAAACTTACTGTCAAAACACCAACCTCATAACTAAAGATCCATTTCACTAGTCCTCTGGGAAGGTTGAACTTCTTTATTGCCTTTCATACAGCTCTAATATTTGAGATATTTGTCAGAAAGATCTTTGAGTTCTCTCTTTCACTGTTGATATATTGTACTGTGAGGCAAGCCCGGTAAGTTAACTGTAGTTCATGAAAAGGGATAGAATTGAAATGCCCCAATATACTATCCACAATTTTCAACTGTGCGAGTAACTTCATTGTTGCTATATACTACTTTAGTTACGCACCTAACATAATGAACAACAAGAAGTATAGAACCTGATACGTTATTTCCTTTCACACATTCTTGGGACTTCGTCTTCCATATTATCTAAACAGAGTTCAGGTTTTGTTTTGGATGTCTGAGTCAGCGTAGGTCATTCCCTGAAATAACTGTGAATCAAAAGAGACAAAGTGCGTGATGGTCCTGAACACAACTGTTACCTACTGCCAAATATTTCAATATGTAAAATGGTCTAGGGTAAAAAATTTTTGCAGGCCATATCTACTCTGACAGTGGCAAATTTTTCCGGAACAACTTAGCAGTCAGGTAAGACCTGCTAAGTCAGTCCAGAAATCAACTTAATAAAACCACCCCTCAAGTGACACAGCACTGTCTCATGGGGAACACATTTCTCGTTCATGCAGCGCAGGGAAGACACCACACAGAAGGGAAGTTAGGAAGTCGATAGGAGTTGCACAAACTACTCTGCATAGCTTGAGTAACTCTCATCGACTGCCACTGAATTTCACTACAAGTGTAGCCCAGACCACAGGTAATAAAGCAGTTAATCCACTTGTCATTGAGAAATTCACCAGATCCTGTTCCATGCAGCACTGGATCGGTCATGGCCCTGGCCACTCCTGACATTGGGGGATGAGCTGATTCTAGGGAGAATGCCCTGCTTGTTCCATGAGGAGGAGAGAAAACAAAATCTGGGGAAGCTCAACCCACACAGATTTTACAGGCATCCTGTCCCCATAATGACGACAATCCAGAATGGAACCTTCCCAGTGTTAGGGGCTCCTGGGAGGAGGACTCTTGGTTCAGACCCATAATAGTTATGGTCCACATTTTACTACATTTCCAGGCTTCACAATAAATCAGTTTTGAAACTTGCCTGTGTCACAGTAGCATGTACCCGACTGCTAAGAAATGTACTGCAAGTCATACAGGCCAGCAGAAGTAATTAGGAAACCAGGAGACCAGGCAGGTACAGAATTGACATTAGAGACCATGGCCTAAATGACAACCCTTCTTAATTCTGCCACTCGCAGTGTGATAACATCTCTCTGGATGATTAGCAAAACTAAATTGCCAACATGTAATATTCTGTATACAGCCCACACAGTATGAAATTCACTCAGTCAGACTTGCCACTTGCATAGCCTGGTGTGAGAACATCACTGATAGGATACCATTCTAAATACATATAAAAAGGGGCTAAAAATAGACACAACAGGAGGAGGAAGAGACTGGTAGATGAAGCCTGTAATTGAAGATAAAGGAGATGTCACATGATATGATACTGAATATTCTATGAAAAAATACCAGGGAGAGCACTAATCATTTGTAAATCCATCCAGTCCAATGGTGCTGAGACCTTATTTCACATTTTTATCAAAGTGTTAATATTTCCACTGAACTTATTTTCAGCTGCAAACTTTCTGCCAGTTCTGCTAATGACACATCCATCTATAGCTGATAACGCCCCTCTCCACAATGGTTAAAAATAAATGCAAAACAATCACATATCTGCCTTTTTTTTAATGCTTACAGCATTTTTAACATAATTCATTTTTCTCCCTTAGGTATCTGAATCATCAAATCCATTTCTAAATCGCATGCTAAACAGAGACACCATAACAAGAATAACATATAAAAGTAAGTTTCTTATTATTTTCCATATCTCTCAGGTGCATGTAATGTAAAAGTGTATATTTAGTGAATCAGATTCTGAGGAACATCTTTACAAAGGACAAAGCGACGCAGCTTGTATTTCCAGTTACCATTGCCAGTGAATCTGGTGATGTGCATGGGGACATAACAAACCAGAGGAACCTAATAGAGAGCCATCAGTCCATAGTATGAATTTTTAAAGTTCAAAGTATATGTTGTATTTGAAGCAGCAATAAATTAAACTAAATTCAACACACACACACACACTGTTCTTACAAAGGGGAAAATACATTAGCATTAATATGGAAGTGATATGTGGAATGGTATGGATTATATCAAATCAGAACATACATTAACTCACAAATACTACTTAGTTCTGTGCTTATCATCAAGTATTTTAACATGCAAGTGGGTGTTTCACATTTTATTCAATATTCAGCAATGGCTCCTTTTAATTAATTGCATGTAAAAAGATGCTATTTCTGCTGAGTTGATACTTTGTATAATAAAAGTCAGAGGACAATCTCATGAAAATAAGTACCATATGCTTGCTGTATGTGGTAATGCATGCAGCTGATAATTAATTCTGTACCAATGAATTCTGTACCAGCTGAAGCCAAAATGTCAGCTATCAATGAGGATAAGTTTAAGGCGGGAAAAATCTACAGGTCTTGACTGAGCAAATGAAATCTCTCTTGAAAATCACAGCCCCAATTTGCTTTTGAAAAACTGAAAATCATAGCCCCAGTTTGCGTTTGAAAAAAACAGAGGAGAATGTCATTTAGCGATTAGATAGGGGACTGGCAGTCAGGACTCTTGTGGTCTATTTCCAGTTCTGAGACCTTGAGCAAGTTACTTATGGTATCCGTGTCTCATCTTACCCATCTATAAAATTCAGTTGACCATGAACCACTTCACTAAAGGTTAGGGTTAATTTTAAAACTTCAAGTCTAGCAAAACTTTGAGCTGAGTCAGACTTCAAGAATCTCTGAAAGACCCATTAAACCTTGACGAGTGTTGTATTTGTAACAAAACTTGCCTGAATTCAAGTTTCTCTATAAAAGGCTTGGAGAATTTCTTTTAAGTAATTATTTACTGCATCCACTCTCCCCGTTATGGGACACATCATACCCTCACATGGAAACCTGCTGTGGTTTCTGACACTGAGGGACAAATTAATATATTTTAATCTGAGAAAGGGAACATAATGATAATTATTCTGACCTCTGGCATAGCACAGGACATAACATTTCACACAGTAATTCTTGCATCTTAAAATAGCATATATCAGGCCTCACCAAATCTGCTGGACAACGAGGAAACAGCCCAAAACCTAGATACCTCTAAGGTATGCAACAGAGAAGGGGTTCCCTGCCACCAATAAACCACCACTGCCACTCCTCCTGGTGGCAGTGCAGAACACGCTGGGCCCCCACTGCCAAAAAGCCTCCATGACTAATCTTAGTGGTAAGTGCAGCATGCAAAACACCCCATTCCCGCTCCCCTGAAAAAAGTCACTTGCGGCAACTCTTTCTTTGGCACTGTGTGGGATGGGCAGGGATGGAAACAGAGAAACATGGTGACACTGAACATGTCAGCCTGCAAGCTCCATTTTTAGGTGCCAGGGTCATTTACCTCCCTGGCTGCTAGGTGCTAAGAGCAAAATCCTGGGCACCATGGCAACCTGGTGCCCAGGTTTTGTCAAGCTCTGGTGTATATATCTTACAATGACATCCAAACTTGATGTAAAAATGTCAAGTGATGGTGAATCCACCATATGCCTCAGTAAATTGTTTCAAATAGCTAATTCAGGGCTGGACAAAAGTGGTGCCTAGCTTGGCACCAGCCGTTTTATTTTTGGTCACCAGAGGGCGCTCCTTCCCTGCATTTCTGCAAAAGAGTTTGGAGCCAGGCTACAAACCCCAGGCACCATAGCAACCTGGCTACCCAGTTTTGTCAAGCCCTGAGCTAATTACCAGCTGTTAAAAATGTGCAGCTTATTTCTTCTTACCCCATAAATACTTATGGAAGGGAAAGCACCACAGGGCTCCCCTCACAAACATCTCTTCAGCTCTTTCCCTCATTGGGAAGGGTTTTCTCTTATCCCTCGGAGAAGAGGCAGGGTGTGGGTCCAGTTCCTTCCACCCAATAGCTAGACAGCACAGCTTCACACTAGCTAGAATATTAATGTTTCTCCAGCCACTGCCCCTTGAATATCCTGAAGGGATAAATCACAGCACAGAAATAGGTATGGTATTTGCTTTTCTGAGGATTCCCTGTGGAGAGTTAGGGAAGAGATGTGTATTTGCCTTACTGATGCTCAAGATCCCAAAGTACTGTATGGATTCCTGGACCAGCATCATACCCTCCAGGGGTCAGCTAGACAGAGGAGACCCCTTCCCTACCCTCTTCTCCAAAATCTGTGGGAGGGAAGCTGCTTCTGTCTAGAGAATATTTATCATGTTTTTAAACCTGCAATTATTTTTCCTTCTTTCTCTCGGAAAACAAAGCTTGAACTACGAAATCTGTTCCAATCACACCAAATTTAGGTCATACTAAATGAGATAAGCCATGAAATTAGGCATTAAGGTGAAAATGCAAAATGTAGGTGGTTTTAGATCTCACAGTCAAATGTTCTTGGAACCATTTTAAATTTAAATTATGGTTAATATTGACTTGCATATCTGTTAAAACCAAGCCATAAATAGATATGCCAAGTGCACAATGTGCTTGCTGCAGTACGTTGAGCTTATTTTCTGCAGTAACAAGTATTGATTGGAAGTGTTTTTAGAGCAAATCGGGAATGTGAAAAAGTTATTGAAAGTAATTTTGCAGTTGTCTTGGGTGATGGATTATAGTGTCATTGTTGAAAAAATAATTTTACTTCATATATTACAAGGATTTCTATACTGCATTTAACAACTCCACTTTTTTAACTTGAGCTTTAGGGATTCTCCACCACAGTCAATACTCAGTGTAATTTTAAACAAAATGGCCTGTCCCAATTACTTCAATGACAACATGGCCAGAATGTAAAGTGTAGATTGGGTCCAAAGTTCAAGCAAGAATTAAAAAGGCAGTATGAGATGTCTGGAAACCCACTTTGTCAGATGGTGGGTTGCAGCCCACAAAAGCTTATGCCTGAAGAAATGTGTTAGTTGTTAAAGTGCCAGACAGCTTTTGTTCTATCAGCAAAAGTGTAAACTAACATGGCATATCTCGGTTTTAAAAAGCAATATTGCTGTTTTAAAATAAAAGAAGGCAGCCAAGGGAGTGAAAGTGGCTTACTTTAAACATGAAGCAGTTTATCTTTAGAGATGTTCATATAGTTCCTGACTAAGTCTATTTAAAAGAACAGCCATTTCAGCCTCTTCAAATTCAATTCTTTGTGCTGAGCCAATAGCAGAAGAATAAACAAGCATTTAAAATTGATTTTGGAACTGGGGGGGGGAGTTTACCTCCATTTTAACCATTAATATTTTCCTACATTAGAAATTCCCCTTTGGACATATTTTGTCCTTAGCTGTTCTATAATATGCCCAGACATCTCATACTGCCTTTTAAAGTATTGTTATAAATTATTTAATTATTGTTATAAATAATTATTAAATATTTAATTGTTTTAATTATTTATTTATCTAATTCACTCAACATACAGGAAATAGGAAATGCAACAGTAATTTTTCCATGCAAGGCAAGGGGCCTTTTTTCATTTCATACAAGGGATGTGCCTGAAGAAATTTGTTAGTCTTTAAGGTTCCACAGGACTTTCATTGTTTTTGTGGTATAGGGACTAACACAGCTAACCCTCTGGAACTTTTTCTGATAGATGAGCCCAGGCTGTATTTAATGCTGGATAAAGCTAGCACCTTAGCTTCCAAGGAATCTGGGCAGAAATTTGGGCTTCATGTGTTCTACCACAATTGCTGCCAAGAATTTATCTGAAAGGGAAAAGTTACTGAATTTTGGACTTATTTTCTTAAAGTTAATGCTTAATGTTTAACTGCCTCATAATGGGACATAAGAGTATGTATCCCAGTTTTCACAGATTCAGACAAGAGAACTTACAGTCAAATTTATGGCTATTCTCAAATTTTAGAGACTTCAGTTTTTGGATACCATCATTAGACACCAAGGACTCAATAATCAGAAGTGCTAAACTCTCAGAGCTCTGGATATAAGTGATAGGCATCCCAAATCAGAGGCTGCTCCTCTCATCCTGGGCCTGTGGGCTTGTCTACACTAGAAATTTTTGTTGACACAAGTTACAGCAATGATTTTTTAAAAATGCTGTTATTAAAACACTTGTGCCAGTCCACACAGCATTCAGTGTCACCATAATGCATCCACAGTTGGTACTCTAGCTAGCATCTCTAGAATGCTGCCAATCACATGCAGCAGCTCTGCTGTGCGCCAAGCAGGAGAGTATGTGGTGCATGGAGCCACAATGGTCAGCTGGCAAGACACAATGTGATCTCTCCACACTGAAAGAAAAAGTAGAGTTTCAAAAATTCCCAGGACTGTAGAGCAGAAGGGACAAATGGCTGTAGGCAAGCAGAGTTCAAACTTGATGACCATTGCTCTCAGGCCAGGGATTATCAACACTTTCTGTAAGCCATATATATACTGGAGGCATAAACAGGCTTAGGGTCTACACTGATGCTTTGTCTCTAAAAGTTTGGTGCAAAAAGCACTATGCCTCTCATCCAGGTGATTTTATTTTGTTGCAAAACCAGGGGATGGGGGTTAGTGAGGGATTGCAGTGTGTACACCACAACTGTTTTGGTACAAAAAGCTGTCTTTGATTGATGAAAGTCTCTAACTTAGACCAGGCCTACGTAACTTGTCAAATGTAGAGTCCCAGAGTTAGGATTAAAATTTGGGACCGCTAAGTTTCCTCTCCGATATTCTATTTTCTTTCTAGACTATGCCCTTCTCCAGTTGGATTGTTGTTTATACTTCATTCTGCATTTGCTCAGGGAGCTGAAGTAGGCAACCTCTCAATGTTCCTTCCAGCTCTACATTTCTGTGAATCCATGTTATGAACCTCGAAAATCCAATATAATAGATTCAGAGGGGTAGCCGTGTTAGTCTATTTCAGCAAAACAAACAATGATCCATATAGCACTTTTAAAGACTAATGAACTCATTTTTCATATTGCATTGAAGGGCATAATTCCACTTCCTCAGATGCCTAAAATGGAAACTGCAGTATGTTAGGTATACAATACATATTCACATGCAGAGAGGAGTGAGTCACAAGGTCAATCCAAACAGTTCCTAGAGGAGTAGTCTGTTGGTCTATTTCAGCAAACAAGTTGTTTTAGTCAGACAGTGTGGATGTGGGCCATGAATAACAATTGATGAGAAGATGGGAATGTTAAAAGAGGGGAAGTTAGCTTTGGTGGTGAGTTAGCCATTCTGACTCCCTATTCAGATCCCATATGATGGTGTCGAAGGTTGCATATGAATTGCAGCTCTGCAGTTTCATGCCGAATTGTTTTTGAATTATTTTTGCTGAAAAACTATAACTTTCTTGTCTGTTACAGACTGTCCAGAGAGATTGATGTGCTCCCTTAGTGGTTTTTAATGTTACAATTCTTGATGTGTTTGTTTATTCTTTTGCACAGAGGCAGTCCAGTTTGGCCAACGTATATGGCAGAGGGGCATTGTTTGCACAGGTGGCATATATCACACTGTTAGGTGTGCAGGTGAATGAATCCCTGATGGAGCTGCTGATCTGGTTAGGTCCTCTAATGGTGTCTCTTGAGTAGATAAGTGGGCAGGGTTGGCAACAGGGACTGCAGGGATAGGTGTAGGGTTTAGTACTTAGTGTTTAGCGACAGTGTTTGTTGTATAGTCTGTAGCTGCTGGTGAGTATTTGCTAAAGATTGGGGACTGTCTATAAGCGAAGACTAGCCTGCCTCCCCAGGCTTGAGAGAGTGAGGGGTCATCTTCCAGGATAGGTTGTAGATCCCTGATGTGCTGGAGAGGTTTTACTTGGTGGCTGTAAGTGATGGCTGGTGATGTTCTGTTGTTTCCTTCTTGGGTCTGTCCTGTAGTAGCTAACTTCTGGGTACCCAGTTGGCTCTGTCAGTCTGTTTCTTCACTATCCCGAGTAGATACTGTAGTTTTAAGAACGCTTGATAAAGATCCTGAAGGTGATTGTCTCTGTCTGAGGGAGCAGAGCAAGTGTGGTTGTATCTTAGGGCTTGACTGTAGACCAGGAGTCAGCAACCTTTGCCAACCCTCATGCTGGATTTTCATCCCCAACCCTCAGCTAGTGCTGGCAACCCGCTCTGCTGAAAAAATATGGCGGCTGCCTGAAAATTCAGCAGCATCCACAACTGGCTTGAGGGCAAGGGAGCACTTCCCAGTCACATCATGGAAAGAAGATGCCTGGAGTGGCACCTTTTGGTGGTAGCATGCTGTGGGGAGGAGCCGCTCCAAGCAGCTTCTTTCCGTGGCATGTGAGGGCATGGACACAGTGAGGACCCCCTGCGCCCCAGTCACACCCAAAAGAAGGTGCCAAGAGTGGCTTTTGGTGACAGAAGCAGCAATTTTTGTAGTGCCACAGGGTGCCACGTGCCGCTCTGAGTGGGTTCATGTGCTGCTGTTGGCACACATGCCAGGGGTACATGCCCCTGCTGAAGACAATAGGTCATTTGATGTGTCCTTGATGAAAGCTGGAGGCACGTAGGTATATAAAGTGCTCAGTAGGTTTCTGGTATATGCAGGGGCTAAAATAAGCCAGAACACCCTGGAACCCACAAATTTGCGGGGCCAAAGTTCCAGGGTCCTGAAAAATAGAAAAATCAGGCAGAACGCATGTTCTGCCATACCCTGGCCTGCGAGCTGCAACCAGGCTGGGGGAATTTTCAAATCTCCTGCCCTGAGCATGCTCAGATACGTTCTCAGGGCAGGAGCGGCCTGGCCAGGGAACATGAGAGGTCATCGAGTCCAGTCCTCTGCATTTATGCCAGGACCAAGAACCAACTAGGGGGGAAGAGGGGGCAGTGTGTGAGGCCAGGATCAGGGCCGGGGGTGGTGGTGGAGGGAGAGTGTGAGGCTGGGATCGAGGTCAGCATGATGCAGAGGGGTGGAAGGGGCAGTGTGTGAGGCCAGGATCGGGACTAATATTTTTTATGAAGTGATAGCTGATGCATGTGGTACTGTGAAGTGGTTTCAAATGCCTATCTGGACTGGGGCCTGCATATGCACGAAGGGGGCCCAGAGATTAGAAGGGTTCTGGGGCCTGTCAAATTATACTTTAACCACTGGGCATACAATGATCTTTATGTGGTCAACGCTTATCTGTACTGTAGTGTCCAGGAAGTGGATCTCCCATGTGAACTGTTCCAGGCTGAGATTGATGGTGGGGTGGATATTGTTGAAATCATAGAGCAGTTCCTCGAGGGCCTCCTTCCTGTGGGTCCAGATGATAAAAATGTCATCAATATAGCGTGAGCAATGGCAGTTGAGGATGCGTTGTTCTCAGTCAGCCATGAAAATGACAACATATTGTAGGGCCATGCAGGTGCCCACAGATCTTTTATTCCTTAAAGAACACTATGGTTTCTGTAAAATAGTGCTACATATTTGAACCCCAGTTAACCAGACTCAAAAGCACAGTCTTGCTCCTCTTCCAATCAGTGGGAGTTCGCCACCGATACTAGTGGGATTAGATTCTACCATTTTAGCATTTGCATTTTTAATTTCATAAAGGAAAGTGTGTTTAAATAGTTTCTTAATGAGGACTAATTTCGTTGTATGGTTCTTGCTATGAAAGCGTGGATTAGGAAAATCAGTATAACAAATGCAAAGAAAAGAATGAGAATTTCACATTCGTAAAGAAAATCGTCAGAGTCAAGACCTTTATGCAAATGAATGTGAAAGCTAATGAAATTAATTTGTGTAGAGGAAAGTACATGAGTTCAGAAATTATCCTGAGGCATAAGAAGTCCAAGATAAACAGACTGTGGGTTGCAGATAGGATTGATGCTTAGAGTGTAGCAAAGTCTGAAAATGGTTATTAAAAAAGGATATTGACAAAGGATGCAGAGGAGCCTCACCCAGAATGACTTAGAATATTGTGAAGTATATACTGTCAATAGAAGTCATAAATATAAAAAAGACAACACATTAAAAGATGGCAGTCTATCACTATTGAAAATTTAAGATTTCTGTTAGAGTGCTACTAGAAGAAAACTTGACTAAGACAGAAAAATGGGAATGGATGTGAAGAAATAGGGAGGTTCAACACACAAGTTGGTAGGCTTTACTCAAGCTACATTCCTACTGGAAACTGCCTTTCTCCAGTATGAGTTTGAACCAAAGGACCTGATTCAATATTTGCTTTTACTGAACTAGAATATTTTCTTCTACCTCTTCATCCCTTTTCTTGGGCACATTAAAATGATGAGAGAAACTGTCTCCTTTGTCATTCCCATTATTACAGGATCTGCAGTATGCACTGTTCATTTTCTTGCCATAAACATGCTCCAGATGAAAACAGAGGTGGTGGACCCCATCTGCCCAGATGTGGCTACATTGATCAGAGTGTCAAATGGAAAATATAGACCACAACTTACGTATAATTCAACCTGAACATCAGTATAGGCAGATAGCTCTCATATAAACTAAATACTGTTCAGCCCCAAAGAATCACACTGCATCTTGCTGGATCCTGAAACGCAAAGTAACATGAAGCCTGATCCAGAGTCCAGTAAAGCCAGTGGGTGTCTTTCTATTGGACTTCAGTCAGATTTGCATCAGAATCAATATCCTCAAGTTTCTTTCCCACCTGGATCTCACAGGCTGGTAGATCACTCCCTTCTAATCCGACTTACAAAAATTCAGAGTGCCACACCATGTCAGGTTTCATTTGTGCTGGCACATTTAGGTTTGATTTCCATTCTGTAGAGAAACTCCTTGTTCCTACCCAACTCTGTGTAAAATTTTTGATGGTCTAAATCCAGCCCTCACATACTCAGCTGGTTGCACTTGCCAGCCACAGCCTTGTGACTTCCACTTAAAGCTCTCATTAATTTCCTGGATTGGATACACAGAGCATTATAATTTTATAACTGCAGTTCACATCTGTAGAGTAACTAGTAACCCAAATGGAACGTGTTGACTGCATTACATCAGAGTAAGCAAACAGATCTGATAGTGGGAGAAAAGTGCCCAAGGAAGTACACTGCAAAGGTACACAAAGGAGGCAGAAAGCCTGAGGATCCCCACATCCCCCTTTTGGGATATAGCATGAAGGGATTCCTCGCTTCACAGAAAGCAATGGCTTTGCAGCTAGTTCTGTCCTGTTCAAGAGACCAGGCCGAATTTCTACACCAACCAGAGAAGGGCATAACTGCTGCACTCTTCCCCCTGGTGCTGCATCATCAGCCAGGCTCCTCTTCAGGTTCCCAGAGAGCCTGCCAGAAACACATAGTCTCTTGGAGCTCCCTTACATTGGTGGTGCCCCACAGTGGCTCAGCACAGCCCTTTGCTATATATAGGTCTCAGGACTTCCCTGAATTATGGCTGTTGTCTGAGGTGACTGAACAGGGCCAGTTTCCTGCATTTATACAACAATGAAGTTGACTTCATGTCGTTCATTTTACACCTTGCCGTGTTGTCTCTAATCTGGTTTCAGTAGTACCCCCCTACAGCAGAGCAAGTGAAATAAAAAGATGTGAGACAAAAAAAAAAAAAATCAAATTGTCGGTACCCCAGATCTGCATTAACCTCATAGGTTGGCTTTTACATTCCCCATCAGCATTTCAGGACAAATTCTGCGTTTATTTAAACCATGCAACCCTACTGAAGTTAATGTGGACATCAGTAAGAGAATTTGGAGTTTGAAAATATCTATTCTTACTGATTCAATACCATTTGGCATGAACCACCAGTTTCCCTGGATCATAAATAATGAGAAGGGTGTTCATGTGGGAATGAGATGTATGGATGACTCATACAAAGCAACCGGTGACATGAAAAAATGCATTCCTTGCTTACTTAATCATCACTAGCTGCTAAAATTTAACACCATTCTGGCTCAGTAATGATTTTGCATTTTCATCTGAACATACTTTGGGTTGGAAATAAATCCAGAATCCCAACCTTAGGCAAGTGGAGACTGAACATGTTAAAGGGGATAGGCTCAGTCACCTAGGTGAGAGTAACAGTTGTGTTCCACTCTACTAGAAGAATCTGCAATTGATACAGGGAACTGCATTCATATTGATTTAAAGTACAACAAGAATTGGAACTTCAGATTTCTCATAGCCAAGTACAGTGTGGAACCGTCTTTCCTGAAATAACCATGATGAAGCATCAACAAACTAAGTATCTATCAGGCCTAATCCTGTGTAATCACTTGTGAGCGTGTCCAGTCTCTGCCCAGTCCCTGGTAGATATGAACCTGTACAGTCTCAACTAGGGAGCCTTGACTGTTCAATTCATTCTGTAGCAACTCATGCATTTAGCTCTCTAAATCCCCAGTGTGTTGGTCAAGATAGCAGCATCACATATGCATTCCCTGGGCACCTCAACCATCCACTGCCTGAGACAGGAATTTGTGATGCCAATCGTAGGCCTTTTTTCTTGACACAACACAGAACAGGTATTCTGCCAGAGTAAGGCTCATCCTTTAGCAACAATCTCTCAGATACAGAAGAAGTATCATCTCCCTTTTTTTAAGCTCTTGCATGCTTCCTATATCATTTGAACTTTTTTGCTTTCTTTTTGGAAAGTAGGTGAGGGATATAGAGGAGGAAGGAGCAGTGGTTGCTTGTGCAATAATACCTTGAATGTTCATCAATAAAATGTAATGTAAGAATTGTTAGAAATTAGGATTTTGAAACAGGTGAAGATTTTATTATACTCGTGACACAAAGTAAAGCCTGAGATAGTTCCTGAACGACGCCTGAAGAAATGTGTCTTATACAGACATACTGCAACTGAGTCAACAGCTCAATCACCTGCTTCCATTCAGTCCTCATGTTTGACTGTGCTTTCATGGCTATTTCTGGTGTAGAGTGTATCCGGTGAAATGAAGTCACTGCCTGACTTGTCAGTTGTCTAAGGCAGTGATTCTCAACCTTTTCAGACTACTGTGCTCCTTTCAGCAGCTGGATTTCTCTTGCATACCCCAAGCTTCATCTCACTTAAAAACTACTTGCTTGCAAAATCAGACTTCAAAATACAAAAGTGTCATGGTACTAAAAAATTACTGACTGTGGTAGTGTTAGCACATCAAATTATAGGTCCATTTTTTTCAAATTTGCTGAGACTGTAAATTCCCCAACTTCAAGCATCTGACGAAGTGGGATTCTCTCCCATGAAAGCTCATGCGATAAATACATTTGCTATTCTTTAAAAAGAGTGCCACAGGGCTCCTTGCTTGTTTTTCTCTGACAGTGGAGACACAAGCTGCAGAAGGTTGAGGTTAGCAGCATTACTGTTGAACTTCACTGTCACTCCTGCAGCACTTACAGACTAACAGATATATTTATTACATGAGCTTTCATGGGAGGAAATCCCACTTCATCCGATGTTTTGAAGTGTCTGGCGCAAAGAGATTTTCTCCCACAAAAGCTCATGCAATAAATAAATCCGTTAGTCTTTAAGTGCCAACAGGCTCCTTGTCTGTTTAACTGAATTAAACCAACATGGCCGCCCCTTTGAAACTTCACTATCAGCATAGACCGGGGCTCAGTGTTAACTAGGTGGCCTCCACTCAAAAATGTGGAAACCACTGCTCTAGTCCAGTGGTTTCCAAACTTAGGGTTGGGACCCAGTACTAGGTTGCAGACCCTCAAGGTTTGGGTCACGGCACACCTTGCTGCCACTGCCAAAAGACTGGAATGCATTGCTCAAAGATGTAATTGTTGGGTCGTGGGCATAAATGTTTTTTTCCAACTGGGTCCTAAGGAAAGAAGTTTGAAAACCACTGCTCTAGTCTGTGAGCAGGAATCACGTCATACAGTTTCCATTGCACTTCTGTTCTTACCTCCCCGTTAATGTCAATGGGAGTTCTTTTCATTTACTGAAAGAAGAAATGTAGCTAGTCTGCAGCATGGCAGCACAGTTTCCTGGCCCACATCATATTTGCTCAGGTAATGAACCATGCCAAACACACTACATACAATTGAAGCAGACACTGAGATTTCACCATTGCTTCATCTCACCAGCCCAGCTTTCTCAGTGATGGATGATACTGGTAGAGGAGACAGTTGAAAAGTTTAAATGTAAAATACCCCAGCACAGTATCTAATGAGAAACTGCTGGGGTCTGAAATCATGAATCCTGGAAAAATCTTGAGTTACACCTTTGAAAGACTTGCAGACAGTACTGCAGGGCCAGTGTTATACAAGAGCAATAATATAAACAATATAGCAGGGGCTTAGCAGCTTTGATGATTCCTATGAGATGCATCCATTTCTAATCATATGCTAGCACATGTCCACACTCAGCAATCTTCTACAAAGGGACACCTCATTACTACCAAAGAGGATATGATGAAAGTGGGAAGCCCAGTAAAATTTCTTTACAGCATATTCTCTCAACTCTGATTTTAATATTCTGACTTTGTACTGCAGCCACTCCCACTGTGCTCACTAAAGGACATGGATCAGCTTTATCATCATATATTAACCTTAACAAGGAGGAAAATCTTTTCTCTAGAACATGGGTAACGAAAATTTAGCACTCTTGGCCTTCCCAAAGTTTTGTTGAGCAAACATAATCACAAACTATGGTCTCTAAATTCTCCAAATCAATAAATACAACTTAGACCAGATTTAAATCCAAATTCTAAAATAAGGCCAAACGCTCACTGTAAATGCTTGTGCTGAGCTCTCACTGAAGTCAAGAGAAGCTGTGAGCATCTAAGAGCAGAATATAATCTAGGCAAAATTATTGTAATAGATCAGATGATTTTACTAGTGACCATGTACTAAACAATTTGTGTAAAGCACAATGTATATTCTCATTTGACTATTTTAATAAAACTCATGCAACAAATAAATTGGTTAGTTTTTAAGTGCCACAGGATGCCTTGTTTGTTTTAATAAAAGGTACGTGCAACAAAGTTTGTCTTGTGAAAATATTGCTTGGTCTACATCATTTCCCTCTTTATTCTCTAGACGATGCATACTTACTGCAGGGACTTAAT
Source organism: Podocnemis expansa (assembly GCA_007922195.1). Taxonomy (NCBI): domain Eukaryota; kingdom Metazoa; phylum Chordata; order Testudines; family Podocnemididae; genus Podocnemis; species Podocnemis expansa. The sequence goes on along the minus strand of ML682071.1, from coordinate 1,507,000 downwards.
ATTGAGGAACTTTATCCAGAGACCTCTAGTTTCATTACATATGATGGCTCAATGACCATTCCACCATGCTATGAAACAGCAAGCTGGATAATAATGAACAAACCTGTCTACATAACAAGGATGCAGGTAAAAACTAAAATGAACAGATCTAGTAAATGTCATCAGAAGAATAAATATTTTAATATATGTGTTAGTAGCATCATACTTGACATTCTGTTTAGCTCTCTGGTTTAGTGCAATACTGTACCTTAAACCATGCTTGTGTTTTATTTTGTATACAAGGGGGTTCTACAATAACTAAAAGCCACACAAGTCCAGAAGCGTAATTGGGACCTACTCACACTAGGTTAGAAAAGACTAAAAACATTAGAAAAGTGAGAATTGTGATCTCTGTGGCAGCTCCACTGCTTCTAGATAGACTGTTTGGGAAAGAGACTGGAGAAGGCTGCAGCTGAGATTTTTGGGCAAAGAAAAAGCTGGCAGGATTGATGCAAGCATGTACGTGTTAACAAATTTGGAAAAAAGGACTTTGGTGAGAGAGTGAGGTGGTAGCAGCACAGTAGGGTCTGGATTCACTCCATTGTTTAGGCCACCTTGCACGGGAACCTCAGTGGTGGAAAATTCACAGTGACAGGGTCTTGGCAGCAGAGTTCGGTTGCTTCACCCCCTGCTGAGAGAGCCACAGCCAGCAGATCATGAAGTGTGGGCACTTGGAATATGGGCGTGTGGGTCAAAGCCTGGCACCCTCTTCAGCAGGCCACAGCAGTACTGGTACACCTGTCTCACTTTCACCTCTCAGGTAAGCCAAAAGTTCCACTACAGGCTCTCTTGCTTAAGAGACACCCTTTCTTGGGATGGTTTGTCACCAACTAATAGTAAGAAAAGTCCCAAAACATAACTTATTCACCCCAGGCCACACTGTTTTGAAAATGCTGCTCTTTCCAGCAGGAAAACCACCACCACCACCCCCGGTCTCTTTGCTTGGAGTGCATCTTCATCATATTCCAGTGTCTTCCACCATACCCAGACATCTTGTCAGTCCTCTTTGGTCCTCTGTCAAGACAGCCACCTCAGCCCTCAGCCCCCACCCCCTCAACTCAAGTGCAACCCCCCTCTTCCCAGTGGGAGCTGCCACAGCTTCTTGGCTGAGAAACTATCCTAGCCCAGCAGTCCAGCATGGAGACATCTGCGGTTGTTCTCTGCTGCACCCCAGCCTTCGGCCCTCTCTGACCCTCAGCAGCAGCTGCTCTCTTGCTTGGAGCCAGCAAAGCATCTTCCTCTGTTCCCTTCTCCTCACCTAGCCTTCCAGTCCTTGCTCTCTGTCTTAGGGAGGTCACCTGGCAAACCCCATTTGTTGCACTCCTGCCTTCAGTCTTCCCCTAGCAAACACCTTGTTCTGGCAGCTCTCAGCTGTACCTTTTCCTGACTCTCATTCGGGCAGCTCTGGTTCAATGGTTTCCTTCTCTCTCTGAGATTCTTCATGGTTCTTCATATCCCCCAGCTACTTCCCTGCCCTGTTAATTGGCCGGAGAGGAATACCTGTGTTCTGGCACAGTGGTGCTGGACCTACATAATTTACCAGGGCCAGCTACTCTGACAGAGGCAGCCTAGCCAGGCCATGTGCTGATTCACCACATCCCCTGGCAAAGCCTTCATCAGTGGGAACCCTCTGGATCCCTGATCGTATAACTGTTTTCTCCTGTGGTAGTCCCCCCCCCCCCAAGAACTGCTGCAAACATGGCCTGACCCCAGAGTACAGCAGCTCTAGCTAACACAGCAGCTTTCTAGTCCAAGGAATGAAACAGAGGATGGAAGATCAGGACTAAAAAAAAAAAAAAAAAAAATCAAAAATCATCACATCAGAGCTTTAAGTGTCATTGTCTTTTTAAATAAGATGCCTATAGAAACCATGAAATGTGTTTTAATAGCATTGTATTAATTCTGTCCAGTTCTGCCTGGGTTCAGGGAATACAGTTTGTTGTTCTATTCTAAATGGGTAGGGTAATTTAAGGGACACAGCTGAGTGAAAATGAGCACATATCATACATACTAAACTTTGGAATGAATGTGCATGTTTTCTACAAGGAACATTTTTGTAACATTTACAACAACAACGATGAAAGTTTAGTACAAAATGAAAATCAGAATGTTTCAATAGCCTACACTGGTATCCAAAGATGATAATCTCATGGTAGCTGCTCCCGGTCGGGCTTTACTGGATAGTTGTGCACTACAATATTAGTTCTGCAAACTGATTTAGTGGAATCTTCATGCTAATTATACAGTATACTGAAACTTGAGAGCAGATGCAAAATTGAAGATTTCCTTTATAGTTATTAGCTTTTGCAACATGCAAAACTCATGTACTGGCACAGTTCTCTCCAGAAGTCTTCAAGCTCAATAGATTCCCTCACCTACCCACTACTGTGACTATTGTAGCAGCCACTAGGGGCAAATGATAATGGGTTATATGCCCTTTAATCTTCAGATCATCAGTTCAAAACTCATTGTAGCTCTTTTGTGGTTTGCAGTACAGGTGCGGGTGGGAAAATGCCCACTCTATTCTACAACGACCACCTTCATAATTTGCAGCTTTGTTAGTAATCATGGTAGGTAAAGATTGTCACATAAAGGTGTCTCAGGGCAGGACCAAAGCCCATTAGGAGGGCAGCATAGGAAAGACGGCACTAATGTTGACCAAGATAGACCTGTCAATCAACAGAGAAGGACGTCTGTCCCTAAGACTGTCAAGTACCATGCATTCTAGCAGCAATGTCTTCTTCAGAAATAGAGATGTGGTGCCAATCAGTTTCTGCATTCAAATTTCCATGGCACAACCAGTAACTGGGTACTTTCACCCAGAGCTGTCTTCTCAAGAGCAAGTCAAAAAAGTTACCTAATATCTTTGAGTGAATTTTCTCTTACCATTCATCAAATTCCTTTTTTCTGCACCTGCTGCTTCTCCACAGTATTATGAACTACATTTATTTCCGGGTCTACCAAAGCTCCTTCATACCATTTCCATTTGCTACATACAAAACTGGAGACTTTGTTTACAGCAGGGCTTAAAGAAATAGGATCATGACCACAGAAAAAATTGTTTTGACTTTATTTAAGGTCTCTTAGCTGCCTGTGGGTTTAGAAATATGTTTAGTATAGACAATCTCTGTCCACCAATCCCTAATTCCAACCCCCAAAAATAGTGTTAGAATACATTACCACACACAATCTATTAAAGAGTTTTCAATATGCTTTGCTCACAGTGAAGAATACTACTACAAGACTTTATTTTGTGTTTTGTATAGATGCATTCTTTACGACTTCTAAGTCAGAATCAGCCATCACAGATATTTCTGAGCATGAGTGACAATTTCAGACCAGTCCAGCCTCTCAACAATCGATGTATCCGAACTAACATCAACTTTAGTTTACAGGGTAAAGACTGTCCAAACAACAGAGCACAGAAACTACAGTATAGAGGTATGTTTTACATTTCAAAACAATAATTTCTACACCTTTGTAGAGCTCCTTTCTGCTAAGGATTGACATACTGTTTCAATAGTAGTGTACGATTTGATGCATAAAAGTCAATCAATACACAAATAGATGGGATAGTAACAATGTGTAAGATTTCAACCAACATTCAGAATATCTGAAATATGAAAAATTTTACAATGATGCACACCATCACACCACCTTGTTCCAATTTAGCACAATTGGATCATTGGTAGCCATACTGTAAGTTGTTCTGTCTAAAAACAGGCGTTGGACATGAAAATGAGAATCAGAACATGTGTTCACTAGAAATGGCCCTATCCCCCATATTCCGATATAAAGCAGAATACAATAGGCCATGTGATGAATTGCATGAAATGTTACACGAAACTAAAATGTGTTTCTACTCTGAAAGAGAACTCCATAAAGTTAGTGGTGTACAGTTCCAGACTATTGATCTCTTATTTCCAGATCACATTTTCTTACTCTATAAGTGACTTTTTCTGTTGCAAACTCTTGACTATAAAACTGGATTTTCTTTGTTTTTCACAATATCAACCACAGACACTTTGCACTTGGAATTCTGTTAATAGTTTCTGTCCACATTGTTGCATCCAGAATACCATCCGACTTCTTATCCCAGAGCCATGTTTGTTCCAAAGAGACCATAGGAATAGACATGAATAGAAATGGGATAGTATTGAAAGTGAGCAGAGGTCATTTCACATACACTTAAGCAGCTCAGCTGAGCAGTGAGGTGCCATTTTGGAATTGAATTGCCCTAAATTATTTAATCAAAGCACTATTGGAAAAATAAAGATGCATGACAGTAGACCTGGTCAGAAATGGGAAATTGAGGTTGCAGAGAGGAATGATTTCTCAGGTATTCAAAACTTTTCTATTTTAATACAGATAGCCCTCCACCAGTGAAAAATTGATGGTGGGGGGAGAGGGATGGAAAGAAAAGAATAGAAAACGATATTGGGAAAAAGGCAAAAGCATGACTAAATTTTTCATTTTCTAATTTGAAAAATCATAATTTCCTGTTGAAAAAGACCGCTTTCAATTACATATTTTTCTTTTTTCTTTTTTTTTTTTTAACCAGCTCTAGTCTAGTATGGTAAGACTTGGACCAATATTCTCAGTTCATAATTTTGAGGTTAATAAAGTATTATCTGTGAAGTACAAAAATTGAAGGCACTTCATTCTTAAAATGAGCAATTTTATATTCAGAGTTGAGTAAAGAATGAATGACTTTGGTTACTTTTCTTTCAGTAAATGAATGGCTCCTCAAGTGATTAAAACAAACAGGAAGTACCCCTAACCTCAGTGGAATGCTACTACTGTGAATTGACATAATCTTGAATGCACCCAGCCTCATTCACTTTTGGATTTGTGACAGTATGTGCAAACATGCTGCAAGAAAAGAGCTGCCATGAAGGAAACTCAACTAAAAATTCATTTATATGATTGATCATAATAAAAAAGACAATACCTACAGTAAATGTGATTACAATTTTGATACAGTTTTCCTGAACTCAGCTTCACAAAGAAGGACTTTTCAGCCTTTGTACATATGAAATTCTCTCTTTCCTCCCCTTCAAAAGAAAAAAAAATAAAGAAAAGATGGTTCAGTACAGCATCAAAGTGGAGTTGTGTTCTGTGTGCCAAGTAATTCTTGGAAAGCTCTCATTATATCCCTATCATTAGCGGGTACTGACAAGACAGAACAAGATGACTGTAGAGGAAACTTATTTCTGGGTTATGATCCTTCTGTTTACTTAATAAAAAAGACAGACGTTGAGCGATAGGAATTGTAAATATATCACTGCAGAATATAAAGGAAATTGAAATATATCCCCCTTTGTCACATATCTGTAGTAGGATTTGCCAAGATCAAAAATGATCCATTTTCTGTTTCTTGTTTTACAAAGGTCATACATTGTGCTTGGTTGCTGTTAACAACTCAATAAATGTGTTTAACAAATTAATTTAGCACATTTGCTATGGTTTATTTTTCCTTTCAGAAATAAGCCAGTAGCACTCATGGCTGCTTTGTGTTTTTCTTTTTCTTTGGTTTTATTTATTTTTTTTTTAACTTTATTTGCAGCCGGTTTAACTGAGTTAATGGCAATTAGGAATGCATTTAACAAGGCTAGTGTAACTTTAATTCCATTTTATGGTTCATCATTAAGAAGAATTAGGCTCCAGAAGCAGAAGGCAATTGAAAAATGGTTTTGTTTAAAAATACCATTTCCCCTGTTTGAGTCCACTTTTGAGACATAGAAATTCAATCTTGTAAATTGCTGGAAGGGATATATTTTCTTTACAGATGTAGCAGGAGCTGACCAAGTTAAAGCTAATGCCTTTTTTCTTGTTTATAATGGTCATTCACTGTGTTTGGTTACTGTCAAGAACTCAATAAATGTGTTTAACAAGTTCACATGTGCCTATTTTTGACATTCGTGTTTGTTACCAATATTAAAGTGGTCTGTGGGTTGGGTCTCAACTAATCAGGAAGCATTCCTCTCTCTCTGTGATCCACCATAGTAGCTGAGATCATAACGAAGACAGCATCTAATAGAGCCAAAGATAAAACTCTGAGAGGCTAAGCGTACCAGGCAGCTGAACCAGGGGTGTGGAATTCCCTGTCACTGCAGATAAGGAGTGGCCCCATTTTGCTCTTAGGACATGCTGTAAGGTCTCTCTTTGCAGAGACCTCCCTCAGTGACAAGAGGGGCAGAAAGGCTAGCAGCTTTTCTCCTGTAAACAAACAGGCAAGAACACACCTACTTTAAGGAAGGATCATAAGTAGTTGAAATGGTGAGTATGATCTTTCTGGATGGAACCAATGGAATTATTTATCGTGTACAGGCCACTCCATTGATGGAAGATGTATTATAAATGCATAGGCTAGATTAGTGGTTTTCAAACTGTGGGTAAGGACCTAGTACTGGCTCACAGACCTTCCAATACTGGGTCTAGGCATCCCCTGCTGCCACCACTGAGAGTGTGGAATACATTGCTGAAAGATATAATTGTTGGATCATGGGCATAAATGTTTTTTTTTTCCCAACTGGGTCCTGAGGAAAAAAAGTTTGAAAACCACTGGGCTAGATTCACATTATTGGCTAGCTACATAGTCACAAAGTGGTCAACCTTATTTTCTTAGCTGTTGATTTGTGTCCATGTTCTCTTCCTAAATTAAGAATGTAAACAGCACTGTAAATTTGAACACCTGGACTCAATGGGACCCGTCACAGCTTTTGCATCCCCATTGATTTTAAATGTGACATTCATTAATTTTTTCTGGGACCGAATAAGGCGGTGCCAGTTGCAAGTGGCATTAAACAAAGATCTTCAAATTGCTGTGTGCGTAACTAGCTGGCAGTTTTGTCATCATTCCTTGGTGCCACATGCTGTAAGTTACATGCTGCTGCTGTCAGTATAGCTGTGAAATTAATTGAAAGGACATTGTGGAAGTGACTGTTCACTATTCGGGGTCACTGTTGTCAGAAGTCCAGGATGGGCTGGATTCTGGCTGTTCCTGAGCAAAAGAGCCTGCAGGGACCTCTAGACTCCTTATCACCCTTGCACAAAAGGCATCCAGAATTCTCATACCTGACATTAGATGTAGGGAAATCAATGTCAAAGGAGATGGAGTTAAGCTAAATGGCATGCTGCCTACTTGTAAGGTTAGAAGCAAATAAGAATGACACCGTCCTCCAGGTAATGATGCTGGTGCAGTATCCCACTGGCATCTCTATAGGACCTGCTCTATAGCCTATTCAAGTCAATGAGAGCCTTTCTAGTGACTGCAGCTTGCTTTGCATCAGTCAATTAAAGAAGAGAACTGATAAATCCATGGTCCAACCACATAAGGCCATTAAAGTCAGATTTACACTGTGGAAGAATAGTATCTAGCTCATCCGTTGAAATGAAAGCAAGATTGTGGTTTTAGTCCTATTTAATTGCTAGTAATTGACAGTGCAATACAAGGCACAGGTAAGCTAATGCTGTTTCCTAGGCGTTTCACCAAAAGTCACTGCCTAGAGCTTTAATTTCAGTTAAAAAAACTTTGAGAAATCAGTTGTGTTTGCTCTTTGAAGCCTCATCTTGGAACTGTTCTCCAGTTGTGGAACAAACTTTCTGAGAGTACAAAGTCCAAAAGGTTTCAAAAATCTGTATTTTCAACAAATAGCTGGCAGCTGTTCATCTGAGTTTGTCTGGTGACAGAAGGTAGGCAAGATAAGCCAGGTCTCCATTATAAAACTTTTAATAAGTAATAAAATGTATTTGGTATTTTATCGAAAGCTAGTTGAAGGGATTTAAGAAAGAAGAATGATATGATAGAAAAGGCTGGTCCCAGTGGGGATTCACGCTGTGCTTTGGATTAAGTGAAGCTGGTATATAGAAGCCTTGCAAATAGAGAAATGTGGTAATCACAATGGGATACCGCAGATGCATTTGTCAACATTTTCAAATCCATTTTGCAAACTATTAGACTCCACCTTAACAAGATTTTTCTTTAAATGAAAGACTGGAGCAGATATGAACCCAAACTAATGCACAGGATCATTTGGGAATGGTCATATCTGTATCCAAAAATCAGAGCAACCTTTATCATTAGCCAAAACAAAATTCTGAACTCTTATACCCACAAACCTTGGGAACATTCAGATAACAATTCCAATTTTGCAGCTTTTCACTCCAATGTCAAACAGACCTGAGCACAGGTACAGAACGTCATTATGAAGAGTCATAACCTGACATGGGGTGTTACTCCCAAAATCAGTGGCCACTCACTGAGCTCTCCAGATAGCAGTGCATTCTCAGACCACAGTGATAAGAGATTGAAAGTGCTACATGAAAAAACTAAAATAGAAGAATGCTAAACCAAAGCTCAGATTTATATAAAAACCAGTCTATACAGATGAGGCTCAGATTTCCCAACCACAGGAGAATGCTGGGGAAAGCAGGAAAGCGACTTTTCTTGGGCCGCACCTCTGCAGTGACATAGGTGGAGCACTTCATTGCTGAGAGTTCAGCCAATGGGTCTCACAGCATCCACAGTGAACAACCATCAGTAGTTAGCATCATAGATCTTGGAAAGCACTATCTCAGCACTAGAATATGGACAAGAGTCTGAATGAAGGTGTATGCATTTTTATCAAATGAGCTTTTCCTCTTCAGGATTTAAAAAAATAAAAACCACACACACACCCCTCAGTTCTTCTGTTACTTTGGGTGGACTGTAAATTTCAGAGTGGGAGACAGTTGATGTTTTCAATCACACCTGCCAAAATAGTTCATGCCCACCGTAAACAAAAACTTATTTCTTTGTTTCCTGTTCCTAATATCATGGATGGGGCTCTGTCAGGAACATGGTGGTGGAGAACTTGTCCAAGTTATTCCCCTTCACATGAACACCACCTCTCCTAAGTGCTGCTTCTCAGTTAGGAGCTAGAGTAGTCACACTTCATAAAGAACAAGGTTTCCAAATGTGACTGGATGACTTTGGGAGCCTCAATGTTGAGGCTAAACTTGAGACACTTCAAAGGGGCTTGACTTACAATGGGTGAGAGATCAGCATGAGAAAAGTGAAAAGATGCATTGAGCGGGAAAAGTCCACATTCGGGGTATTAATTGCAAGCCAGTGAAGGAAGAGTCTTTGCTTCAGCTTGCAATTGGGCTGCAAGCAATAATAAAAATTCACAGTAGTGGTATCTGGAGGCTCCTTTCCCCTCTGGCAACAAGCTCAATTTAAAAGGTAAGTCTCCCTGCAAAATCCAAAAGACCCTAAATTAAAACTTCATGGAATCTGTCTAGGTGAGATGTAAAGCGGGGAGGGAAGAGCTTTTAAAGCACTCTCTTTGTGAATCCTCCTACCCTCTGATGTCTTGCACTTAGGCTGTGATTAGGAATACCATTGTGCACACCTGATCAGTTTTGTCTGGTGTTAAACACCATGAGCCAAAACTTTAAACACCTGGTCATCTTTCATTATTCTATCTGGCCTGGTAATGAAAACACTCAGAATAAAAGATGAGGGATGCTGCCGCCGCCTTTCCTGTCATTACACGATGCCTGCGTTATTACTGTACCAACTCTCTGCCTTTGGTCTTTTGTGTTCTGAACATCTTACCCTCTTCCTTGCAAACTTTCTGCTGGAATCAGGTGATGTACTTGATAATCTCAGCTTTCATTTTAAAAGAGAAATTTCCCCTAGAAAGAAAAGATGGAAAAACCCATGAAGAGAATGCTCCCTGCAGTCTCAGAAAATAAATCAAAAATTTAAACTCATTGTTTTTAAGCCAATCTCGTGACTCTTTGAACGCTTTGGGTTGTCCACACCAGACTCATGTCACAAATCCAATTCAACCTGTGACTTTCCATGCCAGTTTTCCACTTCCTGAGTCAATCTTTGTTCCTAGTGAGAGCCAAACTTTCTCCAAAGGTCAAAAATTAAAAGTGACAGGTGGGATTGTTTTGTTACCAGCATGGGAAACAGCAAAAAGGCAAATGTTCTCTCCACAGGCAATACTTGTCCCACTGTTCGGTGACTACCACTCCAAGGATTCCTTCCACACATTTGGCTCCTATTCTCAGAGCAGAATAACTTTTTCAAGTGGTTCAGCTTTGGCAGTTCTGTTGCCTGATTTTTGCCTGGCTTTCCAGTCATAGGCTTACAGCTGAATGGCTGACAATGCATGGAGAATCTCTGTTCATTTTAAGAAAGGCAGATTTACTACCAAACTGCAATGTCCCCTCTAATTTTTTGTAGGCTGTGTACACAAAAAATTTCTTTTGTGCAATTTTTTTCAACTAGTGTCCAAATTTGTGCACACTTAATTTTTTTGTGCACTCTATTTTATTATGTGCATGTGTGCACATGTACAGCTTAGAGGAAACATGGCAAACAGGTGACTGCAGCTGTCAGCAGCAAAATGTAGAAATACTAAAGAAAGATGTTTGCGTGGCAAAGAACAAAACCATTGACAAGGTGAAACCCATTACAGAAAAATATTTTGTTTTCTACAGTGTCAGGCTTCTTGTCCAATAGCTAAAGAAATGCACTGTGAGGCAGAAAATGAAAAACAGGATAATAGAGTTTTTCAAAATAAAAACTAAGCATTTAACAGAATAAAAAAATCCTTAGGAAAATTGTTAGAAAGCCAATGCAGTGTATGAATTTATGTCCTAGCTGTCACTGCCATAGTCGGAATGGAGCTTGAGTAGAAAACAAGTCTAAGCAGAAACATAGAACTCTGACTGCAAAGCAGGAAGAGCCTCAAAAAAGATTTAAGGTCAAAAGCATAAAGCTGAGGTGTCTTGAGTTGGGTACCTACTTACGCACCCAAATAAGTGGCCTGGTTTTCTGAAGTGTGAAATCCAGGCAGCTCTTACTAAGAGCTGGTGGCATGCAGTGTGTGTATTCATGGGCATAGGATTCATTGGTAGATCAAGGGTCATGTATACAGAGACATTCATACCATGCCTCTTGATTTCTTGGCTTCACTTCAGAATGCATCTCCCCAGCTCTGACAGCAGGTGGATTCACCTCTGTAAGTGTGGAGAGAAATCAGTATCTGCCAAAAATACACCATCTTGTGCTTCCCTTCCAGCTGCAGAGTTTGGTGATTGGTTGTGTTTGTATTTTCCTCCCCTCTGAGTTGTATGTTTGCTGTATGAGAATACTTACAAAAGTAACTTATATAAAGACAACTTCTACTCAACAAACAATCTTCAAAAAGCAAGGTGTACATTGCTGTGATTGCAGGATATATTATGGCAAAGTTTGTGCCATCTGTACAACAAATTGCAAAGGATGAATTAACAAACAATGGGTATACTGTAACTATATAATGAATGCAGCCACTATGACCTCTGTGGAACTGATGGCTGTCTCCTACAAGCACAAACAATGTGCAATTCTTCATGTTACATCTATCAAAGTCTTTAATAACCAGTCATATTGCTCTCATGAAGATCAGGATCAGGATCATGACCATGCTGCAAAATCATGACACAGATTCTGAACATTGCAAATTTTGAAAAGGTTTGAGTCTGGGATCTTGGTTAGATCCTTTAGAGGTAATTTAAATCTATCTAATTCAGTGGTTCTCAATCACTGTGTTAGGGCACATTAGTGTCTCACCACACAGCATAAGTGTGTTGCAGAAAACCAGAGAAATGGCTGGATTTGGCCTGCAGGGAGTGGGCTAGCGTGCCCTATAGAGTTGCAAAGTGCTATCAAGTTTGTTGTGACCCAGAAAAGACTGAGAACCACTGAATCTATCACTTTTGAAAATCAGTTTAATCATAAACTTTAAAATGCTTGCTTATGCCATACAGAGCAGAGTTAAGATTATTTAAATTCCTTACTTGTGCGTTTCTTACCTTATCTTAACATGTTTGACTTCATTTATAACTATTACCTTGAATTTCCTTGGTTTATAATGCTTGGTTTGGGGGTAATTATGACATCCTCAATTCATTTTTACTCATAAATAATTGATACTTTCTTTTACCCTTAATTCCATCTCAATGTAGTTTCTCTAGAAATAGATGTGAGGGCCAACTTTGATTCCAGACTCCAAAGGGAGCCAACAATAAAACCAGGCTTACCAGTAGATTTGAGATTCTGGCTCAGGCCCACCTCTGTAATAAATTCATGATTATAATAGTGTGTAAAGTTGAGCCCAAAAAATAGTGGTTTATAGATAACATACTAAAATGTTCTATGAATTTTACATACAAGAAAGTTACAGAAAAGGTAAGAGCCCAAAATTAAGATAAGTGAAGAGGAAGAACATAATGAGGATGAAATCTGGGAAATGTACATCACAATTGGTTGTAGAGTGCTTGAGTCAGTACCAGGACTGAGGGAAGTCATGGAAAAGATATTTCAAATTGAAGTGATATTTCCAAAGCCTAGAGACTAGAGTGGAATCAGAATTCATATGGACATTTGCTAGCATTCACGTCTGAAGTTGGGTGTAACGATCAATAGACCTAAAGGGAGAAGATGAGGTAGTACCACTACCATTTATATTTCAGGTCTAAGCAAGATTTTCAAGATTTCTTCATGCAGCTGGTCCATTTCAGAAGGATAAGATATGTCCTGCTCAATCCTTGGCACTAATAGTTTTAATAGGCGCCTTTAAAAACCAAACTCCCCACACTCCAAAGCCTCCTGGCAAACAGATCAGATTACCCTGCAGAAATAAGCAATAGCAAACTATACACATCAGAAAGGGGAAATCCTGGACACCTTTATTGTATAGTCCTAGATATTTTATCAACATGAGAAATTATTGTGGAAATAGCATATTAATTATTAAAATAGCTGAGTATTTCATGGATCTGTAAAAAGAAAATGAGACAAATATGATGAAAAAGAAATGTTTGCAAAATACAGCCACGGAAAGTGACAGAAACAAAGAGAAAGCAAAGCTCCCTCTTTCTCTTTCCCTCTCCCTTGTATTTCTGTTTTAATGACACAATAATACGACAGCAAGAGAAGCTGATTTTAGCTCTTGATTCCTTTCAGGTATAATTTGAAATTTGACAGTGCAAGAAATAACAACATTTGGTGCCAAAGATTTGCCAGACTCATGGTCCCATTCATTAAACATTTATGCGCAATGCCTGTGTTCCATGTGCTGCAGATAAAGCTCCAGAAATGAAATTTCATCCAAGTGTTGTCGTTGCTCCTCCAGTAAAGATGTTTCGTTGAAATGCTTGAATTAAAAACTAAAGCACTGACATTCTGTCACCTGATTTACAAGTGAGAATTGTCAGGGGTGAGAGGAAAGGCAGTTCTACATATTCTTCTCTTTCAAAAAGGCAAAAATATACTCTCACTGAAAGGTAGCTTTACCAAAGGGTAAAGCAGAAGCTAAATTCTGTGGGCACAGATTTCAAATAATTCAAATAGCACACTACCAGCAGCACCTTGTAATTAGCATTCAAGATTGTTATGTTTTTGTGTGCACTACATTTCGCAGGAGGCTGATCTGCACAGACCAGTGCTTAAGGCTGTAAGTCTGAAAAAAAGCCAAGTCTCCTCAGGTAATGCAGAGTCTGACTGAGAAAAATGCTGTCAACTAAAGCTAAACTAGATGGGCAGGCTGTTACAATGCACCTTTATCACTAGACTAAAGACCAGCAAAAGGCCATAGGCCAGTGAGATTCAAGCCCCACATTCCTGTTTAGCTGCAATAATTTGTATGACTTCAGTGGAACCACACCAGTCAATGAAACTAAGATTAGAATCAAGATCCACATCCTGATGACCATGCTGACTACCTACCTGAAAAAAGCCAGTGACATCCAAAGGACTCACACTCTCCTTATCTCCTGCACTAAAACTTTAAAGACCAAACCCTAATATGAAAATAAAAGGCCTGAAAAACCTGCAGAAACAAAATGAGTCCCTTAACACTGCAATACTGCTCTGTGGATGAAAGAGCAACTTCTTGTCTTTATAACAACTTTATTTCATCCTCAACATCTCCCCTTTTTTGTCTAGGGCTCTCATGCTCTCCAATAGCACATGAAGGGGCTGTGGTAAGCCCAACAGGTGCAGATTTGAGAAGCTAAAAAAGGGGCAAACAAATGGGGGCAGAGGCTGAACGTGAACTTCATCACTGTGAACACTCCCAACTCAGTCAGTCTAGTTCTCCACACCCCATCATCAATTACAAGAAGAAATGGAAGAACATGGGCAGCTAGGAGAGCAAGTGTGGGCTGGAGATCCCCCTAATCAGCAGCTGGTAATGGGAGCATGTTAAAAAGAAAAGGGAGAGACCAGAATGTAGGGATCTGGAGAAGAAAGTACTTAAAATATTTCAGGTAAGGAGGAACAGAGCACTAGTTAGAAGGGAAGGGAGAAGGACAGAATAAATTGAATTGAGGAGTTTGAAAAGAACAGAAAAATTGCTACACTGAAAATACTGTGGAAGAGACATACCAAAATATATAGTAGAAAGAAAAATGAAGGGGAAGAATGGAAAAGTGAAGGAGGAGGAAAAATAAAAAACAACAGATGTTGCATTTTTACAAGTTGATTCAAATAAAGTTTTGTTTTCAGAATGCTGAAAATAAAACCATTGTTGTAGTTTAAGTTGTTTTACACAGTTTCCAGAATACTGTGTATAACACAGAAATGAGTGATTTTATGGATCCTGGTGTTTTAAGAAACAATTAGACTGATGCACAAGATTTTCCTTAAAATGATTTGTGGGTGCAGTTGTTTATGATACAAAGTTTTATCTGCAAAATGAGCATCGAATCTAGCACCCTTAGAAAGATAGTGAAACAAATTATTAAGCAATCAGTCTGTAGGCACCTAGAAGCTAATAGTTATAAGAAATAATTAGGAAGTCCCCAGCTTCCTGAACCATCTTGGAGGAGTCTGTTCCATGGGAATGATATGAAGGTAATTCATGTGATGTAAAACTTGAATGTTCTATCAAAAAAAAGGGCTTAAGAAGTAGTGCACATATTCAATAAAAGCTTCCTTTGCCATTCCATGGAGGAACTTGCACAGAAATCCCCAAAATTTCTTAGAGCCCTGCAGCATTAGAGTTTGTTTTATTTTAACAGACTTAAGCCTGAAGCAATCACAAAATACAGCACAGGAATAGTGTTCTTTGCAAACAGTTTCATAAACATTGTAAAATGATTGTCACAGTTGAGGGAAACAGCACATTGGTCCCTCAGGGGCACATACTCTAGGCTCCCAGCTGTTGTGCCTTTACATTTCATCATAGAGACTCATGTCTCTCTCTCTCTCCTAACCAGGGTTTTTCCAGGCTACGGAGTTCCCTGCCTACATTGTAATACCCCCAGCAAACCAGGCCACCTTAATGGGCCAACATCTGAGCTTTACTTTCTTTCCAGAGACTACAAACCTCCCTAATCGCCAGCAGTTATAAGTAACCACTCTGCTGTTGCTAAGCAAGCATATATATACTCATAATGTGAAAGCAGTAAAGTGAAAACATTTTTTAAAAACAATATAAATGCATCCTAATAAACTTACCGGAGATCACTCCTGACTCTGAAATAAGTATCTGGTTAGAATCAGTCCTCCACGCCCAACCAAAGGGTATCTCTGTGGTAACAAGTTCATAACAGTACAACTAGCACACCCAAGATTGGGTTAATTTTTGCTTTATGCTACTTGGGCTTTGATTTTGAGTCTCTTTTGAGTGAGCAAATAATTGTCAAATAATGATATTTCTCAGTGCAGAGCATAGCTTCAAAAGGCTGAGGTTTTGCATAACTGGGGGCAGGAAAAGGGAAGAATATGTATTTGCCTTCTTCTAGAGATTCTCCAATCAAACCGCTTGAGACTGATTTTCCCAAAAGCCCATTCTTGTCTGGCCCATTGTTGAACAGACTCCTCTGAAGTTAATAGCACTCCTCAGTGTTCACATCACTCCCCTCTATCTCATCTCCCCTCCCCCAAATTACATCCCATCCCTGTCCATAATGATAAATAACTGCTTTTGCGTTTAAATAAAATGTTCTCCAAAGATAAACGTACTTCAATATGGTTTTCCAAGGATTCTGTGGGAAATTGTCATGTCTGTCACAGACTAACGAGACAGAGAGAGAATGAGAGCTGAACAGCTGATGCTAGTCAATACTGAAGCCTAATCATTGTCACTGGGAATGAAGAAGATATTTAGAAATGCTAATAAAGAGAGGTAAGCCATTGTGGAAGACTCCAGGTTAGTGAAGCAGTTTAATCATTGTGTCTTGGTGAAGCCATCCCTGCAGAAAGTATTCTAAAAATTAAATGTATTGTTTTTTCATGGCTACACTTTAAAGTGACAATAGTCATTTCAATGCTAATTTCAACATTATTTGGAACAAGTGGCACCTTGCACCATAGGGATGTCATAAACATCCCACAACATATGGTGTCTCAAATACAATTACCTTGCTATGCAAAAGATAACCTTGAAGGTTTCAAAAAAAACCCATCAAACTCTATTTGTTGCTTTTTTGGCTCTATGGTACACTAACACAATGGAATAGCTTTATCAAAAGGTGGTCCTGTTAACATTTGTGTCCCCAGGTGAGAAAGCACACTCATATCTTGACCAGCCCAGTAGCTGGATTCATGAAATTCCCTCAGTATACAGGACATGGGTCAGCTACGCTATTCAACTCAGCAAAACACATTGTAAAATGCAAGTGCTTAAAAAAACCCTCAACACCCAATACTTTTCCTTAGTTCCAAAGGGGTAGTCCTGTTAGTCCAGTTCAGCAAAACAAATAAGAAGTCCTGTGGCACTTTTAAAGCCTAACAGGTTTATGTTGCATGAGCTACAGTTCCCCATCTTCAAAGCATCTAATAAAGTAGGATTTTCTCCAATGACAGCTCGTGCAATAAATAAATTTGCTAGTCTTAAAAAATGCCACCAGACTCCTTGTTTATTTTCCTTAGCAGCTCATCTCACACACAGCAAGAAAGAATCAGAAAAGGTGCTTTAACTTTACAAATGACAATGCTTGATTTTGTTTTTAATCTTCTGCTAGCATCAGTGTAATGACTACTTCAGATCAGAGCTGAAATTTACATGCTACAGAACTGTGCAGTACCAAAGATAAGGTGCTGATTTCAGCTGTGGTGTTATATTTCTTGCAGTTGCACTTCAGCACCCCAGAAGCAGCTACATTCCATTCCAGAAGAGGAGATTACCTCTACAAATTAATAAAGCGTTCTGTCCTCCTCTGAAAAGGAAGGTGGCATTTAAATGCAAGAGATCACTGGGCTCAGTGAGAGATCAAATGCAACCCTAGATGGCATAATTGGGCCCAATGCTCAGATTTTTTTTTTTTTAAAGGAGGTAGAATGTGCTTAGCTGCTTTCTGTATTAGGTCCATGAAAAATAACAAAAGGACCAGTAGAAACTGGTTGCCTTAAAGCTAACAAAACAAAAATTTACTAAGGATCTTCTAAAGCAGCCATTAAGTGAAAGTGCTTTGATAAAGGTCATGAGATGATCACATTGGTCCCCCTTCTGACCTTAAAAAGGTATGAATTTAAGAGCATGTTAATAAGTGGCAATCCACCAGAGCAACTTCTTGCTGCATTGCAGGCCTCAACAAATCAATGTTTCTAGTTGCCATGGTGACCGGTTTTAGTAGCCTGTGGCCTAGCTCCACCACAGAAATATAATGGAGGAATGTCCTCTGGAGACCAAGAATAAATTTGCTGGTGTCCTAGCTGTGAGTCAATTTTGTCCACCCCTGCTATTCTGAAACACCCCAACACATACAAATTGCAAAGACCAGATGGTTACTGCCATGCCAGCTCAAGAGCAACTTTATGCAGGCATTTAAAAAAAACAATGACGCAGTGATATATACAAGAATCATCTATAAAACACAGGACCAGTAAGGCAACTACTGTCCAGAAACGTAACACAAAATCAATATGGCACACATTCCTTCACAGCATACATAGCTAAGAGCACAAGTTTCATCTTGCTAGGTCCTGAGAACCCTCAGGACCCATTCAGCCAAATCCTGATCTCTGTAACTCATATGAATGTCTAATGATATCAGAGAGAGCTGAATTATGCTCAGCACAGTCCAAGATGCCACTCAGATCTTTTTTTTAAAAAAATTCAAGTTTATAAACAAAACAGGAATGCCAGAGCAGCATTAGGAGCCAGCTTCAAATCCCAACTGTTTCAGGTTCAGCCTGTCCCTGGAACGTAGCGAGCAATGGTTATATTTCCTCACGTCTCTAACATTATGCTTCCTGCTGCCGTACATACAAATTTGTTTCTCACTTGGCTTGTCCTATGGTAAGTATTTTCTACAGGCGTTTGCACTCTGCTAACACACAAGTTGAGCTGGTTAGTAATAAGCTTGTTAAGTTAGACTGCGCTTTACAGTATTATGCAGAGTTTCCCCTTAAAACTGACCACAGATTCCTCTGCCAGGGCTGATATTCACCTATTTATTCATTTGCTTGCAAATAAACCAGTGTTACGGAGATGCTGCTCCCCTTACAACATTATTATAACACTTTTCATGCTTTTTCAATGCTAATTACTGTGGTGGTGTTTGAAGGCAAAGCATGTGTGGCAGCCGCAGATCTTCTCCTAATGGTTAGAAAAATTCACATATCATATCCCTGGCATACAGATGCTACTGTCTTCATCTCATATTTTCAGAACCCTGAGGATTTTCATTTTTTAAAGTTGATAGTACAATTTCTCATGCTGTCACTTCCAAACACGTATATTGACAAGACTGTCAAGAAGTTGCCTTTTGTGCATCTATTTTCTCTCCTCCAGTTATTCAAAGTTTTGCAAACAATGAGAAAGATGATTTACACTTTAAGGTGAAAATAAATTCAAAGGAAACAGTACATTTAGATTCCTGTAATAATTAGCTCATCTCCACAAAGCTTATTGTCGTTCAACTAGAATTCAACATTTAGTTCAGTAACTGGGGAGAAGGAGCTGAACAGATCATTTGATCTGATAGCTGGTGGTGCAGCTTCAGAGCAACATGGTGATTCAAAAAATCTCCTTAAATGCAGTAAAGGGTACTGCTATATATTTGTTTAGCAATCTCAGCCTTATATTCATCACAAGTACATTTCCACAATAATGGAGAAAATGCCAGGTCGATTGTCAGGGAAGTCAGTCACCTATCTTTCAACCACCAATAAAGAAAGAAAAAAGTTAAAAATAAATCATTGTACACAACAGAAGCTAGACCCTCACGTTCCAGAACGGTAGCTATGTTAGTCTATTTCAGCAAAACAAACAATGAGTCTAACAAATTTAAAGACTAAAATTTATTTATTGCATAAACTTTTGTGAACATAATCCCTACTCCATCATGAAATGGAAACTGTGGTAGGTTAGGTCTATATACACATGCAGGGAAGGGTGAGTCACGAGGTCAATTCAAACGGTTCAAAAGGTATGGTCTGTTAGTCTATTTCAGCAAAACAAGTTGTTTTAATTCAATATCATGGACGTGGGCCTTTAAACAACAATCAATGAGATGGTGAGAATGTTAAAAGAGGGGAAAATGTCTTCTACAGTGAGTTAGCTGTTCTAAGTCCCTATTCAGATCCCATGTGATGGTGTCAAGTTTGGATACGAATTCCAGCTCTGCACTTTTATGCTGACATCTGATTTTGAAGTGTTTTTTGCTTAATTTCTTTCTAGATTCACAAGGGGAACTAAAATGCCTGCCTGCCATTTTGAGTGCCCTAAATCCAACATTTAGGTGCCACTGACATTCACAAAAGCACTGTTCCAGTGTCCACTAACTCTGGAAGTACCCTGAGTTTCCACTAGTAAAATCCCTGAGGAACCTAAATTTCTGTTGGTGGGCATGCACAAAACCACGTCAGTCCATGTCAGAATGACCAATGTCTAGCTCATGCCTAAGACCCAGAAGGATTCACGAATCAGGAGTTCCTGCCAAGCTCCCCTGCACAACCCAATCCACTAAGCATGTTCAAAGCATGCATAACTTGCATAAGACATGACAAAAGAAAGAAGTGTTGTGCCTCTCCTTTATATCCAATAGCCCCGTGGCTGGAGCCCTCACTGGGGACCCGCTTCGGTACTTAGCTTCAGGAGAACTAAGGTTCGTGGCTGTGAATCCTAAGCAGAGAAAGGTGCCACCCTTTGGACTGAAGATATGTGCCTCTCTTTGAAGGTTGGGACTCCTGTCCCACCCTTTCTGCACCTTTCTTACTGGTTAGTCTGGACTTCTATAAATCCCACTTTTAGGCACCTAACTCTGCCCCCTGTGTTGTGTTGGGAAACTAAGTGCCTCATTCAGTGTCTTGAATACTACTAGTAGCGCTGCACCTAAAAGGTATTACAAAGCTGAGCACAGCATCACTTAAGTTCCCTTTATGAACATAGCCCTAGAAGTCTGAAAGGTAAGAGAGGCCTTGTAAAGAGATAATCAGAGATGGACCATAGACCCTTTCATGCCTAGGTTCATTGATTTTAAGGTCAGAAGGGACCAATATGATCATCTAGACTGGCCTCCTGCACAAAGCATGCCACAGTACTTCTCATCCACTCCTGCAACAGACACCTAACCACCTATGAATGAGTCCCTGAAGTCCACAAATCATGGTTTAAAGACTTCAAGATACAGAGAAACCACCAGCAAGTTACCCATGCCCCACGTGACAGGGGAAGGCAAAAACCCACCAGGGTCCTGTCAGTCTGCCCTGGGGGAAAATCCTCTCCTGTCCCCAAATATGGTGCTTAGCTAATCCTGAGCGTGGAGTCACCAGCCACTCAAAAAGGAATTCTCTGCTCCAACTCAGAACCCACCAACCTGACATCCCATCCCAGGCCACTGGAATGTTTCCAATAGTAATCAAAGGTCAGTTAATTACCAAATTAGCCTATCCCATCATACCATCCCCTCCATAAATTCATCCAGCTCAGTTTTGTCATAGAAACTGGAAAGAATCATGAAAGGTTACTGAGTCCAGTCCCCTGCACTCACAGCAGGACCAAGTACCTTCTTAAACCATCCCTGACAGGTGCTTGTCTAACCTGCTCATAAAAACTTCCAATGATGGAGATTCCACAGCCTGCCTAGATAACTTATTCCAGTGGTTAACCACCCTGACAGTTAGGAATTTTTTCCTATTGTCCAACTTAAAACTCCCTTGCCATAATTTAAGCCCACTGCTTCTTGTCCTCTCATAAGCCATAAAGGAAAATAATTTTCTCTCTCTTCCTCGTAACAAACTTTTAGGTATTTTAAAACTGTTACGTCCCCTCTCAGTCTCCTCTTTTCCAGACTAAACAAACCCAGTTCTTTCAATGTTCCCTCATAAGCCAAGTGTTCCAGACCTTTAATCATTCTTGTTCCTCCTCTCTGGACTTTCTCCAATTTCTCTCCTGAAATGAGGCACCCAGAAGTGGGCACAATTCTCCAGTTGAGGCCTCATCAACACTGAGTAGAGCAGAATTACTTCTTGTGTCTTTCTTATTTACTTTTCATGTTAACACATTCCAGAATGGTGTTTGCTTTTTTCACAATGGTGTTACACTGTTGAGTCATATTTAGTTTGTGATCCACTATGACACCCAGATCCCTTTCTGCAGTACTCCTTCCTAGGCAGTCATTGTCTGTTTTGTATGCGTGCAACGGATTGTTCATTCCTAAATGAAGTATTTTGCATTTGTCTTTATTGAATTTCATTCTGCTTACCTCAGACCAGTTCACCAGTTTGTCCAGATTACTTTGCACTGAGATCCTATCCCCCAAAGCACTTGCAACCCCATCCAGCTTAGTATCACTGGCTAACTTTATAAGGGTACTCTCTATGGCATCATCTAAATCACTGATGAAAATATTGAGCAGAACCCAATCCAGAACCAATTCTGGAAGCACCCTTCCAGCATGACTATGAATGGTTGATAACTACTCTCTGGGAGTGGATATCCAGCTAGTTTTGCACCCATCTTATATTAGCTTCATCTAGACTGTGCTTCCCTAGTTTGTTAATGAAAAGGTTCTGCAAGACGATATCAAAAGCCATACTAAAGTCTAGATGTACCACACCTACCACTTCCTTTCTATCCACAAAGCTTGTTACCCTGTCATAGAAAGCAATCAGGTTGGTCTGATATTATTTGTTCTTGACAAATCCATGCTGACTCAGTACCTTATTCTTTTCTAGATAAATTGTTAATTTTTTCTTCCTAGTACAGTCTTCCATGATTTTTTCAAAGATAATAGCCAATGTCTCAGCTATCTCCTGAGTCAACTCCTTCAGTATTCTAAGGTGCCTATCATCAGGCCCTTGTGACTTGAAGACATCTAACTACCTAAGTAATTTTTAGCTTGTTCTTTCCCTTTTTTAGCTTTTGATCCTATCCCATGTTTCCTGCCTTCCCATGTGTCAGGCATCCACTTACCGCCAACATTCTCAGTGAAGGTTTTGAAACTAGTCAGGGTTTTTGCCTGCACTGTTTCCTTCAGAAGGCTATACCAGAACTTCACTCCTCTGATGGTTAGAAACCTATGCCTAATTTCAAGTCTAAACTTCCTGATGGCCCATTTATATCTATTTGTTCTTGTGTGCACATTGGTATTTGATCCCAAACTTTCCCAAAGTTCAGGAGCATATAAACATGGAACATTGTTTGTAAAGGAAGTGTGCAGTGTGAGAAAATGAATGGAAAGGAATATTGGCCACTATGTAATGACAGCCATATACTTACAAAATCTCATTCATGTTCAAACATGAGCGAACTTGATGAAAATTAATTTCAATAACTAAGGGTGCTTTTTCTTAAAAAAAAAAATTAAGCACTTATCCTAAACCCACAGAATATTAAGACTTTTCAAAGACTTTTGTAATTTTCTACAGGATAATAAATTAAATAGATTATTCAACAGTGAAAAAATTCCATATTTGAGATGACCCATTAAGTATAACCCAATCTTCCTGTTTAATGGAGAAAATAATAAAGGTTTTTTTTTGTTTGTTTTTGCTTGCTCAAGCACAAAGCAATTTCCAAAAGATGTTTTGCTCCAACAGCTTTGAACTAAAATTACATCTTCTGCACCAACTATAACTGCAGATGAACGTTTTATGGAGAATGGTCACTGTCGAAAGGTCAGTTTCTGAAAACCATTACTACCTAATGGCAACTGAAATGATCATTGTTTTTCCTCCACCTTTAAAATGGAAAATACCTGTGTCTCATTTGTTGATAAATGTTGACCATTTAATGAACAACCACTGCAGACTTATAGAAATATTCCTTCACAGATACTAATAAAGAGGGTCATGTTTGCAACTAACATCTACTTATATTTCAGAAGACAACCCCAATACATCACACTGCACTTGAACGATATTTAAAAAAATGTCATCGGGAACATCAACTAGCAGTTGCATCTGTACTAAAACTGTAAAGTATAATGGACCTGGTTCTGATCTCACCCCACTGAGAATGATTAATAACTCCGATGGCTTTAATTCAGTTAAGCAACATACTAGATGTTGAAATAACAATCGGTACGTTTTATTACACTGTGATGTTGGAAGACCAGGAGCCATGCTAACACCCTGGGGCCTCACCTGAACACTGATAAATACATCGCTGGAACCAGTCCGACTCAGCATTGTGTTCATGTTGTTAAGATATGTATTGAAGTTAAAAAAAAAAATTTAAAGAAGCATGCTTAGACTTTAAGGAAGGCTTGCAAATTGCTGCTTGCATTAATCTCATGTATATTATCTATATCACGTTATAAGGTAATTAACTGTAACTGTAAATCAGCAGTCAATAGAGAAGCAGTTTGCCGCAGGAGGTATCGTCTCCTGTCCAACAAAGGAAAGCCCATCAACACCAGATGAACTGTTGTGGAATGGTCAGAGGAAAAAAGACTTTGTGAATGCTTCACCCAGCCCACCACAAAAAGGAGACATACAAATGAATTCCTCCCAACCATTAAACTTGCAACTTGAAGCATAAGAGGGGAGGAATAAAAAGCCCTAACAAGCAAAAACTATATATCTTTTATGTCAGTGTCTCTCAGTCTTTCCAGGTGACTATACTCCTTTCAGGAATCTGATTTGTCTTGCATACCTCAAGCTTCAACACACTTAAAAACTACTGGCTTATAAAAATCAGACATCAAAATACAAAAGTGTCACAGCAGACTTACTGGAAAATCACTTACTTTCTTATTTTTACCATACAATTATAAAATAAATCAATTGGAATATAAATATTGTAAAGTCATAGAATTGTAGAACTGGAAGGGACCTTGTGATTACCCCCTGAGGAACGTTACCTGCACTCAATGCAGGATCAAGCATGACTTAGAATCATCCCTGACAGCAGGCCTTGACAAATCTATGTTTCTGATTGTCATGGCAACCAGTTTTAGTAGTCTGTTGTTTAGCTCCACTGCAGAAATGTAATGGAGGAACACCCTCTGGTGACCGAAAGTAAAATTCCTGGTGCCTAGCTGTGAGCCAGTTTTACCCACCCTTGCTTTATAGGTAGGTGTCTGTCCAACCTGCTCTTAAAAATTGCCAATGATAGAGATTCCACGACTTTCCTAGGCAATTTATTCCAATGCTTAACTACCCTAACAATTAAGAAGTTTTTCTTAATGTCCCGTATAAACCACCTCTACTGCAATTTAAGTCCTTTGCCTCTTCTGCTATCCTTGGAAATTAGCAAGAATATTTTTTCTCCCTCCTATTCATAAAACTTTTGTGCGCTTGAAAATAGTTATGTCTCCCCTTGATCTTCTCTTCTGCAGACTAATAAGCCCTATTTTTCCTATCTTCTCTCACAGGTCAAGTTTTCTAAACATTTATCCATTTTTGTTGCTCTTCTCTGAATTTTCCTCAGTTTGTCCACATCTTTCCTGAAATGTGGCACCCAAAACTAGACATGGTACTTCAACTGAGCCTGATCAGCAGCATGGAATAAAGTGGAAGAATTATTTCCTGTGTCTTCGTTACAACACTTCTGGCTAATACACCTCAAAATATGCTTACACTTCAGTGTATAGTATATAGAGCAGTAAAAAACAAGTCATTGTCTGTATAAAATTTTAGTTTGTACTGGCTTCACTAGTGCTTTTTATGTAGCCAGTTGTAAAATTAGACAAACATCTGGATGAGCTGATGTACTTTTCAGAAGATCTCTGTGTACCACTTCTTGAGAACCATTTTTATGCTGCTTGGACTCTAAGCAAGAATTACTAAGCATAAGCAAAAGATCCCCTGTGCTTGACCTTGGTTAGCCCTAAAGTACATATAAATGTTGCTTATTGTTACTATTATCTATTACTTTTTGATTGAAACTCATGTGTGTGCATATATGTTTAAACCTCCTCTAACCTTGTTTTAAAGAACCTCTCGTTTTATTTTCAATAAACTTTAGATAGTTAGATAGGATTGGCTACAATTGTGTGAAATCTAATGTATGATTGGTACACTCTTTAGTGTGAAATCTAAGGTGCAATTGGCCAGGGGTAAGTGACTTTGGGACTGGGAGTAACTTGATGATTATTGTGATTTCTGATGCAAAAGACCATCTATCATATACTTATGTGGGTAGCAAGGCAGACTGGTATACCAAGGGGACTGTGACTCCATGTTAAGGTTATTGTGGTGCCTGAAGAGTTCACACTTGATATTTGGTTGGTGAAATATAAATATAGAACTCACAACCCATTTGGGGCCAATGTGCTCTGAGGCTGGTACTCACATTGTTGAGCCACTGTAGGACAGTTTGACATATACACTAATTATAAGTTTTATGCTGTTCGTATCTTGCATATTCAGCATGCGCATGCACTCATGCATACATATATATCACTGGGGACAATCCAGAAGTCTTTATTTTGAGAGCATTTCTTAAGTAAAGATTTCAGGATTGAGCCCACTAATATTAGTAACCTCGAAAGTATTACATTTGGGGAAGCAAGAAAGAGATATAATGAGAGAGTCAGAAGTAAAGTCTCCAAAACACATCAATATTTAATTGGCATTTCATCACACTGGGTTTCTGGAGCCTGAACACAGTTTAAAAATACCACTAACACTTTAGACTTGTATAATGTTTAAACCTGAAGGATCATGAAGATCAATTACCTCATAGAATCAAAATGAAGTTCCATCTGAGGCTGAAAGAGGTTCTGTTTATCAATGCATAATACTGTCCTACAATTAAAAGGAAAAAAATATTGTATTTCAACTGAAACTCCAAATGAATTTAGGGGGGCACTTTAGCCAGGACACCAGCCTGACACTAGAGCTGTTGAAGAAGAGCTTTATTTTATTTACATAGGCTCATACCAACAGTATTTTTTCTTTCAGTTCACACAGATGCATGCAGCTTTCCAAACATTAGAGTGCTGGTCGGAGACTGAAACTTGCAATATCGCATGGTTTCAAGTTGTGTTTTTTACTTTTGGTTCTTAATGAATGGCTTTGAATCAAAACGTTTGCAAGTCTTTTATCTAAGCCAGCCTGTGGTTTCACTGGAAATATTTACACAAAATTCTACTTAAAAATCATAAATTAGTTCAGATTCACTCATGGGACAAGTCCTTAGTTTTATGTTTCAGCCAAAGAAGTGATAACTCGAGCAAGACTGATTCCCACCACAACCCTCAACAGCACTGTTATTGAACATAAAAGGCATTAGTTCCATGCTGATTTAGCAGGAACAATGCCATCTACTGGCACCAGCTCTAATCCCTGTAGTACACAGATGTTTCTTTGTTGTCTCCCATCCAGGTACTGGCCAGCGGGTTATCTTTACACCCTCTCTCTGATCTTTTAGGATAAATTTCTTGTGACTATATAGAACACAACAGTCTACAGCATATATACAATCATTATTAAGATAAACCAGGAGTTGAACATAGCTTAAACAATGGTGTCGAAAGTACAAATTACCCATAGATATTAAGATGGAAGTACTTCCAACTGGTAAGTATTAAAACAACATTGACTCAATGGCTAGGTTATCATGTATCTCTTGATCCACCAGAGATGTCTACCAACATTCAAGCTGCTATGAAAACTTTTAAAATAAATAACTAGAAAAAGAAGAGAAAACCATGAAAAAAAATAGTTTAGGATGAAAAAGATTCTTGCTAGTTTCACCATGTAATGTATATGAATTGGGTGTTAAACTATTGGCTTTAAATAATTCAGTAGCCCTCTAGTGACCCGCATTGTCTCATATTTCCATGGATAGCTAGTCTTTGGCCAAGTTGGTCTTGGAGAAAAGCTTGCCACAAGCTTAGGAGGCAAATATGTTGTCCATTTCTAGGTAAAGGACACTGATCTGCAGGTAGTGCTGGGTTAATGGTAACCTTGAAGTCACCGTAGATATCGACAGCTCTGGGCTTTTTTTCTTCTACCGGCACTATGGTAATATTCCACTTGCTCCAGTTAATCTTGGCTATAATTCCAGGCCGCCTTTAAGTCCTGAACATCTGCCTCCACCTTTATCAATATCACAAAAGGTAATGGATAAGCTTTGTAAACTTTAGGACATTCTTCTGTGTACATATGATGTATGTATGCATGCACTGAATTTTGACCAGACTTCAGAGGTGAAAGGAATAAATAAAAATGTAGGCTGAGCGACATATTTGGGATTCATATTCTACATCTATCTTTTTTATTATAAAAATCAGTCAATTAAATCCTTATCTGCACTGTCATCTTCTACCTTACAAGCAAGGCATTAATATTTAAAGAAATGTTAAGATTCATTTTAAGGTGTGAAGTACTCAAGTTTTTCTGTTTATCAATCTGACCCTCATCTAATGTATCACATAAAAACAGCACCACCTGCATGCAGCAATCAATGTGTACTCAGAAGCAAGTAAGGAATACCTCTTCACATAGCATGCTAGCTGGCACCTCTTCTCCAATCCAAAACACTGTCCATTTTAGGTGTTGCCTTTGCATGCTAGCATAGTTCTCTTTTAAGTGCATTTTACCTTTGGTATATTATTTTGAGCAACTTCTGCTAGGGTCCTGTGCCCACTGTCCAAATGCTGTCAAACATCTAACTGTTTTCCCCTACATGCTTTTACCATGTTATCTTGAGTCTTCCAGGATTTTCCTGCTCTTTCATATGAAACCTATTACACTGCCTTCTAGAATAGACCATTCTATGGTATAAAGTGTGCACAGCCAGAGTCACTTCTCTCAACACTAACAGCCATCTCAGTAGCATCAAGTCAATGTTATTTCAATAAACAATAGGTTCATGCAATCAATCCCAATAGCTGTCATCTGCATCAATTTTAGGATATTTATTTTATTTTTTCTTAGTTCCTGAGTTGCATGCTAAGTGTGATATTAACTATACAATGCACAGTCTTCTGGCACCAATCATTCTATTCAGATTAAATGTATGCGAACAGACAATCAGATGCATTTCATCTCACAGACTGTGACTGAGATATAGATACATCTTTTATTAATTTTAATGGGAAATTATTCCAAATATGCTAGACTGCATTGAAGGTCAACCTAGGTGTATATTCTTCCATGAGAAATGCTTGTTTCCTTAAAAGACGTTTGCCCATGGAACAATCCTTCCTTCATGTGCTGCATGAGCTTTTCTTACAGGCTCGTCCGTATGAAAGAGCCATCCTGAGTTTTAGCCATTCCTTTGACTCTTGTCTGCTCTCAAATATTTGCACTCTATTATATACAACGTAAACAACTGTATGTGAATGCTTGGAAGCAGATGTGAAATCCACTCTTGTGCTTTCAACAGCCAGATCCAAAGTCATTTTCACAACAAACAACAGATCCATCAAGAATTATCTCATCAAGTGCGTATTACAGCCATTTGTCAAACCTATAGATCTTATACTTCATCGGCGTTGGGCCAAATTCTGCATTCACTTACACAGAGCTAACTGTTGACAAATTTGCCAACAACACATGCACATTACAAAATGGCAAGGTTAAGGACTACTGGAAAATGGAAGGAGAGGACGTAGCTGAAAGCTAAGACATATGAACATCTTTATAGGATGTTTAAGAATGGAAACAGATATGCATCTCTCTGGTTGAGATTTATGATTGTATATAGAAACAAAGACAGATAATAGAAAATAAAAAGCAACCTTTTAGCATCAGTCATATAAAAACCAGTCTACCAACAACTTTAGCTGACAAACAAGGAGTCCTATAGCACAAATAACAACAAATTTATTTATCTCATGAGCTTTTGTGGCAGAAAATCCCACCTTGTCAGCTGCTTTGAAGATGGGGGAACTTGTGACAATAAACAAGGCCCTAGATCAACCACCAGCCAACCTACATCGTCGTATCATTACTTGGGCACTAAACAAGTTTTCAGAGCCAGTGGATATCAAAAGATACACACCACCAAAAGTTTTATATGTATTTTTTGTCACAAAACCATGAGTTCTTGTAAACGTTGAAGTTATCATGTACAACAGCTACCACCCAAATAGTAAAATAACCATTAAATCCAATTGAGTCATATAAAACACAGAAGTCAGCAGCAACTCAACCATGTATAGAAAGAACATTATTTATCTGTCTATTCCAACACGTTAATCACCCATCACAAACGTAGGCAAATGCACCACTAAAATTAACATAATGATGGTGTAAATTTTGGAAAGACACAAAGTATTCTTTAAATGAAATAAAGAGACAATCAGATTTAAGAGGAAAAACCAAATACAATCTTAAGATAGCATCTTCATAATGCATAGAAAACAAGAGACAAGTAGATGCAATAGATTTGGTTTAAATGGAGCTTATCAAAAAGTCCCCAACCAGCAAAAATGGACATTTGTTTGTTTTACTTAAGAATTCATTACACATCTCTATTAACAGCACTTTTGCTGGAGACCACTTGGTGAAAAGAAGTTTACACATACCAAATGGCTGTATTTCCATCAGCACACAACACTGTTCAAATAGCTAACTTGGTACCTGCATTAACACCACCTTCTTGTTGATAAATACTTTATCTATCCAGAATTATTTTAAAAGTTGGAACTTAAAGAATTACCATCTTAATTTTCCTCTACTTTTTTCCCTCTCCTGTTCTTGGAAAAAAATTATGATTCTCCAAATTTTTAGCTCCAACTATTATTCATGCACTAAAAACTAATGCAAAAATTCTTGGGTGTCTATAATTAGGCACCTAAAGCTAAATTAAGGCACTTAGAAAAATCAGATCACTTTCATTTAAGGTGCTAAGTGCGTCTAACTTCCAGTAGGGCAGTTCTCACTTCATTGTCATGTTTCAGTCTTTCTGCAGATTCATGAAAATAACACTGTCCTTTCTCTCAGATCACATACAATCTTCTAATGTTAGTAACATTGCATAATGCACTATTGAACTGTGGTTAGAAACTAACAAAGATAGTATAAAAATTTACATAATAAATGAATACAGAATAAAATTCCAGTAGAAAGAGAAACAATCAGATTTAATTAAGAAATTGAAGGGGTAGCCTGCAAATCTGACCTTGCTGTAGTTAAAGAGTGTATTAATCTTTAAATTTAAAACATCTGATTGTTTTTCTATGTGGATCAAAAATAATTTGTTGTTCAGAAGCCATTTTAAAAATGTGCACTCACGTTGTGCGCCTGACCTTACATTTTGTGTGCCTAATTTCAGCCTGTAGCTAAGACCTCCAAAATGAGGATACGGGAGGAATACAGCATGCTTCCTGGAGTGTCTTGCTCTTCAAAAGCTACTTTACACGCTTGTTTCAAAGGGGCAGCCATGTTAGTCTAGTAAAACAAAAAAAGTAAGGAGTCTTCTGGCACTTAAAGACTAACAGATTTATTTATTGCCTGAGCTTTCATTGGAGAAAATCCCACTTCATCAGACATCTTCAAAGCTTCTGACAAAGTGGGATTTTCTCCCACAAAAGCTCAGGTGATAAATAAATCTGTTAGTCTAAGTGCCACAAGACTCCTTGCTTTTTTTGCTTTACATGCTTGATGCAACTTTCCTCCACCTCCTCCCAACAGATCATGGAAATTAGAATACTTATGCCTTAGTTCTGTGGCCTATCTTTGTACCATTCTACTTCATGCAATCCATAGATCGCACCACTGACATCAGAAGATCCTTATCCATACACCCAACTCCACAGTTAGCATGAGGAATTGGGTATGGTGAAAGAGTCACTATGCCATGTGATGAGGATTGTTGGAAAGGACAGAAACAATGATTGTGAGAGACATAGCAAACAGTTACTGTATTAATCCCTGATCCATGACTTTACCATTTTACGCTCCAGCCTGAGAAAGCCCTGAGTGGAATGACTTAGTTGAGGTTAGTCTTTTTTGAGCAGGGGTTTGGACTAGTTAACCTTATGAGGTCCCTCCTAATCTTCTATGATTATGCTAGATTAGATCCAGTATCTTCTATCACCCCATGGGTACAGAAATATCCCATCACAGCCCTATGTATGACAATTCTTTTATGCCCAAAAGTATATATGTCGTAGAAAGAACTTCATATTATAATTAAAATAATGGCATAGTGCTAACCACTAAAACAAAACAAAACAAAACAAAACAAAAAAAAACCCCAAAAAACAGACCAACTCCCCCACTACAATTATCTGAACATAGTTTGGGAATTAAAAACACAAGTCACATTTGATTTAAAACAAATCATCCACCAGAACTGGACAATTTGCTCCTTACAAAAGCTCCTTATTAATAAATACTTAAAAGCACAAAATTCCATCCCTGCCACATTTTCCTTAGATCATCTCCCAGATTCACAGCTTGTAAATTGTCTTTTACATTTGTCTCCCTATTCCAATTAAACAATTTTCTAATCCATGTGCCTTTGCCAGGGCTAAGTCCAGGAACCTTTGAAAGCACTCACATTTTTTAAAAATAATGGGAGGTGGGGGATATATTGACAGAAAGAAGAGAAGAAGTTGATTCCTTCACTGTCTGTTTCTGAGGTAGTGAGCGTGATCCTTTCAAAACATGCTGCTTATTTTCTCTTCATTTAGACCAGGGGTCTCAAACACACAACCCGCAACAACGCTATTGTTATTGGTATGAGCAATATTGTTGTATGAAAAGGTTTCAATGGTGCAGCCCTCGGTCTAATGTACAAGCCCTCATACGGCCCTTTATTAGTCCTCATGCGGCCCTCATGGTGATTTGAGTTTGAGACCCCTGCTTTAGACTGTTGGGCTGTGTCTACACTAGCCAATTAGCCCAGACTAAGCAAGCTTAGTCCAGATAATTTACTTCATGTCTACACTAGGCTTTGCCTAGTTCGAACTAAGAAATTTTGAAGCTTAGTTTGAACTAGTTAGTTCAACTAGCCCTATGTAGACACCTTAGTTCAAACTTAGAAAGTTCAGACTAAGAGGTTAGCTTGAACTAACTGCACTTTTTCCTTCAACCTTTTTAGTTTGAACTAAAAAGGCACAGTTAAGTCCAAGCTAACTCACAGTTAGTTCAAACTAACCAGGAGCTGCTTAGTTTGGACTAACGAAGTCCGAACTAAGCTTTCTGATGTAGACATAGCCCTTCTGACCTCAGATAAAGCCCCAAAATACCATTTTAGGTTTGGATTGGTTAATTCTCTCTCTGTGTGGTGGCCATCATCATTCCCTCTCTAATCACTAAATTTAATTAACATTGTATGATCCACATTAAAAGTGCATATGACCATTTAATTGGCTAGATGCTTAAAACAATAAAAAGACAGTTGAAAGGAAGAAATGTCAGTGAAACATCCCCTTCTTTTAAGGGGATCCCTCAACGGAATTTCATAAAAGCACAAGAGATTTTTCTCACAACCTCTTGCAAGAATAGACTGTAAAATGCTCCATACAAATCAGAGGAATAGAGTACAAACTAAAATCACATTAATTTTGCCATAGCTGTTCTGTGATCCACATGAAAGGATTATCACTGGATACATAACCAGATCAGAAAATTTTTCCAGAAGATTCCTTTGTTGACAGGCTCACGTAGATGTACTATGGGCTATGAGGACACATGAATGGCCTTTGGAGAGTTAACTGCTCTATCATACCTAGAGGACCCTGTTGATGAGGACTTTGGTACATTGTATATGGGGAGGAGAGGCTGGGACTTGAAACAAATAAGTACTGTATATGCTCTATGCATAAATAGAGATTTTCAGGGTATCAGTCTAGTACATTTTATCTGCAACCAATGGCTGATCTTGCACCACTGAAGTAAAAGAAAGAGATGCCATTAGCTGGTCCCTAGATTAACAAACAGAAAATTTCCAAAAGATTTTCCAAATCTTCTTTATCTTCTATAGCATTTATGATGATTCTTTGGTAATAAACAAATGAAACTTAAAATTTACAATATGTGTCCCATATTTTCTATATAGTTGTTCCACAAATAATTTATCTTGCTCCTTTTATGAACTAAAAAATGTTAACTTTTTAAAAAATACTGTATAGGGATATACTCCCTTGTTTACCTTCCCTCCTCCGCTTCTTCAGCAAACTTCAGCAAAAGTTTATTTTCCTTCCCTGCTCTTCTGAGCTTTCTTTAAATTCCTTTTTAATAAAACACAATTTCCCTTGCTGCCTCTCTCATTTCTCACATGATAAACAGCAGTTCATTGCATCTCTCCTGTCATTTCCCCTTGTGTGTGTGTTTAATCTCCTGAGTCTACATACTCCTGTACTTAATCTTCTCAGGTAACTTGTTTTTTGGATCAGTGACCAAAAATTCCCTTTTGCTCACCTATCTGCTTTCCACAGATCACTAATTTACATTTTTAACTGAATTTTACTCATTAAACCTGATTTCCTTTCTATTTTATGACCTATTTTACTTGCAATATTTCATTCTAGACTTACTTTTGAAGTCTCACAAATGGGAAATATCACAAAGACGACAGGAAAGACCCACAATTTAATGTTCTCTGGGTGCTCAAGGTGCAATACCTCAAAGTCTAGGACAGAACAAATCACAATTGGCTGGGGTTCTTTACCCAAGGGCCCAGTAATCATTGCCCAATAATCAATGCACAAGGCTCACAGCAAATCTATCTAGGTCAGGCCTCAACAAATCTATGTTTTTGCTCACCATAGCAAAACAGTTTTAGTAGCCTGTTGCCTAACTCCATTGCAGAAATGTAATGGAGAAGCATCCTCTGGTGACCAAAAGTAAAATTGCTGGTGCCAAACTGTGAGTCAATTTTGTCCACCCCTGGTCTAGGTACTTAGATATCCCACATTGTCACAGTAAGTGAGAACCTTGAAAGCATTAATGAATTTATCCTCACAACCCTGCAAGGAGGAGGATCTCAGCTAGAGAGGTTAAGTGACTTGTCCAAGGTCATATGAGAAGTCTGTGTCAGAGCAAGACTAACTCACATCTGTCAAATCCGTAATCTCCTCCTTTAAGCAAGAAGATCATCCTTCTTTTCATGTTTACAGCTTCAAAAACCAGGAAGGAGATAAAAATAATCAAGTCCAATATTTTCAGAAGTGATTCATGGTTTTGAGTGCCTACCCTGATCTATTTTAGAGGGATCTTCTTTTCAGAGGGTAGGAGATTGGCATTCTATGAAAAAACAAGGCTCTTTCAAGGTATCACAAGTTAAGCTTGCAAAACTCACAAGACACTTTTGAAAATTGTTGGTCAAGGACTTTTCAAATATATCTAAACCTGCTTACAGTAATCAAATATTATTCACATTCCATAATCAATCCTGGGGAAATGATGCAGGCTAGGAGGTGCTATTAGAAGCAGAGGCTTAGATTAAATTCTGGCAAGACATTTAGGAGGAGGATGCAATCCCTCTCCTCTACTCTCAAGGTTATAAATACTGAACATACACCACTGTTCACATTGGAATAGAAAAGCTGACCGTGAACAGCAAGAATAAACTTTTCTGAAAGAGAAACATATTAGTATCATTGCCTTCAGATATCAATTCTGAAAGGCTTAAATGAGGAGATGGATTTCCCACCAAGGTGAAACAGTTTTCTTGAGCAACCAGAAAATATCCTGAAGGCCTCCATTTTCAAAGGGATAGCCGTGTTAGCCTAGTCCAGCAAAAAAGAAACAAGGAGTCGTGTGACACTTTAAGACTAACAGATTTATTTTTCGCATGAGCTTTCATGAGAGAAAATCCCACTACTTCTCCCACAAAAGCTCATGCGAAAAATAAATCTGTTAGTCAAAGTGCCACACAACTCTCCGTTTTCAGCCAGCTATGATGTATATGAAGGAATTTCACATCACTGATTATATTAGGTGAGGTGGAAAGGTTTGGAGACTGTTCTGAGGAGGGGAGGAAGAAAAACAGGCATTTTGCTAGGGCCATCATCTGCCAACACTGCTTTAAAAATACAGACTTCTTTCACATTATAGTAGTCGTCATCTGAGACTCTTGCTGCTTTAAGCATTTCTGAGAGAAAAACTGCCACGCACCCAGTGTCAAGGCAAGTGCTCATGTTTCAGTTAAGCCTGTTTAATCTTGTGTCTCCAGAAAAGTTCAATATTGATGTCACTACTATTTCTTCCTCAACACACTTTCAAAGCTTGATAGGTTGACCTTCAATTTTTTTTTCCCCCTTCCCTCACCTTATCTCCATTCCTTCTTTGTGGTCCTATATATATTCACTTTGGCAAAAGTTCATATCCTTAATTTCCCTCTGAGATTTGCTAGCCATAATGCTCTTCAGCATTAGAGCTTGGGACTCATCACCATGATGCTTTATGTTCCGGGCACTGAAGCTGGAGGATGAATAGTGGGTTTTTTTGTTTTGTTTTGTTTTGTTTTGTTTTTTGTTTGTCAGGGATAAGCATGGAACAATTTCTGTAACAAGAAAGGAGTCTTCTTGTGGAAAGACTTCAGTTCCACAAGACACTTAAAAAGGCAGTGCTATATAGGTTCAGGAAGAATGTCAGGTGATCAGAACTGAAGTCTGAACTACTCTGTTTAAGTACAAAACAGATTAACAACAAGCAATAGAAATACAAGATTCCTGTGCTTATCATTGTCCACTAACATGCCTCACCCTAATCTTAGATGGATGAAAGACCAGTTCATCCTCCTGCTCAGCCAGTCTTTAGATCTCATTGAAGAAACAACTAAGATGTTCAGTGATGATGGGGACACAAGTCCATTGGAAATTAGACTGAAATCCATCTACTCATTTCACTTACGCCTGAACCACATCCTGTTTTATTCAAGTGGTGAATAGAGTAATATCTCAGAGTAACAAACACCAGAGATACAAACTGACCAATCAACCACACACTTCATTTGGGACCAGAAATACATAATCAGGCAGCTACAGAGGAAAAAGAAATAAGGCAAATACAGTACAGTGCTGTGTTAAATGGAAACTACTTAAAAATAAAAGGAAAGCAACATTTTTCTTCTACATAACAGTGTTTCACAATTTTATTAAGATAAGGTTCATTTGTAAACTTTTGAAAGAATAACCATAATTGTTTGTTCAGAGTTATGAAAAACATCCATTCTCAACATGTTCATAATTGTGAGGGTCTACTGTACCATCAAGTGAAAAGGTGCTACTATTCTGAATTTGGAAGGATAAAGTATTTGCTCAAATTAAGGAACCATTTTTAGACGAGATTTAATCAATGAATTCAAGATAATGTTGAAAAGAACAAACAATTCACAGAGTTTTCACAAAGATTTGCCAGACACCTTGGTATAGCGTACAGATTGATGAGTGCAGTTGTTTGTAAAGACAATTTAACAAAATATTAACTTCTGAGATCCCGTGTAAAGAGAGAGAGTCAGAGAGATCAACTAATAGAGATGTGAAAAGTCAAGGATATTGGCAGCACCAGTATGAAACATTTATAAAAGGAACCTGAGACATCCAAATCTTTGACCAGATTAAGCAACAGTCAAATGAAAAGCACAGCCATATATGTTGCTGAATTGCTCCTAAGTTCTAAATAGTTCTCTTGCTTTTTATTGAATTGATTTTTGTGTCTTGAGCACAGTCACAATCTGTTCTCTTCTTCTAATGATTTCCTTCCCCCACATTATCTCTGTAAACAATTAAACATAAGGAAGACACGGACTCAGTACACATTTTCCAGCAGTGATATTGTGCTCAGCATTTCTGCAGTAGCATGTGCATTTATGATTCCTTACATTAGCAGATATGCAGTTCCCAAATAACTAAGTTTCTGTTATTCACTAGGCCAGCTGGTTTTTTTTGATGTTTTAGCAAGGAAGGAGAAAATGTTGGGTTCAGTAGTTCTCCAGACGAACAGCAATGGTTTATAGTGAAATAAGCAAGGAGTCCTGTGGCGCTTAAAGACTAAAATTTATTTATTGCAAGAGCTTTCATGGGAGAAAATCCCACTAAGTGTTTGACAAAGTGGGATTTTCTCCCATGAAAGCTCTTGCAATAAATACATTTGTTAGCCTTTAAGTGCTACAAGAATCCTTGATTGTTTTGCTGAACTAGATTAACATGGCTGCCCCTTTGGAACTTGGTTTATAGTGAGTAAATCAGGTCAGTTTACATTCCTTACTCCTCAAAGTAGTCTAGCAGAGTACAGATAGCAGATTTAGGCACTTATGCTGTACAAAAATATCTTGTTTTACAAATAAATATTTTTACTGTAGGAAAGGTAATGTAGATGTCATTTCCTACCAAATAAATTCTGATCGTGTTTACATTAGTGAAGATTAATTATTAAAGTATAAAGAACCTGAAGCAATGTACCTTATAAATAAGGCATAAGCACTGGGTATTTATTTTCACATTTTGAAGGAAGTCTCTCCAATGGGTATGGGATCTGAAGTATGCTATAACTTCAGTGTATGTTTATTAGTACAATAAATCTATCTAACTACATGATATACTAAAGGTATGCTTGAAATACTGCTGAATATAGCAAGTAATACTCAATAAGACAAATTAGTACTGCAATCCGTTTAGTGGTCTCTGAAGGTTTCAGCAAATTGAGCTGAAAGGTGAAAAGGTCTTTAAAAGGTGATGCAGGCAGAGTGATGTGTTTAAGACATTTTGAAAGCCCCCTGTATCCCTGATATCGACAACCTGAGAAAATTAACTCCAATCTGCAAGGAGTTGATGGTACAATGTGCTGAGTGACTGCAACTTTTCAGCTCAAGCCACAAAATGTAAAGTTTTCATTTGCAGGCTATGGCTCCCTAAAAGGCAAGTAACAGTTGCACTGCAAATATTACTTGTCATGAGCAGTATACTGCCAACACAACTCCTCCATTTTTCTAGTGATCTTCTCTTTCAAATCTAAACATTTTGGCTACCAAGCTCCCACTATGAGTTACAGGAAAATGAGAGCTAAAGTGTCAGCCTGCATCCTTCTATTCTGTTTGAGAACATCAGGAAAATTATGTAAAGGTTCACTTCACCTTTTGAGCCTTTACTATCAGGCTTAAATCCTTTAAATCTTTACCATATATGAAACCAAACATACAAAAGCTATCCATACATGTTTTCTTAAACTTGATATTAAACTTACTAGTTACAATTATATTTCATATAAAACTCCAGCTTCCAAGCAAGTATGAAATATATGTATATTTTTATGCATATGGTACATGCCTCTGGATGTTTGGTTATGACTGAGTACTTGCTAGGAAGTTAAATCAAAAGGCATTGTTAAAGGTACAAAAAGAAAAGGTTAAACAATGGCCTAACTAAGGCTCACCCTCACAAACACAATAATGTGGTGTATAATCATGAAAAGGGGTTCCCTGACCCCAGTTCGGATGACAACTGTTTTGCCAAAGCTGAGAAAAGTGAAATCAAAGGGAACACCAAGGCCTGATCTTCATCTGAAACTTAGGTTGACCTTGTTGTGTCCTTAGGGTCTGAAAAATTCAGATCTAGGAGATGAAATTAAGCCATCCTAAGCCCCAGTATAGACTCTGCTAGGTTAGGGGTCTGCAACCTGCCACTCCAGAGCCACATGCGGCTCTTTGGCTGCCCCCTTATCGCTCCAGGCTCCTCCTGCAACCAGGGACCCTGCAAGTTGCTGGGCAAAGCTCTGAGCTCCCCCTACCACCAGGAAACCCTGCAGAGGGCCCCCTCCTGGTACTAGGCTCCCTCCCCTCCACCTGCAGCAGGTGCCATGGCCCAGCTTCCCCCACCAGTAAGCTACACTCATTGCAGCTCTCAAACACTTGGTTATTGAAGGAATTTTTAAAAATGGCTCTTCTTATCTTTCAGCTTGTCGACTCTAGTGCTAGGTAACTGGAAGAATTCTTCTGCCATCTTAGCTACCACCTCTCAGGGGAGAAAATTTACTAGAGCAATGGAAAAAGCCCTTCCAGCACAGTAAGAAGTGTCTGTGTTACAGTGGTACATTTGCCACTGAAGCACCTGTTGTGTAGATGTAGCTTAACCATTAAAAGACAAGACCCTGGGCCAATAAAAAGGAGGGGCTTGGCTGAGCTCAAAAGAAATCGTTCAGGGAGCATCAGTGAACACTCACAAGCTGGCAAAGGGAGACGCATGGATGTGTAAAGATATGCTTGTAGAAGATTGTAGAGAGATGTAGAGCGTGTAGAGATATTCTTGTACAAGATTATGATGTAGATACACTCCCTAGCATGAAACAATGTGGTATGAATTGGAAGACTAGCCCAACATCAGATCTAATATGGCTGCTCCCATCTGCACATCGGGAATTACTCCAGTTTGTGTTTATTAAAATTCTACTATAACTCATTAAATGGTATGGTCTTTAATGAATCCTCAAAATCATTACAGAGAGAATAGGCTGTGAGCACAACAGTGTCTCTCCCAGCCAGAAACAGGAGTTAGCTGGGCTGAGACAATACTGCACCTTAATCTTTCCTTGCAGATTTTCATAATACAGATTTATGCCCTTTGCCCTATCTGCTTTGTCCTTTGAAGGAATGACTAAACAACACTTGTTTTGAACATGCGGTTTGTGAGTGGCTTTGATCAACTTACTAGCTGCATGTCCCCAGAGTAGAAGGGCTAGATGAGCATGTTGTATTAACATAATTGGGAAACATGAAGCTGCAGGCACAGAAATTCCAAATGTATTTGAACAGCCGGTTTCCATTCAGAGCCAGGCACAGGTAACCCTCTTTCACCAAGAGGGTGTGCTTGAGAAGAGAAGGTGTAAAGCACTCTTCACTCTGTAACTTTGACAAATGCATACTTTTATTTTGTATTATTTTTTAAAATGAAGGGATCTCTGGCCCCATCCGAAAGATGTATTCCAGCTTTCCTGGAAATGGCATTTAACTTTTTTGAAGGAGCTGACATACAAGAATCCTCTTAAGCACACGTTGGTTGCTCCCCGTCCCTTTTTTAAAAACACACTTTGGTTCCCATCCAAATAAAAGTGTATGAGGGTACACTGTGACCATATATGCCTTTACACTGAATAAAAGCATGCCTTTATTTCATGGGAACAAGGGGCACCCTTCTGATAACCAGGTTGCTATCTAGACTACCATGAAGTATGGGGGGGGCACTTATAACATACAGAGATTTCCATAGTCACTTACAAATAGTCCAGTTCCAAATTCCAGTTTGTGATCATACAGACCCTGCTCCGAAGGGTGTTCCTGTGTCCTGCAGGTACAGTGGATTTGGGGAGCGAAACAACAAAAATGAAGTCTGTATCTGAACTTCCCCAGTGCTTGGGATTTGTGCCTACCCTAGTCTGGGACACATTAGGGATCTTAAAATACTCACTGAAGGAAGCTGATCAGAAATGGTTATAGGCTCTTCTGAAAGGAGAAATTACACAGATAAGAAAATCAGCTGGGATGTTGAGATAGGAGTGTTGTCATGAAAAGGAAGTAATGTAAAGAAGGAGAGGAAAAGGCTGCAATGCTCCCATCCTGCAAACTGGACAGGTGTGCAGCTGTGCCACCCTCATTCGTCATTCCAGGGTTCTGACTTGACCCATCTTGCTATGTGAACCCCCATTCCTGGGACAGTTCATGCCCAGCCTCCTGCATGTCCTTAACCTAACAAACATCCCCCAGTCCCAGATGCAGCCCTGGGAACTACCATCTTGCAAAGTTCAGAGCATCCCTCACTGCAACCTGCAAGCTCTATTACACTTGTCTGTCAACTTAAAGAAATTGATATACACCAGCTTTGCTCTCAGCAAGGTGTTTACACACACTCAGCACTGCACTGCTTAAGATAAAACAAACAAGTTTATTGACTACAATAAGATTTTAAGTCAAGATATTATGAAAATCAAATAACCTTTTAAGTCAAAGAAATAATCACAATCAAATAAAAGGAGAAGTCGCATTCTGAAGTAAGCTCACTGTCTTCAGTCTATATCTAGCCTACCCACAGGTATGGTGGCTTATGGTTTTGCAGCCAGATTCTCCCTTCCCTCTTTGGGTAGGTCCCTAGTCCTTAGTGTTGCATAGAAGATAAATTCCTGGGGAAGAACCCCAAGCCGGGAGGGGGGCCTCTTTGTTTTAACAAGCCTCCAGCTTTCTCAACACCCCCTGGGGTCAGGTGATCATTCACATCTGGCAAGGGCTGTCATCTTTCCCTCTTGAATCAAAGTGCTTAAGCTGAATTGTTCTTGCATGCATGCCTCTGCTGGATATGGAAATACACCTGTGTTTCAATTGGGGCCATGATACAACAAGAGTTTCATATCTACACATCAAACGAAAAGCCCTGTGGCACTTTAAAGATGAACAAATTTATTTATCACTTGAGCTTTCATGGAAGACAATCCCATTTCATCAGATGCTTGCCAATGGGGAACCTATACATATGATATGGCAGAGTACAAGCTACCAAAACAGTAATGTTCAGTATGCCATGAGCATTTCAAAAACACTTTACAGGACACACTTAAGTCTTAGATCATATGCAGCTACACTGTAAGGGTGAACAGCAAAGTTATACAGATCACACTGCAAAGGTATACATGGGGTGCAGCGTGTCATGAAGACATTATATCCTTTTTCCACTTTGGGAATTAGTATTATCTAGGACTATCCTTGTCTGATGGACCTATCCTACATCTCTTATTCACCTACATTGTCCATTGAACTTAATGGGACTGTTCAAGGACTATCTTGGTGAATGAGCGTTCTAGGCCTGGGCCTCCATGCAGGTGTCACATTCAAGCAATTCCAGTACTTCTAATTTGATCCAATGCTTGAAAGAGCCACATTAGACCACTTGCTATGTCCATGCAGAGAGGATAGCTTTAGGATTAGATGGAGATGCTGGAAACAAACCTGTCCCATGCTCACTGCTTAGGCTAAAACTGTCTAAAATATCTCAATGCAAAGAACAGATATTTCAACTGTATCTCCCATTGCATCTGAGAGCTCCATGTATTCTCCTTTCATTCACTGAATAATAGCAATAAAGTAGAAGCATGAAAAGGGAGCTGGGGAACTCCTCAAATGCATAAAGCGAATTCACACTGTGAGAAGGTGACACTGGTAGAATTTACAATCGTACCATCAATACATGCTGGCTAGATGCATCACAGAACATTTCATATAATTCTGTGGCATTAATTTTCATATCCTCTGCCTCCTTCAAGTACTGGATGTAACCACCCTGCTGGATATCAACTTGCTGTCATTCACCTGTTCAGCATGATTTACCTTTTTCCTTACCTTTGATTGGAAACCTACAGGAAGACTGGCAGTACTTGCCCAAAGTTCGAGCAGTCCACCTACACGCCCGGATCCAGTGCTGATTTGTAATGAAAGAGGTGCTGCGGGTCAAATGATTTTTTTTTTTTTTTTTTTTTTACCTTCACAACTGATGCAACAAGCCCAGAGATGCCAGAGCTCAGCCACAGAAAGCCCTGACACAAATTAAGCACTGCTGGAATAATATTAGAGCCTTGTGTGTCCTATCACCAGCAAAGAGGAAATTTCACTTTAGTCACAGCAATAAGATCCTAACTGGCTGAATGTGTCCTTGTGATAAAGCCCTCATGTGCATTCAAACAGTTACTCTTACACGTTCTACAAGAAGAGGCCAAAATTAGACACCACTGGAAGGAAATCCTTCATTATAGCTCCCTTTTAGTTTTCCCAGAAGCAGCCCTAATGAGAATTGAGAACTTTTGGCTCTTGAGAAGGAAAACAGAAATCTCTTACACTTAACCACCATGTTGAAAACCTACCACAAATGTATTTCACTCCCACTCCCCCATTTGCAAGCCATAGGCTATTATTGCATACTTAACATTCACAGGATTTTCTATACGAGAATCCCAAATATTTAGACATATCAATGAACTAAGGCTTACCACTTTTGCGGCATCCTTAAGTGCATTCTTCCACAAAACAGGGGGTTTGATGTTAGTTCAGCAAGTCAGAGATGTGAAATTATCTATCTACAGATCAACCAGCAAAGCCTTATGAAGCAATTACAGCAATTGGCTACATCCAGTTATGTCTGATTTGCTGTGACACAATAATTACTTAGTAAATACTTCTCTGGTATTTTACTGAACTCAGAGGTAATGAAGAACCACCTTTTGTACCAGTCTACATATCATGGCCACCTTTACTTTAAACAAAGTTTATTGAATTTAAAAATAAGAGTCTCAATAATAGCATGAAAACAAATGTGCAACATTGTCATCATAATCAATC
This sequence comes from Podocnemis expansa, assembly GCA_007922195.1. Classification (NCBI taxonomy): domain Eukaryota; kingdom Metazoa; phylum Chordata; order Testudines; family Podocnemididae; genus Podocnemis; species Podocnemis expansa. The sequence goes on along the minus strand of ML682071.1, from coordinate 1,463,303 downwards.
ATTCATCTGCCAAAAACCAAAGTCTACATTCATATGGCACTGCCAGAGTAAAATTACAGGACAACAGCATATCTCGGCTGCATTGGGAACACCAAGTTGGGTGACAGAATGGTCTGTGTAAATTACATTAGCAAGGTGATGGCATATTGTGCCTACATCTGTCTCATTAACACTGTAATAAAATTTCAATACAGTAACATATGACATGTCTCAAACTGAATAAATGTTGATATTTTCCACAACTTTCTTCTGCTGTTAAATATGCATCGTGCTCATTTTCTAGAAAATAAATCTTGCAAACTGATGAGTATTATCATTTGCTAGGATTTCTGCTACCCATCTGGCTTTAGTACAGTTGCACTGGTACAGAAAGTTGCTTGCCGAACAGTTGTCTAAAATCATTTAAGGAACATATGCTAGCAATGTAATAGACACTATTCTTTTAGAAAGTCAATTATATGTTTCTAGCCATATTTTTAGTTAAACAAAAATAGCTAGAGGTTAAAGTGGTGCAAGCAAATCAACAGATATAGCCATGAGAAAAATTCACAAACTCTGTACGAGTTTGATAAAGCTGTAGCAAACTGCTGCCACAGACATGATCCAAAACTAGTCCCCGAAAGCTACTTAGTTGCAATTCATGCTCAGTACATTAACTGCAGTGTTTATGAAATAACGTGCTATGACTATGGATATAAAGATTCCTCACTGTTTGGGGGCGGGGACGGGGGACTCAGGTACTATAACTAAATCAATTTGTAGAAATCAACACACTGATTTAAAAAAAAAAAGCATTCATGAGGCAGTTAATAGAACAGATACTTAGCAAAAAATTTAATACAGAAATAAGTTCAAACATTTAGGAATAATTCAAAGACTGGTTTGTAATTATATGTAGAAAAATGTTAGGAGCTGTTTTTCAGTGAAGATGATGAATATGGAGTTTTGATTTTAATTCAAGAGTCAAAATATAATTGGGCAAGTAACTCAGATTATTTTTACTACCAAGTAAGAAATCATATTTTGCTGATCATACTACCCAACCTGTTCTGCCTTGCATCCAAGCATCTCAAACAGGACATTCTACTTTTTGAATGGGAGTGTTTTCCTTTGCTCCTGAAGAACAAAACAAACTATTTACAGAAACAAAGGGCCTGTTTCACAGTTTTGCATTCCTACATAGATTGCCAAATACTACATGCACCGTTTGTTACTGCAATCCTGGCGATCATGAGGCATAATGAACCCAAGCAGGTATTCAATCCCGAACAGCTGAGTACTCATTTCTCTGCAAAACATGTTTTTGTACTGAAGTAGTGTCACATACTGCATAGAAAGAACATGGAGCTTAGAGAAGAAAGGCACATCAATGTGAGCTAAGAAGATGCTAAGGGCACGTAAGCAATCTACATGGCACATTTTCATATCAACACACCTCAGGAAAAGATAAGGATTTCTTCAAAGTCTTAATCTAGCATATTCTTAAAATTGTCATCACTTTTCCTGCTAAGAATACTAAGGAATGTTCAAGTGGTATTTTAATGCAACTTGGCACCTCATGGAGTCAGTTCTGAGACTAGCTAGTAACCACATACTTTAAAAACAAAAACCCTCCTCCCTTCAATTCTCCCTAAAGTCTTTTGTTGGCTTCTAATGCAGGGGTTGGCAACTTTTGCTGGCCCCTGTGCCTGCCCCTCTCCCCCAGCACTCAGCAGGTGCTTGGGGGCAACCGACAAGCGAAAATAGCCATCATGCAGGGCTCTTGTGGCCCCAGGTCCCATGGGGAGGCAGGGCCAACAGCAGGAAGAAGCCACAGCATGCTTGCAGCCATGCTGAGGTGCATTGCAGGAACAGGAGCCCTCTGTGGCACTCAGAAGGGGTGCGTGTGCCATCTTTGCCACACATGCTGTGGGTTGTTGACCCCTGTTTAAGGCAACAGAGGGAAAATTACTTCTACAGCTGGTTGAAATACAGGAATGAGCTCCTGAAAAGCATCAAAACTTCAAAGGAGTTTCACATTTTGCAGCATTCTCTACAGAGATTTATTCAGCACCCCAGGCACTTGCTGCATGACCTCAGGCAAGTCATATGATTTTATTATGACAACAGCCACTTTTTAAATTGATGGAATAAGACATACCTGCCTTCCCATGGTGGCATGAGAGTTCATTAATAATCTGTAAAGTGCTCAGAGCTCTGCAAATGAAAGGTGTGAATTAAGCTACCTTCGTCTAGGGTTTGCTATTTGAAGACGTGGCTTTTGGGTAATGTGTTCAAAGCAATGCCTGAGATTTATTCATAGGATTTCTACTGAGTTTCATATACTCTAGGCAGCCAAAATTCTGTCCCCTTCTCTGAAAGTTTATCCTTTGTGTTTTCAATACCTTTGCATTTAAATCCCCTTCCAATTTATTTGTTTAAATTTACAACGTACCTAGTGAGTTGAAATAACTGTTTGCTGAGCACACATTTAGATGATGAGCATGGCTGCTTTCACATGACTAGTATACTCAGCCGATTCAGAATTGTGTTAGTATTTACATGGAAGTGATACAGATAGACATTAATGCTTGGAGAAACAAGACCTTCAGTAATAAACTCTAAGTGCTTTCTAGTAAGTCACCCCATCAGCTACAGAAACTATTACTACCACTGAAAATCCCAATCAGGCCTACAATATTAAGCGTCTTTCAACACAGATAGAATGATTCTTTTGTGTCATTCATTGTACTATGGGTTTGACATACTAAATCTTTGTATGCGAGTTCATGTCCTCTGTGGAGATCCGTAAAGAATATGCTGACTCTGCATGGGCAGGCAAACCTTTCCTAGCTTTAATCTAGCTAGAATGGGGAACCAGAGTAGAGTAGATAGGGCAGCATGGAGTTGAATGTGGGGTATGTTAAAAAAAAAAAAAAAAAAAAAAAATCAATCAATCAAGTGTTGTCAGGTCCAACACGGCATCTTTTTATTCAAGCACATGCAGGGAGAAATCACTGACAGAAATTGTCTGATTAATGAAAGCTCTACTTACAAACAAATTTTAACAGTATTTATAGAAATCCTAGGGCATTCAACATAGGGTACTTCCCCTTTTCTAGCTAGCCAATGGAAAATTACAGAATTAGCTAAGATAATACAAAGGCAGGATTCAGAGTCAACTTATCTTTTGAAACATTCTGACCTTATTAACGAGAGAAAGAGTCTGCTTTTCTCAAAGTATTTCACTTTTATCTTACACTCCCTATTTTTTCCACAGGCACTCTGGGGTTAAGCAAGTTTGAGGCCTTACAGGCCTCTTCCACGGGTAAAAACTAGATGCACTGTTTCTCAAACATCAGTGGACTGGGGAACACAATTACTTTTGGAATAACACCTGATGTAAACATTCTCAAAAAAGCTCAGTTCCAAAGGGGCAGTCATGTTAGTCTAATTCAGTAAAACAAACAAGGAGTCCTAGGGCACTTAAAGACTAAAATATTTATTTACTGCACGAGCTTTCGTCAGAAAGAATCCCACTTTTTCAAAGCATCTGACAAAGTGGGATTTTCTCCCATGAAAGCTCATGAAATAAATACATTTGTTAGTCTTTAAGTCCCATAAGACTCCTTGTTTGTTTTTCAAAGCAGCTGGTTAACAGTGGCAGCAAATAAATGCCCCAGTCACAGCAAAGCTTCCAGGTATGCATCAACATCTGCCATTGTGTACCTGGAAGATTTGTGGCATCTGGGGCATTAATTTGCTCCTTCCCTCTCCCAACTCAGTCCCCCTCCACCATAGGTAGGGGTTGGGGTGAGTCAGGGAAGACCTGCAGTATGTCTGAGGAGCGCTAGTGTTCCACTGGTTGAAAAACATCCAAAGGACAAGCCTACCAGGGAACTTCAGTATGTACTCAGGTTGATAGCCCAAGCTACCATGTCTATATTATTATTGTTGCCCATGTTATCTAGATTAAAGCTAGTACCAGTGTGCCTACCTACGTTGCAATACTATCTTCAGCTGCAGTGTAGACATAGATGCAATACTGAAATGCAAAGTGGATTTATAGTTTTAATGTAACTTTGCATTTCTTCATTTTGAGGGTTCAAGTCCAACTCATATTTTCTTGACCAGATCCTATGACTTATACTTCCTTGAATTTATTTTCCTCCCATTCTGTAAGCTCCCCCATCTTTAAAGCATCTGACGAAGTAGGGTTTTCTCCCATGAAAGTTCGTGTGACAAATAAATCTGTTAGTCTTTAAAAGTGCCACCAGACTCCTTGTTCGTTTTGCTGGACTACACAAACTTGGCTACCCCTTCGGAACCTGTTATATTTTCCTGTAGCTTTCTGCAATGATTAATAATTTTTCCTTTATAGTATTTTTAAAATACATATATTCAGAGATTTATTAAGTTCTCTATACACTTACTTTAGCAGGATTTTCAGGTAAATACATTTTTGTGCACCTTTAAAATATGCAAATTGGATCTGATTGTTTATTTTGGCTGTAAGGGCCATGGGAAGATACACAAACAACAGAATCACACTCTCCTGCTCACACCCCAAGCATGAGACTGTCAAACCCTTTAGAAGAAGGGTCTCAAACTCACATCACCACAAGGGCCACATGAGGACTAACACTTTACCCTGAGGGCCACACCAATGAAACCTTTTCATACAAGATATCGCAAATATTGGTAACAATAGTGATGTTGAGGACTGCAGGAAATAGTGTGTTTGAGACCCCTACTTTAGAACTATCTATCTATCAGGAGCAGCAGCAGCACTGAAGGAGCCTTCATGCTGTAGAATAGAATAGCTGCTCAGTTTTGTGTCTAAAACCCAAGAGTCATAATGGGACACATCAAATAGTGGGGGAAGAAGGATGTGCTGGTGGCTGAGAAAGAGCAGGTGCTAATAAGGAAAGGGAAGTAAATTCTACTAGAGAGAGATGCACATAATTTCTAAAATATTTTACTGTAGCTAGTAAATAGGTCTCCATTTCTACAGACAGCCTTCTTAGTCCAATCTGGAAATGTACTAGTTAACTGTCCTACTCAGTTCCTTCCATAGCCAAACATAACTTTCGTTGAAGTCCATGGAAGATTTGTATGAGTGAGGATGAACAGAGACACACCTAGAAGAGGAGGGGCAAATTAAATACAGTTTGATTCTCTCATTCTCTGAAGTTGGGGTTCTGCACCATGGATGAAGCAAGGTCACCTCTTGAAGGCAGACAGGAGGTATGGTGAAAGGGGATGGGATTATTACTACTAGTAGCTTGCTGAATCTCTGTAAGCAAGAGCAGAGCTATCCCTTTTGGGTTTACAGCATTTACATATTCCAAAGAGGCAGCTGTGTTAGTATCATTCAGTAAAACAAACAAGGAGTCCTGTGGCACTTAAAGACTAACACAATTGTTAGTCTAAGCGCCACAGGACTCCTCATTAGTTTTCACATGATTTCTTATTTTCTTTGAATTAGAGTGTTGCTATATTTGGTAAAGATAAAGACTCATGTATGCACAGATTTGCACACCTGATTTCACGTTCCCATCAAGTAATTGGTCATGCAAGCAAATGGCAGTAGTTCATTTGCACACACCATTTCCCAATTTGCATGTTCTATTAGAAGAAAATGTGAGAATAAGGAGTTGACATTTGTCCACAACTTTGCACATATCATCATTCTTCTTTAAAATGTGGGTCCTAAAAGTATTTAGCTTCTGCAAATAACCAGCACAAAAGGAATAAAAGCATAGGTCAGGTGATAGCTTAATGGATACATGTACACTGGAGCCTTAGGTCAACTTAAAGAAGGTTAAATCAGCCTACAGACTCCTGTGGCCACACTGGGCTTTTATTAGGTTGACTTAAGCACTTCCCTAAGTCAACTTAATAACACCATCTCTTAAGGTTGACTTAACACAAATTGACCTTATTAAGTCAACTTAAGCCAATGTAGATGGGGAAACTCCTTAAGTCAACCTAAATGGCCTCCAGGGGCACTTCTCCAGTGCAATGAGGGACAGCTACCCACAACGCACCACTCCTCCATCGGCCTAGCACCTGCCAGTGCGGATGCAGGCAGTCGACAGGAGTTTTCCATGCAGACTCTCTTGTTAGGTTGACTTAACAGGGCCTCCAGTGTAGACATAACCGGGAAGAGTTAAATATAGAACTGTTTGAAATTTTCTAATTTTGAAAATTTCAGCTAAATTTTTTTTGAAGTTTTTCCACAAACAAGTTTTGCTGTTTTTAAATGATCTTATCACAACAGTTTCATATCCAATAAAGAACTTGATAACACTGACTTCTAGAAACAGAGCGAGCAGTCCAAGTCTCACTAAAATTAACAGAAAGACTCAGTTTAATTATCTCTCATTGAAGTCCAGTCAATTGTGCAATATTTAGAACAAAAGTACAGAAAATAAATACTGAAACAACTAAAAATTAAAAACATATTTAACCCCTGGAGAACCCCATCTCTCATCAAAGCTTACTTTGCCACAAGACTAAGAGTATTTACATAGCTCAGTCATATAAGGAGACTGAAGAGCATAAATTATTCCACTAGACATTGACAAAAATTTATGCTCACTCAACTGACTAGATCTGATTATTTTAAGCCAGAGCACAGGAAAAAAATTCTATATTTGACTAAATTTTACAAGTTTTCCATCTGTTCCTGAGCAATATGCCAATAGGAAGAAACTAAAATTTGTTTAATAAAATTACTTATAAGTTGCTCACTCAACTCTGCTACTTATTCTTCATGACTACTGTCAAGGGTTTTTCCCCACTCTGGCACTCTGAGTGCAGAAGGTGGGGGCCTGCAACAGGCCAGAAAAGCCACTGGCCTTAAAGCCTGCTCTTAAAAGTCTCCAAGGCCTCCAGTTCCTGGCCTTGGAGTGGTATCGCTGCCACCACCCAAATGCAAAAAAACCTCTTGAGACCCAGGAAGGTGCACTTGGGAATTCCTCCCTGTGAGGTACTTGCAATCCTGTTTATTCCTCTCTCAGAAAAGTGACTGGACCCCAGCTGCAATATGAGCTGGAACTGGAACAGGGTTCCCTCTAGTAGCTGCCTGTGCAGTCTATGGCACATGCACACAAACCTCTAGCCCTTCCAGGACACAGAACCAGAACTTACTTAAAAGGTAAACTCTTTAATCAAAAGAACAGATAATAAACACAGAGAGTTGCTTCTCTGGGAATTAACTTAGGTAGTTACAGGGTAGTGTGTGTGTGGGGGGGTTACATGTGCTCAGCACAGAGAAATCCAAAAAACAAGCCAGAAACAAAGAAAATACCCTGACCACGTCTAAATAAGCATTCCCTGTTCTACTCACGCCTGGTCAGTACCAAACTTAACTTATCTCTGGTAAGGATGTTGCTGGATTCTTCCTCAGGCCCCTCTGGCCTCCTCCTGATCCTTCCAGGAGCTCTGCTGCATCCAAAACAGGCCCAGGCCAGGCTGCTGCTCCAATTCAAAAAGCTGTGCTTTGTTCCTATTGGCTGTCCTGGGACTCACTGACCAGAGTGTTAACCCCTTCCTCCCCAAGGATTATTACAACTACGAGACGACAACAGTTTGAGATTAGCCTCAAGCAAAACTGGCAGATAACAGGATTCCCACATTTTCAGTTGAGGGGACTTCAAGTGAAAACAAAATATACATTAGCAATAATGCTAACCCACAGATTTTATTAAAATTCAGACAAACACTAAAGACTCGATTTGCACAACACTGACTAACATTAGGATAAACTGTGACCATGTTATTCACAATGTTGAAGCAACTACTCATATGGCCAACCCAAAAGAATTACTCACATATAAGGGGTCATTGGCATGAGCAAAGTCTCTATGGTCTGCCCCATGGACTGGAGAAGCCCACTGAAATGAATGAGATTTTGCATGACTTTTTCATGTGCAGATACAAGTATGCCCATACACTTTGGCTATGCCAGATTCTCTTTCGTTCAGGGAAAAAGAAAGGAGTAGCAATATTTTAGAATATACTGTACAAAAATGTGTGTCTGAAAAATAAGGGGTTAACGTACATCTCTTGTCTGAAGTGTTCCTTTCTTCAGTTATTAGAAGCTGACAAGATAGGTCAAATTAAAAAACAAAAACAGACTCTCCAGCACAAAACATTTTGCCATTTGAAATGTGTTGAGTAATTTTACTATAAATTAACATGTAATCAGAACATTTTATACTGCAAACTTGCAGAATCATTCTTCTGACATCCCATACAGGTTTTAATCCAGCCATAAATTAAATTAGTTGAATCAGCATCCAAACAGAAATTTAAAAGAACAAAAACAAAAACCACCCTTTGCCTCCCTCCTTCTGTACCTTCAAAGTACATTCTGATGCTTCTCTGGTACAGGCAGGTCACAAGCCTCCTCTCAAGCATTTGCACAACAACCCCCTAGGGTTCAGTTGGTTATAGAGAAACTGAACAAAGAGCTGGGTTCTTCTGAACAGAGGGATATCTGAAGGATAAGGAATGTGTTGCCTGGATCAGTACCAACCCACAGTAAGAAAGGCCATATGTTGTCATGCCTCGTACAAGACTGACTCATTCTTCATATTGGATGACACTAAAGCTGAGCTGGAAATGCACACTGGGAAGTCCTTCTTGGAAAGCAGCCTGGCATATCCTGGTATCTCATCTAGGAAGGAGGCTAACAGGATGACCATGCACCCAAATGAACATCTATTACCATCCCCATACCAAACAAAGTGAGCTTTCCAATTAGCCTCCACCAGCACAGATACGTAAGGAATCTGAATTTGCACTCACCCTGATCTCTTAAGCTTTATTTATACTAGAAAACTGACAGGTAGTAGGTGAACCAGTTGAACACCACCTCTGTAGGTGTCAATGAGGCTATGCATCTACACTGACCAGCCACTCCATTGATTTCAGATTTGCCCCCCATAAACATTTTTACTATACTACCACACTAAAAATACATGAGCCAACCTAAAATAAGTTATTTAAAAAAAAAGGGTTACCTGATGTGATGTAACAAGTTCAGAGCAAGTCATTTGCATATCTTCTCATTCAACATACCCTACACATTTCTGTACGTAGCTGGCTTTGAATTGGGCTAGAAGAGCTAAAATGTTTTAATTGCCAGCTGGCTAATGTACCTTTTACCCTTCCAAGCAGGTTTAATGCTTCTAGCGCTTTAATATTTCTCAGATGAAATAACACTGATTATTAAAAGGGTCTTAAGTCATAATTCAGCTACAAATTGTTCGATGTTACCAAAAACTGGATCTAGAAGGTCCTTTAGGATGTTGGACCTAGCCATAGACTCTCTAACTGATGCTTCTTGTCAGAAAACAGCATAAAGAGCAATCAGAGAGTTTAACATGTTAATGTCTTCCTTATTTAGCCATTATAAAAGACGCATGGAAAAAAAATATGGTGAGGGGGCAGATTTAATTATGTTACTAAAATTAAAAGCAGAGGATTGGAAAATAATGAGCACTGGTAGTAACTGACCCCAAAATTTTAGCCAGTTGATTTAATTCAAAGCTACTGGAGGCATCCTTAATTACAACTAATATTTTCAAAACCAGAGATGAAACTAATAGAGACTTTTTTTCATTCAGATGGGGAATTCTTATCTTTTTAAACAATCTGGTCAGGTTTTACTGCTGGGAATAAAAATTAAGACACCGCAAGAAGTAAATTTTGCAACATAGAAATGGAATTCAGCTCTTGAGATCTGTGATATGTTTAGCATTTTACTTCCACTATCTAGCAATGCTGTCATACTTCATTACTGTTGGGTGCTGAAGAAACAGAACGCACCTTTTTGGAACTCTTTAACAAAACATTTAACTTTCACAGAGCACAGATAAGAGTTTCCCAAATAGCAAAAGATCAAAACAGCATTCTGAACACCCTAGAAAATGGTACTCTGGCAGCCGCTTTCAAATAGCTCTACAGACAGTTTTGTTTCCATACTAATTAATTGAAAACAGCTGCACTCCAAAACAATCACCTTTTGTCTGTCTGAAGGTACCATTTATCAACAGGAACACAGCAACTCCCATAGACTTCTATTTAGCCCATATATATACACACACCAACAGATAATTAACCTTTTACTTACTGAATTAAAATACATTACAATGCACATGTTTAATATCTGTCTCTAAGGAATAATCTGCATGATGATTGGTAAGTACCTTGAAGATATAAAGCTCTTTAAGTTTTGTATTATACTAATTAAAAACAAATCTTATAACACAGAGCAGAACTCCTCCTGACCAAAAACCCCCATGATTGTCCTATGTAATTTGTGTGCATGACAATTTGTAATATTTATACACTGTCCTCAGGGGGAAGAAAGTAACTCTTTGACTTGGTAAAATTGAAAATCTACTAAATCAGTTATCTTGAAATGTGGTCAGATTAATTGCACCTAAATTGAGACCCTTCCAGATTCAGCCCTGGTATTGGCTGGTGCAATGCTCTATTACGTCCATGATTCCAGGTACAACAGGACTGAACATGGTTGATTTGTAGCTCAATGTGAATATTAATCTATGAGCTACATATCCCTTGAAAGAAGGGTTGTAATACAGCTGCTCATCTTTAATTATGCTATTTAAATATGCACTGCTATTGAAAATGTATTTACATACAAGGTTTAGCTCTCGTCCTTGGACTTGGGAATTAAACATGTAGTGAACGTTAATTGAAATTATCCACTAGAACTATAATACCCTAGGTTCAAGTAAAGGAGTTATCCATCACACACAGTTGACTTATGACAAATCAATATGTTTAAGTCACACACCCACACGCACACCCATTATTTTAAATACACATTGGCACTTGGATTTAGCCAAATCCTGCCAGATGTCACTATGAAACTGCAAATTTTGGTGATCCTTTCATTCATAGTAGTCATCAAAGCAACTTTCCTAGCAAGTGGGCAGTAATGAAAAAAACCCTCTGTCCATGTAAGTTAATTTACTACTAAAGTAAAACTGGGCATTGTCCGCCTAGCCATCTTATTTCATGAAGGTGATGAGTATAACCACTAGCAGTGCAGTATCTTAACTTGAGGAATCCAAAAGGCGTTGTACCGCATGGTGCCAAATCATGGGAAACCCAAAGTGATGGGTAAGGTCAAGTGCAGGGGAAGTCAGCCATGAAGTAGCATTTTGCCCACCACATTACTCCCTCTGTCCTCTCCAAAGCCACAGCTAGAGTGCCATAGGATTAAGCAGGAGATAGCCAGAATTAGGAATCTGGTGAACAGCCACCCAGCACAGCATGTTGTTCTCCCAGGATAAAAACTTCTCTGCAATCGCTTGAAACAAATTGCAGAGAAAGCATGGATGGTTCTTGGGGTAGCCAGTGGCAGCATGACAGGGTGAGGAGACATATTGCTGGCAGCGTAGGGCCCGCAGGGGAGGGACAGGCCAAGATCCATGGACAGCTCTCTTAGTTGCTAATATCTTGGCCATCTGTAACAACTGTGTGGGCCACTTTGATGCCAGCCCCTCTTTCCAGATCTGGAAAGTTCTCAAAGAAAGGTCTCATAACTAGAACGGCTGCTCTTCTTTACAATTTCGTCCAAGCAGGAGAACTTTAGGCCCATGAGATGGGGAGGGGGACAGATTCAGAACAGCTTATGACCTATATTTTAGGCATCACATAAGAAAGTAACAGATGAAGTGAGAGAAAACAAAGGAGGCAGCATTTCAATAATGTGGTCCCCTCCATCCAGGTATGTGTCTTGGTAATTTAATGTTTGCATATTTTAACATACAAAACAAGAAAGATGAAGAGACAAGGAAAGGAATTTCATTTTATATATTGTGGGCATCATAGAAAAGAGCAGACTTTTCACTAATTTCAAGAAAAAGGGAAATGGCTTGGTGGAATATAGTAGTGAGGGAACTAGTAAGTAGAGGATAACATGATCATTAAAAGGCACTTGTGAGATATACAAAAAGCACATCTGCCCTGCCCCTCCATGTCATTATTGGAATGAAGAGCACCACAGCTAAAGAGAGTATCGTGTATTGCTGTAGTTTCCTGCAGTATTTTCAATAAAGAACAACCCTTTTTATCTGCATGTAATGGAGACCATTGCAGGATTGCATGATCAAAGTTTCAGCTACATCAGAGATATTTTCAAAGTCATTAACAGAAGGGGAACATAAAACTCTACAGAAAACAGGAAGTGTCTGGTTAATTGTGATTTGGTTTATACATCAATGAACTGTATCGAAGCTATCCCACAGAGTGTTTGTGAGATACCACAGGAAAAATTCACTGTTGTCTAATGGTGCCCACTTGATATATCAATTTTCCATTAACAATAAATCAGAAACTGATGCTAGAACGAACAGTTATTGAAAACAATTGAGAGGAGCAATTATTAATGTTCTATAAGTGAAGCATATCCATGGCCCACTATCAGATGCATTTATCTAGTCCTCTGTCTCAGCTGTCACATGCCTATTGACATGTACAAAATTAAGTCTTGTTCAACAAAATGTTAATATTTTCTCTCTTTTTGCCTAAGTCTCTTTCTCCCACAACTGGAAGGTTGCCATAGTTGCAGAGCTATTAACCCAACAGCACTTTATTACTTTGACCCCCAGTTGGTCTAAAGAAAAGAACTGACTCTCTTCAGACAAGGGCAATAACAAATTACAGAAGAAATAAGGAAATAAAAGAGCAGCTATTTCATGTACTCTTGACTGTGCTTGCAGTTTATTTTGATGATTGCATTTACTAGGGATACACAAGAAGCATGTCTGTGAAATCATTAATACTACTGATGTGATTTTAAGTCTTTCAGGTATCTGTAACCTACATTTATAATTGCTAACAATTTATAAATTTATTTTTTGAAAAATTATTCGAGCATTTGGTGGGAAGACATCCAATGGATTCAAGAGTGCAGGAGCTGACATTGTGAAGGTGAAACTCAAGAAAGCCAAAAATTAGTCTAAAAAGGGGAGGTTGGGTTTTATGCACACATGATTAGACTACTATAAAGTCAAGAGAAGATTAGTAGCTGGTGTTTTGAGCCTCTGTCTTCACTACAGGTATTGGGCTATTTACTGTGACAGATTGGAAAACCATATCTAAACAGAGGAAGCCCTCTTTAAAAAAATGTTTAAAGGACTCATTTCTGGGAGACGTAGCTGAAATTCCTAAGGAAATGAGAAGTTTGGGGTGTGTAACTGAAGACAGAATTGGACACCAGAGAAAACTAGGTTAAAAACCACTGTGTAAGTCCAAAATAAAGATTTCAAATGCATTGTTGAGGTGGAGAAATGTAATTAGTCACCACTCTGCAAACGGGGAAACAAACACAAAGGTGATAATGAGCTACATACGCAGGAAAACAAGCGGCAAGAATCTGGAATAAAAACACAGATCGCATGACTGCCAGCCCTCTGCTTTAAGCACAAGATAATACTTCCTTCTACACCAATCAATAAGGATGGTTGCAGGATCTATGACACATAAGGGTAACTCAGCTCTCACTAGGCATTTCACTGGCTGAAAGTCATGCCACTAAGTATCCTCTTTTGGGGTAGGGTTTTTGCATGTGTATTCCCCACCCCTTTGTGAGGTTTAGATGAAACTCTCTTAAATACATGGCAGAGGGTAACTCTTAACAACAGCTGTTGCATCCATAGGGGCTGGAACTGGAGGTGATATCACATCCCTTGGCTTGAAGTGGCTTCCATCAAATACAGAGTTTACAGTTTGGTCAATAAAACAAGGAGTCCTGTGGCACTTAAAGACAAATGAATTTATTTATTGCATGAAAGTTCATGCAATAAATAAATTTGTTAGTCTTTCAGTGCCGCAGGACTCCTTGTTTGTTTTACTGAAGTAGACTAACATGGCTGCCCCCTTGGAGTTTGTTCAATGGGTCTTAGCATACCCATTATAAAATTGTTCCAGCATCCCTGGTTGTATTATATTTTGCATTCACAGATACCCTCTTAACTATTACTCCAAACAACAAGTCTAACAGATAATTTTTTAAAAGTTTCTTTCCTTCTATACAATACAGTAAATTTTGTATAACATTTTCTAAAATTATTGAGCCTTCCAATTTTCTCCATGGTTAAGTGGAAGATGCACAACCAATAGGATACCCCAATTTTACATCTAGCCATAGAGGTTCATATCATGGTGGTTGCATTATATTTTGTTTTACAGACTCTGAAAATTTTGTATAGGTACTCATTAACTACTGGTTGATTAGTTCTACCCATTGGTAAAGTGCCGGAAGTGTTGGGACCTTAAAACACCCACATATTTTCAGGTGCGAAACCAGATTACTACATTTTACAAGGCATCTGTCTTATAAGTCAGCAGATTTGCTTAGCCATGTTTTGCTTTAATAAAGAAGCCCCACTGCTATAGAAATTATTTCAGTCATCTAAAAAGAGGGCTTTAAAGAAAAATTGTTTAAAATGAATTAACCTTTTCTCACCATTTTTAAATTAAGACTAAAAACACATTTTATCAAATTACTATTATAAGCAGAAAAGGGGTTTTTTGTTTGTTTCTTTTGTTTAAATGGTACTGTTTAATGCTGGTGGGTGCAAAGAAACTTTTTCAGTATGACTTTTCACAGCAGATTTAGTGGCCCATTACTAGTTCTTCACTGCTGCCTGTGGCAGTGCTGCTTTCAGAGCTGGGCAATTTGTGACTCCCACATAATTAATTTGCAACCCCCTAGTTTGAGAGCCCTTGCTTTGGGTGTTTCTGTACCTTTGGCAGCCAGCTAGGTAATCAATTAAACTTTCTTAAATCAGTTACAAGGCCCCACCATGTCACAATTAACTGAGCATATATGCTTCATACAATGGCTACTTTTAATCATTTTTTAATATTAATCATTTATAATGCATCCTGAGGAATCTCCCCAAAAGAATTAAACCAATTTAATTACACAGTCAGCTAAATAAAATGACTGTTACTCCTATAAATACCACAGCATATCTATAATTAGTTAATGAACTGCAGATGAGAAAAAGGACAAGGGGATAAAGTTATACAGGAATATTTCATTTTACTCTGCGAGAACTACTAAATTGCTATAGTAAATAAGCAGTATATAACTGCAGTAACATGGCTTTAGTAGATATGTATTTTAATAGGCCTTGCATTCAACTAATTTTTTACACAAAAGTTTTTCCATAGAAATGTCCCACAATCAATATATTGTGTAATATATGTAACATTTTCTTTTCATAAATTAGAATGTTCAAATCTTACTTCTGTAGGATTTTTATAAAGGAACACATTGTGTCATCTATATTTTAAAGACAACTTCTCACTACTTCAGTGGGTTGTGCGGTTATGCTTCAAAATTGATATCACTTTGTACAACAGATGTTTAAGAATCAATTTTTATGCACACAGAAGGCAGAAATACAGTACAGGAAACAGCATGATGTGATTTCTCACAGCATTGTCACTTCATTAACATTCATGTTCTCTGTTTCCATCAGAAAGCAACTATTTAGGTCAGCCTTTGGAAAATTGTTTCATCAGAAATTCTCGCAATTTTTTCAACAAGCAAACTATATAGCTGATGTTATTGAATGAACTTGGGAAAAGCAAAAAGGAACTCAGAAGTTTTCTGGGGGTGCACCCTTTATAAAGCATTAACCTTAATTTATGTACATTAGTACTTCATATGTTCAACGTGCTCTACATGCATCAGCTAAATAGTGCTTAGACATATTTTTGGAGACAAGTAAATAACAAAATAAGGATCATCATCCCCATTTTTCAACAGAGCAACTGAGGCAGAAATGTGTGACAGTGATGATGGAACCATAGAGCATGTCCATATCAGAGCCAAGATCAGAAAGAAGAAAAACCTGATTCCAAAACCAAGCTCATTTATCTAGTCCACATTCCTTTCCTTCCTAAATCAACTACTTTTGAGGGGACCTGGACAGGACTCAGAAGACTAATACTTCATCAGGCAGGAAATGCAACTGAGAAACATCTCTTTAGCCTGACATAAAAGATTTTCACATGCTTTTAACACACACCTGTGGTTGTCAATAATTGTGTATAAAGCAATCAGAAGCCTCTGTTACTGCCTGAAGAATATAAATTGTAGCATGGGCCAGTTAATTTGCATAACCTGGGTTAAATATTTTACAGATTCTTTCTTTCCCAAAAAGATACAACATTAAAGATGACTTCATTCCACTATGGAAGCTGTCTGAACCAGTGTTTCCTAACCAATGTGCCAAGGCACAAAGGTGTACCCTCAGGCCTAAGCAGGTGTGCCGTGGAATTTTTTGAAAAACTGCTCGAGTTCTGGATTGGTTAACATTATTCATGAGTTTATTTAGAGACTATATGGTGGTGTGCCTCAATAATTAAAGATATCAAGGTGTGCCATGGCAGAGAAAAGGTTGGGAACCAGTGGTCTAAATAACACTCATTTGTGCCCATTGTTTCACTCCTGCTATTATTTACTGAGTAGCATCAAAATGCTCAGGGACATATGAACAGAAAGATATGGGTCTCTCTCGCATGCCAAAAAAGCCTTTAGTAGTTATCAGCTTCTCTCACATGATAATGGTGAGACCTACCATTTGAGAAAAACACGATCTGCCACACTCTGTTGTGGTCAAACTAAGGCCCTAATGCAAGACATCTTTTTTGTGCGTGTTATGGAAGCCCACAATTCCCTTGGCAGCTTTTGAAAAATAAATATATGTAGCTGTCATAGGATGCACATCTGTGTGCCCTGGGTTATCTGTGAATATATGTTTTTATGTCAATTATGCTAGACAAGGTTTTTTTTTATGGATGCTCATAACTTATTCTACAGAACTGATACAGTATTGTGTTTCCTGCAGCATCATGCGTGTGTACAGATGTGTAGCATGCTGTGCATGGCTCAGATGGATGGGAGACAGACAGAACTCTCTCTCAGTAACATGTAAATAGCCACAGCTGTGAAGAAGCAGGTACCTGTAGGAGGTAACAAAGAATATGCAAATATAGGTGGCTCAGACCAGACAGAGACCACCTCTGCCCAGAAGATGAGGGATTGAGGGGTTTTGGAAACAAAGACAGACACTTGAAGATCAAAGAAATCTTACATACAATAGCTAAGCACATTTGCAAACAATAGCACAAAAATAAAGAAAAGAAATTTTAAAAAACCCTCTTCTAAGACACCTAAAACAAGAAACATTTCTAAAAAGGAAGCTCCTAGGTAGATAACACCTTAGGGTAAAATTATGCACCAAAACTGCACCACCATCAAAACAACAAGGAGTTGCCGAGGCAGCATGTGTGTGTTGAATTTGACCATTATTGTCAGTCCAATAATATTTATATCTACGGCAAAGTGTTCAAGAATAAAATTCTTGAAATAAAAGTCTGCCTCCTATTTTCAAAAATATTTTAGACACTTAGCAACCTATGAGTATGTCTACACAGCACACTTATTTCAACGGCATGTAGAGTTGGTATACACAGCCCCCCAGCACTGGTAGCAATAGCAGATAAGACTATGAGGCACAGCTTAGGTCAGTAAAGCAATGACATGCTTGTACTTGCATACATATACAGGCAAGGCTACACTGTTCGTGGCAGTGCCAACAGTGTAGCATCGATTATGCAAGTTTGATTGAGCATCCACAGATTTGCTCAATTGAACTGAGAATTAGCTGGAGGTTGATTGGCTAAGACCTACCTTGCAAGAAGCATAGAGCTAATTTGACTGGAAGGCATTTCTCATCGAATCAGTGCTGTGGGGACTCTGTGGTAAGCAGGCATTAGGCAGTCAGAGGGAGAGATGTGAGATATTTTAAGTACTTTGCATATCTCCCTTTGATTGCTGCTGAAATTGTGCCACGGCGCAGACCAGGGCACACACATCATACTTGCCCAAACTGTGCCTCCACAACTACGTTGCTGTTTTTCATAACATGGTGCCCCACTACTGAAGCCCTTCCCTTCCTCAGAGCAAGGCTCTGGCAGGGTGGAAAGGCTCTAGCACCTCTCCATTGGTGGAAAAGGCTCTGAGAGGGAGGAAGCAATGGGAAAAGGCTCAGCCTGCTCCTAGCTTCTTCCCATTGCCACAGCAAACGTTTCTGGCATCCAGAGGCCATTGAAGTCTTTCTCCCACTGCTTCCTCCCACCAGACACTTTCACTGACATGTGTAGCTAAACACCACGGTGTGGGACACAACCTGCTCAATTCTGCACCCCAAGTTGCCCATACACTACATGCCACCACAACATAGCCTAAATCTCATTGCAAATGAATTGGACTTGGGAGCCGGACTGCCCACATCACTTTTTAAAGTGACAAGAATTTTTGAATCCATGTCTTGATTGCATTTTTAGTTCCTGTTGCACATTTTACTACGAAGAAACAGATTTATCTTCAGTGTTATCTCTATAATCTTCAATGCTATTTTGGACCCTCCCAAAGATAAAGTGCTGAATTTTTTTTTTGTTTGTTTTTGTTCTGTTCCTTCACGTGCCACCATGCTGCAGAACTTGTAATGGATCTTTTCATAGGGATCTAGTTTTTTTGGTTAAGTCATCAATTAAAGTAAAATACTTTACAATTTTAGCTCTAGTGTGAAGTTATGCTTGTTATCGAATGTTTAGCACACATTTACTGATCTCAGTGGGGAAGTGAAGCACAGTGAACTAAATTCTGCTCTCAGTGACCTCAGATAAATTTTACAAAGCTCTGTTGACAGGTGTGAAATTACTTGGTGTTTACACCAGTGTCAATGAGGGCAGAATGAGACCCAGCATACCCTGGACAGTGTGTTTATCCTGGAAATTGACTCAGTGGATGCTCATTTCTGCAATCAAATATTTCTAATCTTCTATGAAAAATAAATGGAGTTCTTTCAGGTTTAATTAAATAGCCTGCTGCTTGCTATTAGGTTTTGAAAAGAAGAGAGTTTCTTCACTTAAAAAAGTCAATTCTAGCTGTCCATCCAAGGTAATGGTTCCCAAACAGTGGTTTTTAATACCATTTATAGTGTGTTTGGATCTGTGGCTTTGGCTCCAGCAAGTATTGCTGCAAAGTTCAGAGGTTATTAAAAGGGATTTCATGAGATGAATTGACCTCTTATAGAAAATAAACCTCACTGCTAAGATGGGATGATAAATTGCAATGAACCTGGTCAATAAAGAAATGTTTATGAAAAGTAAAGAATTGAACTGAGTCTCTTTCTCATTAGCTATCATTCTAGTAGATGAGAAATTGGCTTAGGCTTCTTTTTCCCTCATCATCTACACACTAGTTAATAAATTCCATGTTGGATCCCATCTGTGTAGATCAGTGGAAGTCAGAAACACTAATCACTACAACGGTTACATGAGTTTTCATTTATTTTACCAAGCGTGTGAAAACCAAAGGGTGAAAAGACCTCAAAGATACTAGCTGAAGGAGACAGGTTCTTGAAGAAAGATACATTTTGCTCTTCTAGTTCTCTACTAAAGTCTTACTTTTTTCTATTGTTAATCTGACACCTATGGAATGTGCTGGTTTGATAGCACTGAAGACTTAGTTCTACCTCAGATAAAGCTCAGATATGACCCAGCTTACATGGCTGGTTTTTGCAAATGTCCATTTCCTTATTAATAGGCATCCATACTTATGTAGAAGGATCACATCTCTCTGTACTACAGAGCAATCAGCTCATGACAACTGATGACACCACTGCTTTTCCTGACTCATTTACAAACAGTTAAAAGTTGTGGTGCTGCTGAAAGCCTAATTGTGTTATAAGTAACCAAATCCCCTTGGCTTGATTGTATTTGCCCAATGAGTAGGCTCCAGGAGGGAGAACAACATATTCTCAGTACTCATTAATCTTGTCTGTTGAGACTACCAAAGGTATCAATTCAGGCCTTTCGTGAAAAGAATACCTGTCTACTGTGCACTGAGCTGAGACCCATCATCTCATTTCACACAGGCTGCTGAGCAGCTCTAACATAGTAATGAAAAATTTTGGTATTGACCTAGCATGGGCTTGAGTTGATAGCCTAGCAGTAAAATAGCTGGAACCATCACTCAATAACATATTTATATAGCACCTTCCATCCTGAAGGAGGTTAATGCTCTCTACAGAATGTAAATATCTGGATTGCTCATCCACAGTTGAAATGTAGCTATCTGCACATGTCAGAGGGGCATGCATCAGCCATCCAACCCTATCAGAACTACACAGCTGGTTTCAGGAAGAAATGTGGAAAACAAGGCATATAATTTTAAATGACCTGATTAATTTAGGAAGACAGAATGCAATTATCCAGTTTGGAATTTGGATAAGAGATTGCTTTAATTTTTGCTTTTGTTCTATGTACCAGCTGACCTAGACTAAAACAAGTTTCTGAATGCAAAAGTTTAGCATTTTGGCACCTGTTTCCAAAGTATCACTGCCTATTCTTAACCGACTATTTAAGGTCACAGATCATGAATTTCAGGCCTGTTACTACCATGGTTTAGAATGACCCTTCTCTTCCAGTTGTTGAGGGGACTTAGCATTGAGCTCTCCAAGACAGCTCCTTCTTCAGCAGTCATAACTTATTTTATATGATGGTTTACAAAGTCTGAAAGAACCAAATAAAATGTTCTGAGGTCAACACCACAGTAACAACAAAGATATAAGGCTCAGAGACAAGCTAACACTCAGCACACAACAGCCTATTATTCTGTGAGGAGTGCAAGATAAAAATAACCCTGAAAAAGTTTGGAAGTTCTCTACTATTTTATCCCATCGGTGTCCTTCATGAAATGTTACATTCACCGCATATTGATAGATGATGTACTGGCTGCTGAGTCATGTTGGAAAGGAGTTGTAAAGAATAACTTGTTTCTCCAGTTTCTTACATTTCTAAAATGGACACTTGTATCATTCTATTTCAGAGCACATGAAGAGAATACAATCAGTAAATGTAAAATATATTGTAATTATTGGTGTAGGGAAAAAAATGGCTCACTTCCAGAATGTGTTTCCAAAAGCCATGTTAGTGTGCAATATTTTTTTTTTTTGGTAATAAAAAGCCAGAGTTCAGCAAGCAATAAAGTCTGGAAAAATAATATTTAAGCCACTTAAGAGTTCTATTGACTCTATGATCCACCTGAGAAATTTAAGATAAAGGATTCACAATGCAGTTCAGAGAAAATAAGAAACCCTAATCCTTTACCTCTAGGTTTTCATTTATTTATTAATTGTATTGTAAAGCATCTTGAGATCCTAACAGAGATAAGAGCCTCACAGTAGCAGGCACTGTAGGAATACACTTTAATGGAGTTCATGCCCCCAAAGAGATTACAATCCAAGATGACAAGGGTAAGAGAAAGGAAACATCTCTAACCTCCTCTTTACAAGTACAGAAGTAAGACACAGGTGCTCTGGGTAACTAGGATGTCACAGAGAGTCTCTAGCATATATGGGAAATAAATCCGTGTCTACTGACTCTCAGTTCAGTGCCTTAACCATTGAACCTTGTCAAAAAAGAAATTCTTCCCCACTCTCATTTCTACAATCAAACACTTAAGGTTCTAAAATCTTTACATTATACTCTAGTTCCTGGTTTTGCTTTTGCAGGTTTTTCTATGTTTCCATATTAATAGACTTTGATCTTTACTGAGGATGACCACTGAACAACTTCCTATAATCTGAAACCACCCAACTCATGGTATTGTAGCCATGTGCCATTCCCACATTTGCAACAGGGAACATTCATAGCACTAACTGTATTGTAAAAGTAATGGAATCTCTTGGCATGAAAAAGATCTGATAAAAGGGATATTTCTGGCCTTTCCAGCCAAGATTAGGAGTCATTACTCCAGAAATCTTGTCATAAAACCTAATATGTTTCTTTCCTGAGGGAATGTATCATTTAGCATTATGAAACACGTCTCTCCAGAGCTGTTTACATATATAAATAAGCCCTGACACTCCCATAAGAGTTCTAAATATTATTCCCATTTTATAAATTGGAAATAATGGCAGAATTAAAGCCTTCCCCACAGATTTAAAACTGGGATTAAAATGAGCTCACCGTTCTTAAATTTCACATACCACCAGATAATGTATTACAATTCTAACCTAAGAAATAAATTTTTAACAGACAACTTGAGTGAAACAGAACCCATGTTAAAGGGCACAACATAGATAGAGGCATTTAATTTATTTTGCTTTCTACACATATTTGTGCATCTACACACTTTCAAATGGCTGATCCTGTAAGATTAAAATGGTCATGAGATTAAAAACAGCAATGTTACCAGCCTTGTAGCAGGATGTGCAGATAGTCTTTCCTAAAAGTCTACATGCACCTTCCCATAAAATATTACTCAGAAGCTTTTGTGTTATTACTTTGTTTGGGGTATAATGTTTTAAGCTTTTCTTTTTAATGAATAGAATTGAACATTAGACATATGCTGGCTCAGTAGGCCAACATATGAAGCTCTGTCTTCTACGACAGTGGTTTTCAACCAGTGTACCATGACACAGTGATGTGCTGTAAGAATGTCCAAGTGTGCCATGAAATTTTGTTCAAAGGTAATGAAAATCAATGTAAAATGAACATCGTTTCATCTTAAACAATGTTCTATCCAACCAAAACTACAACTCATTAAATTAATCATCAGATTAAAAGTGACATACCAGTTGTCAAGGCTTTTTCCCCACTCTGGCACTCTGAGTGCAGAAGGTGGGGGCCCGCAACAGGCCAGAAAAGCCACTGGCCTTAAAGCCTGCTCTTAAAAGTCTCCAAGGCCTCCAATTCCTGGCCTTGGAGTGGTATCGCTGCCACCACCCAAATGCAAAAAACCTCTTGAGACCCAGGAAGGCGCACTTGGGAATTCCTCCCTGTGAGGTACTTGCAATCCTCTTTATTCCTCCTTCAGGAAAGTGACTGGACCCCAGCTGCAATATGAGCTGGAACTGGAACAGGGCTCCCTCTAGTAGCTGCCTGTGCAGTCTAAGGCACGGGCGCACAAACCTCTTGCCTCTCAGGACACAGAACCAGAACTTACTTAAAAGGTAAACTCTTTAATCAAAAAGAACAGATAATAAACACAGAGAGTTGCTTCTCTGGGAATTAACTTAGGTAGTTACAGGGTAGTGGGGTGGGGGGTTGGGTTACATGTGCTTAGCACAGAGAAATCCAAAAAACAAGCCAAAAACAAGAAAATACCCTGACCGTGTCTAAGTAAACATTCCCTGTTCTACCCACGCCTGGTCAGTAACAAATTTAACTTATCTTTGGTAAGGATGTTGCTGGATTCTTCCTCAGGCCCCTCTGGCCTCCTCCTGATCCTTCCAGGAGCTCTGCTGCATCCAAACAGGCCCAGGCCAGGCTGCTGTTCCCATTCAAAAAGCTGTGCTTCGTTCCTATTGGCTGTCCTGGGACTCACTGACCAGAGTGTTAACCCCTTCCTCCCCAAGGGTTACTACACCAGTCGTCTGATTCTAAAACTGGAACATTCTAAACAGAGGTGGCTAAAGAGCAAAATTGAGATGACGTATATTTTTTTTTCAAGTGCACTTGAAACACTAATGTATTTGATCCTTCTTTCTTTTGTTGTATGCACTATATCGCACACCTCTCTAGTAAGACCATAACCATGGAAAATGTAAGTAAATGTGACATTTATGAGTAATCAATTCAGCTGAAAAAAGTAGGTGTGCCATGGAATTGTTCATCTCACTGAAGTGTGCCATGGTACTGAAAAGGCTACTAACCACTGTTCTAAAACGTAACATAGCAGGAAATGTTCCAAAAGCATAGCTGTGTTGGTCTAGTTCAGCAAAACAAAAGTGGGAAATGTTATATTCCACTTCTATTTGGGAAAGTTTCTTCCATTGGGCAACCTTTCCCCCAGTGATATCATTTCTAACATCGAAAGTCAGATAATCTCTTGTATGGAAAGAATTATTGCTTCAGCTACAATCATAGCACCAACCCACCAAGTCTCATCCCAGAATATTTATCCTTTATTTTAAAAAATCAGGGTAAGTTAAATATTGAAAATGTTTGTTACTCATCTGTTGTTTGCCATTTTAAAAAAAACCATAATACATCACTTGCTATGTTCCAATAGTTTTACTTGCCCAACCTGTATTTTGTTAGCTTTACTACATGCAGGAGAAGAAACACGCTATAGAAAAATCAAATATCACAGCACAGCAAATGCTGATGACTACTGACAGAGGCAATGCATGGGGGAAGAAGACCATGCAAGTTCACATCCTCCCCCCAGATTTGTTGCTTGGCTTGAATTGAGCATCCTCAGTAACATTGCAGAAGCCAGCTGCTCTCATTCTACCACCTATTATTTGGCTGACATGGTTCATCTCTGGCCATTGCACATTTTTCCCCACTAAGCAATTGCCTAAAACACATTGAAATTTGAGTAATGGGGAGAAGATGAGAAGGGAGAGTTTCTTCTGTACGCATATATGCGTACCACTAGTTACATCTCCATAACCATTCACTGACTTTTAAAAGACTTTTTTTCATTTGTAAGCATATGCAGCTATTTACAGGGAGCTTTCAGACTGCTGGAAAATCCTAACACAAAGAAAAGGCATGGCCTTCAAACTATGTACAGTCTTAGGAAGGGAAAATAGCACGAACTATGTGTAAAGTTGTCTTTTAAAGTGAATGACAAGGTCCAAATTTTCCACCAAGATTGTCTGTTTAGTCATTCTCACGAAGGACCTAAAACATTCTGGTTCCCTGGGGGGGAGCAGTGGTGAGTAACATAGACAAAGAGAAAACCATCCTGGATGTTGACAGCCAGTTGGAACTTGACTGTGTATGTTGCCTTTTTTTTAATTTAAAGAGGAATTCTGGCTTCATTCTATTGAACCGGATAAAATGCCAACAAGTTACTGCTTCTGTCCAAAGCAATGGAACAATCACAGCCAAAAACATTGCAGAGAATAGTGTCCTCCCTTTGGCAGCATTTGAGAGAGTATTTCTATTCTCTCAGCCTGTT
Source organism: Podocnemis expansa (assembly GCA_007922195.1). Taxonomy (NCBI): domain Eukaryota; kingdom Metazoa; phylum Chordata; order Testudines; family Podocnemididae; genus Podocnemis; species Podocnemis expansa. The sequence goes on along the minus strand of ML682071.1, from coordinate 1,438,273 downwards.
TGGGTATGAAGTAAGTGTATGTATTTATATTTACACTGTGAATTAGCATATTGAGTTAGGCAATCTCACTTCAAAAGCTTAATGATTACCTACCTAAGCCTCACAAAACATTGTTATTTTAAATGTAAAAATTGAATTTTATAGCAGTAATCTGGTTTAAAGGACTGATAATAAGTTGCAGAGTGGGGTAAACTTTTAGAGAATGATCTATTCTTACAATACTTCTGGATTCTGGGCTCAAAGTTTCCAGAAGAGCCAGTTTCCAGATGGCTCATCAAGGACACACAAAATGACTGTTCAAGACATTCATTCTTGCAGGAAGACCAGGGAAAGAATAGGCAAAGCAGGAGCATGCACAAAAGCAGAATCTGATCAAACAAATCTTCCTGATTCACAACTGTAATTGTTTTAACTATTCCAGAATTGCAGAGTTGGAAACTATGTCTGTGTAAAAATCTTTCCCACTTTGCTCATACACCAGTCACTTTCTGCAATAATGCGCTGCTAACAAGACCAACTGCAAATTGCTGTCATGTGTAGTTTATGTGCAGCAGCCTTTTACTGTTGTGTAAAGGATGTGGGAAGTAACTTGGAGAGATGACATATCACCCTCTATATTGGAAGAGTCAAAATCTAATAAATGCTGAGCAGAATAGAGCACTTCACAGGAGCTTGGAACTTTGCACCTATATAATTTCAGCTTTAGTTGTACAGCCATCACTTGAAAAGTGTGGAGAGCTATTGGAAGAAACTGCCTGCTTCTGTAGTGTTCCTTATGACGTGCCACATCATAACTACCATTTTGAATCCTAATGACTGCCAATGAAGAATTAAGGCTTTAGTTTTAATTTTTTTTAAAAAGTTAATCTTCAGACCTTGGCAATCAGAGGAGATAGTGCTCAGACAGTTATTTTAAAACTAATGACCTGGTGTGCTTCTTTACAAAGAGCTGTATCTAATACTGCAATATATTAAGTTTTAAGTGCAGGACATAAAAATCTAATCTTCCTTGTTTTAATTATCTATAAATGTTGGTAAACATCAATTTCATCATACACACGCAAACAGATGAGGGTTCCATATCGTCTGAGTTAAGGATATTTGCTTTGTGCACTGTGACAATTTGTTTTTAATCATTAGAACACTCACTTTTTTAAACCTCAGCATCTACTATCATTAAATGATGACTGTCTCACACCCAATTGTCTGACTCTTATGTTCCCACTACTGTGAAAATTTAAAAGATAAAAATTGAAAAAGTGCTTAAAATAATCAATATTAACCATTACAATTATTTAAAAAATAAAAATTGACTTCTGCCAAGCTTATTTAAAGCCATTTTATTGCCTCCCTAGTCAAATGTAATATTCATTATTTCTGAAGTCATGGGCAAAAGGGAGTACAGGAGGAGGACATGGGGGGGGGCGTATTTTGGCAAAATCGTATGCAAAAACCAAACTACCACACATGCAGGCGGATTGGTCTGGTGAAGTGCTGAAACCCTCGACTGCCACTGAGGTCGATGGGTGTCAAGGTCTTTACCACTTAACCAGAGTGGATGCAGAAGTTCACACAATGTGTCTCTGCAACATGTCCACCTGAGGCAGTTTCCTTTTTGCAGCAGAATTACAAACCTGTGAGAAATGGGCTATGTAATGAAAACACCAACAGAGCCTTGACTAGAACAGCTCCAGGACATACCACTTTAATTCTGGAAATTACAACATGCACATAAAAAATGATATATTAGGGAGCTAGTAAAGGTGTCTAGTGAAGCTTGGCATGGAGAATCAGGCAGACACCCATACAAACTAGCTTAGCCACCAACAGATTTACTGTGACATTACAAGAATACTCAGCTGGCTTTAATTATACGTTTTAGCTGCTACACTATATTGCAATCACAGCACATTTTACCATAGTGAAATCTGGACCATGATATATCCATAGTGCCACTGTGATGTCTTCGTTACAAATTACCTGTAATACCTGTACAGTTCTGTAACCTAACAGATCAAACAAATGGCTTGATTTTCTCATTAGTAATCCAAAGTGTTTGCCTGGCATTTTGGTATATAGAAGATAAGTCTCATTACAAATGTATCTGAGACCAAGAACTAATCAATAACAGCATTAAGCTAATTGTCACTGACTGGACAGGAAAAAATGTCATTCTTCATTGATTTTACTTTACAGTGGTTATATTAAACACAAAGCAATGATTCTGTCTGCTGGTTATGTTCAAAGACAAAATGCAAATTCATGCTTGAAAGATACAAGACACTAGCAGAATAATAATCCATTGTTAATGACTTCATTGTTTATTTTGGAATTACTCTGCATTATGTAGAATATACCAATTCTTCATGTATGCAAAGTTGTTGTAGCCATGTTGGTTTCAGGATATTAAAGAGACAAAAAGGATGAGGTAATACCTTTTATTGGACCAAATTCTAGTGGTGAAACAGAAAGTTTGAGCTATACAGAGCTCTTCAGATTCTGAAAAAAAGCTTCGCTCTCTTACCAACAGAAGTTGAGCCAATTAAAGACATTGCACCACCCATTTTGTCTCTTCAAGTTCTTCAGCCATATATGTTTCAATACTGTCTTTAGGTTAATATTTCCTTACATCGCAACATAAAAAGAACTTGAACAGGCATTGTATGTTTTTTCTGACTGACTCCTTAGACTGCATCAATTCTAAAATAGTTTGGTTTCTCTACCGTCTTTGGTTTCCTTATTGTCTTCTATTTTTAAAAGTGACATATGACCTTTTTAATAATTAAATACTTCCCATTCATCATGTATTTTTACTATATCCTAATCCTTACAGAAAAAGCCCTGTGGAATTTATAAATACTTTTCATATATTTGGACTAGCCTATAGAACAAAACATTAGAACCTCAAAAAATAGCAACATTCAAGTAATTAATATTGCTGCATCGACATTTTAATTAGTTTCCTTGCAAATTCTAATGTTTTGAACTATGTTGTTGCTATTTTGAAGTATTTAAGAGAACGCTTATTTAAAACAGATAGTTGCAGGACTATCTACTCCTTTGGCCGCTTTCTGATGCCTGGATGCTTCCCATCTCCAGGTGATAGGCCTCTTCTTTAAACCATCCTTAAGCTAAAATTTTGTGATTCTTCCAGTCCTAGACTAGGATCAGGATACACAACCCAACCGCATACCACCCTATAGGCCTGACTGGGTTTCAGCTCCTGCATTCCCTCCCTTCAGGAACCTGGAACCAGTGATACTGAACAAACGTCTTCTTAAAGACAAAATATTTTTATTTAGTACCTAGAAAAAAGTATTAGAGAAAATGGGATTTTAAAAACAACAAAGCCTACACACATGGTCTTCGTTCCTGAGTTGGGTCAAAGTGAGATACAACAGTTACATGTAACCAGTGTATCTCACATTGACATACTTACATCTACACAGTGGGGCATCTTCAAAACAATATATTGACGGCAGAGCATTTCTCATCACTGCTACTTTCTGCGTTTTGGGGAGCTGAACTAATTCAGACAACAGGAAAGTGCTCTCCTATCAATGAAGAGGGTCTTCACAGACCTGCCACAGGGACAATGTAAACATACCCACAGTGTTATCTAATTCTACACTCCCTTACAAGCTATGCTGAATATGCTTTCCTCTTATATTACAGGAGAACAACAGAATCAAATCCATTTTCTTAGCAGTCTCAACTCCTCTTGTAGATTTTTGATATGCCATCACTAAATTGAGTCATTAATATACAGTTTTGCTGGGTTCTAACTACTACACTGAGCTATGACTCTGCTAGGGCTTCTCGGGCCATATCCATGGCTCTTTGAGAGGCATTAAAGCGGAGCTATTCTACAATACTGTCCAGTATTGTGGAACTTACCCGTCCTTTTGGGCATATGCAGGAACTGTGGGGGAAGGCACAGGAGGGCTACTAACACCCATGTTATTAATGTGTGTCTTCACTGCAAAGCTAATAGGTTCCTTTACCAGCCCAGATAAAAGAAGTACTCCTATTTTAGCTTCTAATGCCAGACAATCCAACTAACCCAGACTGGTAGCATCACTACACTCAGGTGAGAGGGCAATGTGTGCACTTGTGGACAGGAGGAAGTTTAGAAACAATACCACATAAAAGCCTGAGTAAGCATTAAAATTCTGACCTACCTTTGGAGGACTCTATCTGTGTTCCCTCTTGTACAAGGTGGGTTGGCTGCTCCCCATGAAAGCAGCCAGAGCTATTAGACTAATCACTTTTTCATAGTCTCTTTATAACCCTTAAGCGTAAGCTGTTAGGCAACTTTCAAAAGGGCCTTTTTTCTCTTTTCATAGTTTCAAAGGCCCTGCTATCCTGACAGTTCTCTAGGGTGAAATATAAATCCATTTTATGGTATGCTAATGACAAAGGCATATACATAATCAATAATTAAAGCACATGCAGAAGTACCAGAAATCTCGGTAGACCTGGGGCCAGCCACAAAGCCATACCCATTGTGGCCCCACCCCTTCTGTAGCCCTGCCTCAGTTCGTCATCTTCTTCTAAGACCCTCACCTCTTCTCTTTTGCATGAAGCCCTGACCAAGTTGGAAGCAGGAGCATGGTAAAAGCCTCCCAGGGAGCTTGGGCTATTGAGGGGAGCCCTGGCCTTGAGGACTGAGAGGGTCAAGAGCAGCCCCAAACCCATGTCTCTACTCCCTAGTGTGTGCCACCCCAGGTAGGTGGAGAATCCAGAGGTCTCCTACAGATGTCCAGGCTCCCTGGGCAACAGCAAGGCTCCCGCTTAGCCAGGGGATGGAGCCTCAAGAAAGAGGAGAAACGGGTAAGGCCACAAAGAGGGACTGGTGCTGGAAAGGACTGGCACTGCAGGAAAGAGCTGTGTTGCTCCACAGCTATTCAAGGCTTGTTGGTTTCTTTGGGGGGGGGAGGACATGACCATCTGCCCCCCTTCAATTATGTCCATGTTAAAAAGTGGGCCCTTTCACTTTTAAAACTGGGGGCCATGACTCCCACAGCACCCTGTTCCAGTACCCAAGCTCGCCCGAACATTTCTCTCTCATATAAGAAAGAAAAAAATTGAAGGTGTCAAATATTAGCTTCTCAATACACTGGACCTATTTCTGACCTCTCACTAGCACTAAACCTGTGCAACTCCATAGACTGAGCCAGTGAGGGTTAAATGACAGGCAGAGTGCCTTACCTGACATCAACCTTTAAGGACATGAAAGTATTAAGATGATAAACAGGACCGTTCCTTATTAGAGATAGTTAACAAAGCCATGCTAAATAAACTAAGGTTCTTAAAATACAGTCCTATATTGTTAGAGGACTAAGAATAGATTCTAATTGTATTTGTCTGTATTGACATATCTTGACAGAAGTTTAAACAATGATCTAATTAGCTTCTAGATGCTACATGTCAGCTGCTGTCTATAATGTGGGATAATATCATCGTCTATTTCTCTTTGAAGTTTGCAGTAAACTGTATATTAACTATTTAAAAGTTAATTCTTTTATGCTAATCAGTGCACCTAGTTATCAGTATATCCTTACAAAATAAGATTTACTTCAGAGTAATAATGTATTTTACCTATTCTTCATCCAAGGAATGCCTTCTGTGGTCAGTTACTGCCAGAAGTTTACCAGCTGAATTTCAGCTATAGAAAGAGCATTGGGCCTCCTCTTGTTTTACCTCACATCTACTGAAACTTCTGTAGGGGAAGTCCAAATTGCAAGACTAAGGTCCCCCGGTGTATGCTGGATTATCTCTGCAAATTCTCATGCAAAAATTTTAATTCTATACAGCAGGGGTCTCAAACTCAAATCACCACGAGGGCTGCATGAGGACTAGTACGGCAGCCCGAGGGACGCACCACTGAAACCTTTTCATGCAATGATAGTGCAAATATCAATAATGATAGTGTCATTGCAGGCCACAGGAAATAGCTTTAGGGGCCGCATGCAGCTCGTGGACCATGTTTTTGGACGATGCCTAAGACTAAATAGTCATCCTCTGGTATGCTCTAATGGTGACTATGTATGACCATGAAACTAGTAAAAAAACAACAAGCAGTTGTGTGGCACTTTAAGACTAACAGATTTATTTTTTGCATGAGCTTTCGTGGGAGAAGATACGGGGGGGGGGGGAGAATCTTGCAGCATCCCTTTTAAGCTGGAGAATAAGCAGGTAAGGGAGCTGTAGATACAACAAAACACCAGAACTTTCATTTTCACTTGTACATTGAATTGCATGAACGTAAATTTGAAAGTGGCCTTTCTGAAATCAGTAAGCGTTTTGCCTGAGTAAGAATATGGGATTTTCCTATTAATTTTTTTAATTAATAGTTAATTAATTAGCTATAGGCACTCTTTTATAGATAACAGAGAATGTGTTCTCTAGTAAAACTATAAATTAACAAACATACAAGGTTCTCAGTGAAAGCATGCACCCCCCTCCCCATTTCTGCAGTCTTTAATCACAGAAAGGATTGAGTCAACAATGTTATGAATTGGTTCATTATAATCAGATAACAAGGAAGCATGACAACCTAAAGTAAACCAAAATGCTACAAACAGGACTTTTGCCTGAATAAAAACTACAGGCCTTGTTCTCTGGTAAACATATCAGTTTATAGTCGCCATCAGTTCTAAAACCTATGTCTGTACCAGAATAAGTATTAATGAATCAAGTAGAATGGTAATTTAATTACTGAAATATCCTTATTAATAACCAGGGCCAAAACCAGGTGTTTTGGTACCCAGGGCAAGCAGCCCCAAAGGTGCCCTTCCTTGACCCAGCCCCGATATGGCCTGGGGCCCAATCTGTCCCCAGACACTGCTGGAAGGGTTTGGGGAGCCAGATCTGTCCCCAGCCATCACTGGTTGGCTCCGATGAGCCCCAGCCACTGCTGGAAGGCAGTAGGGAGCTGGATCCATCCTTCGCTGCCACCGGAAGGTGGTGGGGAGTCAGATCCATCCCCCCCCAGCCCCCGCTGTCTTCCAGCAGTGACTGGGGACAGATCTGGCTCCCCCTCAGCCCAAGATTTGGCACTTGAGTCTTTGCCCTGGTTGCCCCGCCCTAGTTAGGGTGCTGTTAATAACCATTAAAAATAGGTCTTGGCACTTTCTTTTACTTTTGAATCTTAGAAAATGGGCTCAGGGAGCGGTGGAATTAATCTTAGAGGCAGTGATGCAAATAAGTCATAAGAAACTATATTACCACAATAGAGAAGCCACGTAGCCAGCTCTGCTACTTATGTTCTAGTCTGTCTATATTTCCATTTAAAAGATGAAAACAACATAGTGAATTGTTTCACCATACAATAACATGATCCTTTGCTTGATGAACTGAACAGCAATAGTTCCATTGGCTTTAACCATGCAGTGATTTAGTAACTAAATGATAACTTTCCTGTCTTTAAAGCATCTGACAAAGTGGGATTTTCTCCCACAAAAGCTCAGGTGATAAATACATTTGTTAGTTTTTAAAAGTGCCACAGGACTCCTTGCTTGTTTAACTAGATGATAGTGACTCACTTTGGCTTTCCAGATCCAGCATTCACTATAGGACTTAAAAAAGTTTTTTTAGTGGGAATGCATTTTGATAAAGTATTTGAAGAAGTCTGCCTGTCTTTGCAGTTGTGAACTTGAAGCTGTAAACTTCAATGCTTTATCATTAGCATCTCAGCTCAGCTGCGGTGGGATTTATTTTGGAATATGTCTGCACAAAAAGTAGCACACTAATTAAAATAGAATTCTGGGTCGACATTTTGCATGGATTAGCAAATTACCATTAGTACACCATATATAGTCTTTTTGGACCCTTCAGTTTTGTACTAGTTGTACCAGATTCTTTACTTTGCTGCCTATGATGTGTTGCTGAAAAAAAACCAAGCGCACAAATGGCAAGAAAGGCATGCAAGGTGCCAATGTTACTATAATGCAGTTGGATCTTTTAAGCTGTGCTCCTGTACCTCTGAGTGATCTAAGGCCAGGATCTTTGCCTCAGTTTCCCCATCTGTAAAGTGGGGGTAATGATCCCAACCTCATTTGTAAATCACCTTGAAATCTCCTGAAGAAAAGAACCATGTTACAGGTAAGTACCATTATTAGAAGTGCTTGGGAAATATTTTCGACACAAAATGTTTTCCTAACTGATATTTTTTCTATCCCTTTTTTTAAAAAAAATTATTCAAAAATCCTTAACTTTTCATCCCAGACTGACATTGAAATAAAAACATCATGACCAATTAAAAACATTTTTCATTGAAAAAAAAACATTTAGACCAACTCAACCACTAAAGCATTTCTGACAGAAAACTTCTCTCTGATCATGCCAGATCAATGCCACAGAACCAGACCTGTCTGGATCACAGTCACATTGGAGGATGATAAATATAAAAAGCCAGTCTAGGCCTAGGACCAGCTCTCCTGATCCATGATAGACTAAATGTACAGCAACCTTCCTTCCTTTATAAATATATATCATGTAACTGTATATATAGTGGACAAACTAGTTCACAGCTATTAAACTTACTTTCCTTATTCTTAGAACATTCTATGTTGCCTTCATAAATCATATTATGTTTACTATTTAGTAGCATTGTGTACACACACACACACACACACACACACACACACACTCTCTCTCTCTCTCTCTCTCTATGATCATACTCAATTTTAATTAGTTATAATGAACAAATTTCATTCTCAGGTATTTACTTTTAGTACAAAAAATATAAAAACATATTTTTAAAAGTGCCTCACTCCACCAAGATTCAATTAATTTTCTCGGATACATTCTTAGATGATTTTGATATAAAATGGATATATGTAAAGGCTGTGAAAGAGATGATAATTTACTGCAATATCCTGGACAAACTTTACTAAATTAAGTTCAAGTGTCCCACATTGAATTTATGTATCATTGTGCACCAGGCATTCTATGTAATTCCATGGGGTACAAATTCCAAAGGCGCAGCCATGATAGTCTAGATCAGTGCTTCCCAACCAGTGTGCCATGGCACACAGGTGTGCCATCAAGTTTGAGCAAGTGTGCCACAAAACTTTATGAAAACCTACTCAAAGATCTCTGGAGTGGCTCATTTGCTCATGAATATTCATGAGTTCATTTGGAATCTATATGGTGGTGTGCCTGAAATTAATTAAAGGTAGCAAGGGGTGTCATGGCAGAGAAAATGTTGGGAACCACTGCTCTAGATCAGCAAAACAAACAAGGAGTCCTGTGGCACTTTTAAAGACTAACGAATTTATTTATCGCATGAGCTTTCATGGGAGAAAATCCCACTTCTTCAGACTCTTGGAAGATTGGGAACTTACAGAATGGGAGGAAAATAAATGCAGGGAAGTATAAGCAGCTTCCCCAGGACTTCAAAATAGGAGCGGTGTGGGATGTGGTATAGGGGGTGTGTTGGGGTACTCACTAAATTGGTATAACACTGTTACTAGCTGACAACTGGAGGGTGTTGGGAAATTTGGAGGGGGGGTAGGAGGGTATTAGAGAAATCCTCTAAGTCATACAGTAGGATCAGGACAGACCATTATGGCAACTCAAAGCAGTTGTTTAGATGCAAACACTGGCAAACAGCATATAGAGGAAGGTGAGGTCTAATCACCTTTTGTAATGAGAAAAAAAAAACTGTAGTACCTATTTAACCCCAAGGCAACAGTGTGAAAATCTGCACATGAATTCCAGTTCTGTAGTTTCTCTTTGAAGCTTCCATTTGTTATCCATTTGTTTGAGTACAGCTATTAATAAATCATGGGGACTATGAACAGGATGGCATAGGAGGACATGATTAGGTAAGTTCACTCAGGTCTAACACCTCCCAAGAGGCAACACAACCTGGAGTTAATTGATTATACTGGTTCAAAGTGGATTCTCTAAAGAGCAGCAGGACTTTTATATAAACAGCCTGAACTTAAACTGAATCACGACATGCTTTCTGATCCAGCCAATGTACATGACATTCTATATAAGAGAGGCCCCAATACTTATGAAAGTGTTTAAGGACTGACACTGGCTTGTGGAGATGGTGGTGGATTATCTCTGGTAAACTTACTACTATATGTGCAGGTTGTTTTTAATAAGTTTCTTTGTAATGCTTTCACCTTAATAATAAATGTGCTTGCTTAGAAAAAGCTGTATGGTATTTTAAAACTGTGAGCAATTACCCAGTTTAAAGCCTCCAAAGAGAAAGAAAACTAAAGTAGAGACGCTGGTCTGCTTAGGTACACTGTCTTACTAAGGATATCACAGCCAGAGAACTGTGCAGCCTGGAAATACCCCAGTCAGGAAGGACAGAGACAGATGACTCCACCCAAGAATGATGAAGCCTAGAGAGCCAGAAGCCATAGGAAGGGCATGCTTGCTAGCCCACAGAGGGGAAATATAGATGCCACTGCCCTGAAATGTTACAAAGGCAAATTCTAATCTACAATGTCAGTTTTGCTACTTTAAAGAAATACAAGACAAAAATCCAGTAGTGCTCCTTTCTGTCTATAATCTAGAAAGGAATATCTAAGAATAGAGCTCTCAGCAATAGCTGTCTATATTAAGTCTTATTCCATCATGGAGAAACACTGGATGGTCACCAGGACAATCTGGCCCTCAATCCCAACTCAGATTGCAATGAAAATTTTATGGTTCATTTTCAGGCTCAAAACATTAATTTCTCCTCTCAGTTACAACTGTGAATATCCATTTAATGTAGCTACAGTGGTGCAATAGAGGCTAATTTAGAACAAATCTGATTTTTAAATTAATGAGAAGAGGTTTTTCAGATTTAAAAATTCCCCTGCAGTGTCTGCAGATCAGACACTGCTGCACTATAATAACCCACAGAATTACAAAATGACATTGATTAGAAACAACCTGTCCAATGAAAAAGTAAAAGAACTAAGCTGTGAAAAGGTAAGGAGATTTTTAAAGATCTTTCAATTGCAGTAATCTGCTATGGTTTTAGTAACAAGCAAAAACATAAGTACTGGTCATGATTTTCAATCTGACAATCCATAACATTCTCAAAAGTGCATAAGCGACTTCAGCTCCTAAATACCTAGGTCACTTCTGAAAATAGAATTTAGATTTTTAAGTAACTTAAGGCAAAAGTTTCAGAAGTGACTGTATTTCTTGGGATTGTCCCCAAGAGCACCACCAGATTTCTGTAACTGTAAACAAAATTGTAGATCCCACCCTGACCATTTTTCTAGGTGCTCAAATAGACTAGACTATTTTGTTCATAATTATAATGTAAGAATATGGTAAGTAAAACACCTTTTTTGATTTTATCCTTGTATAAACAAACAAACAATAAGGATGAACAAAAGGAAAAGTTTGCAGAGTTAAAAGGTTTTGGTGTCACCAGGAAGGTGGTTTCAGTTTATATGAACATTTTTGGGGACTTTTGTGATGCTGTCTGGGTCTAAGGGACTGTTTATGATTATTTTTCATATTGATTATTTAATATTTACAATTATCCATATGTGATATGTCATGTTTGGTATCAATAGAAAGGCTGTACTTTGCTAGGAATGATTGTATGATTTGTATGTAGGTATCAAGCCTGTATTGGAGATTAGAAATCTATTTGTTTTTATGTGTGTTCCAAGTTGTTTTGAGCTAAAGCAATCCCTGACTGGGTGTCTGCAAACTATTGTCATATTGATGGCTCATCAGGAAGGGACTCCCAGCTACAGTGGGCCCAAGAGGAAACCTGTTTGACCAGTTACCTAGACTGACCATGTGGCCCACCTCCATTTTGATCTGGCAAGGACTCTGAGGTAAAAGGCCATCGCCCATTCTCCATTTTGTCTTTAGTCTCTAGTCTCACATCTATCTGCAACCAACACATGCCTCTGGAACAATTCTTCTGGGACTGAACAAAGGACTGAGACCCACCCAGCTGCTGCTGTCGCTGGGTGCACACCAGAGGAGTGGGACTAACTTGCAAACTACAGGATCTTCAAGGATTTGCTTTCTATGGACTCTAAATCATTTGTATGTACGTGATTCACTTTGACCCTTTAACATCTCTCATATGTAGCTTTTTCCTTTCTATATTAAACCTTTAGGTGTAGTTACTAGAAGATTGGCTGGCATCATGGTATTTTGGGTAAGATCCCAGCCTATATTGTTTGGGGTGATGTGGCTGGCCCTTTGGGGTCAGGAGAACCAATTTTGTAAAGAGACCCAGGGGCTAAAGGGGACCTTAGGAACTGATGTGCACTAAGGGGGCTGTTTCTATTTTGTTATGCTCGGTGATGACCAGAGTGTAGGAATCAGGAGCATGTTCTATTACTGACTGGGAGACTGGTTTAAGTACCACACGTCAGCAATTTGGGAGTTTGGCCCCTGGTTTTGCAGTCTGCCCTGATTTTGGCACATTCAGAAGGTTATCCCAGGAGGCCTGGGTCACAACTTCTAAAAACTATCGAGATGGAAACCATTTTAATAAGAATCATAGAATCATAGGGTTGGAAGGGACCCCACGAGGTCATCTAGTCCAACGCCCTGCCAAAAAAAGCAGGACCACTCCCATTAGATCATCCCAGTCAGTGTTTTGTCCAGCTGGGACTTGAACACCTCCAGAGATGGAGATTCCACCACCTCCCTAGGCAACTTATTCCAATGCTTCACCACTCGCCTAGTAAGGAAGTTTTTCCTAATATCCAGCCTGGACCGCCCCAGCTGTAACTTGAAGCCATTGCTTCTCGTTCTGCCCTCTGTTACTACCGAGAACAGTCGAGCTCCATCCTCCTTGGAACAACCCTTTAAGTAGTTGAAGGTTGCTATCAAATCCCCCCTCAGTCTTCTCTTCTGCAGGCTAAATAAGCCTAGTTCCTTCAGTCTTTCTTCATAGGGCTTGTGCTCCAGCCCTTTGATCATTTTGGTTGCCCTCCTCTGGACTCTCTCTAATTTGTCCATGTCCTTTTTGTAGTGGGGAGCCCAAAACTGGACACAGTATTCCAGATGTGGCCTCACTAGTGCAGAATAGAGGGGAATGATCACATCCCTTGATCTGCTGGTAACACTACTTCTGATGCAGCCCAGTATGCCATTGGCCTTTTTGGCAGCAAGAGCACACTGCTGACTCATATCCAGCTTCCCATCCACCATGACTCCCAGGTCCTTTTCTCCAGTGCTGCTATTTAGCTGATCCTTCCCCAGCCTGTAGCAGTACATGGGGTTTTTTCGTCCCAAGTGCAGGATTTTACACTTGTCCTTGTTGAACCTCATGAGATTCCTCTTGGCCCACTGCTCCAGTTTGTCCAGGTCTCCCTGAATCCTGTCTCTGCCCTCTAGGGTGTCTACCGTTCCCCCCAGTTTGGTATCATCTGCAAACTTACTAAGTGTGCAATCTATCCCATCATCCAGATCATTAATGAAAACATTGAACAGAACTGGCCCCAGGACCGGCCCCTTGGGGCACACCACTTGTTACTGCCTGCCAACTTGACATGGAGCCATTGATTCCTACACGCTGAAACCGTTGTTCTAGCCAGTTTTCTATCCACCTTACAGTCCATGCATCTAACCCATACTTCCTTAATTTGCCAATGAGAATGCTGTGGGAAACCGTATCAAAAGCCTTGCTAAAGTCAAGGTATATCACATCAACGGCTCTTCCCGCATCCACAAATCCAGTCATCTTATCATAGAAGGCAATGAGGTTGGTCAGGCATGATTTACCCTTGGTAAATCCATGCTGACTGTTCCTGATTACTCTATTTTCCTCCAAGTGTTTCGGGATGGATTCTTTGAGAAGAACTGAGAGTAGAGACTAGCCTAACCAGCTAATTCAAATTACAAATCTAGGTCTGAACTTCCAATGTTTCATGGGGTTTTGGATTTAGTTTCTAGTGATATTTAGAAGAATTGCAATGAAAATTCAGGGATTGAAGAATTAATGGAACCCCTGAAGTAATTAAATTTTAAAAGAGCATGCAAAAATTCACGGTTGAGTAAACAGAGCAGCATGACAGACCGTCTTCTTCCATGAAGTACTCCATGTATGGTATACATCCACTATCCTCATCTGTTTTTACACCTCTATATAAAAATAAAAAGCTCAGCATTTGGGCCCAATCAAGCTCTTTTCCAGGATGGTTGCAAACACAGAAGTTACAAGCATAGAAGGTCAATGCCTAAGAAGGTGTAATCTCTTTTAGGGATCCCTTATGGTTGGGTTACATTGCTGAGCAGATTTTGCACCCCCAGAAACCAGAACTTTCTGGTAAGAGGATGTGGTAGCACATTGAGTAGGCTACACAGGTTTTGTTGTTATGCTGGAGTTACATGCCTAGAGAGAAGCCTGAGAGGAGCAGCCTGGAGAGGAGCAAACAGAGAGAGCTGCAGAGTCCATGTGCTCAGGGACTGAGTGAAAGGAGCTGCGTGAAAGTGGACTGCAGGATGTTGTCTCCCTGCTTTGGACAATTTTGCAGGGGAGCTGTCTGCAATAGAACTGAGAGCTGGATGGTCAGTGACCTGATTGTGTGGTGCTGGCTACACAGAAGGAAGAAAGGATTTCATGGCATTTGCCTGAAGATTCCTGCAGCTAGAGATGATGAGGATGGCTTCTGTTTTGCATTTAAGCCTCAAGGACTTACGTGACTACAATTGAGATAAGGATGACTCCACCTGAACTTTGGGACTCTTGGGTTTCTTACTGTTTTGTTTAAATTTATTATGGTTTCTTAGGATAAGGTTTGTTTAGTTAGTTAATAAAGTTCATTGTTATGTTTATGCTGAATAGTAATTTAATGTGGGATGGGAACTCTGAGCAGTCTTTACTGAGAGTCCTGAACAGACTGGATCCTGGCTCTCCAGCTGCTTTCTGCAGAGGTTTCTCTGTTAGGAACTGGAGAAGGGCAAGTGAATGCATTTGAGCCCACCCTAACAGGTTACAGTTGCACCAGTGAAAATACAAAACTATTTTCTCCTGAAGTATTCCCCTTAAGACAATGGAATTACTCTGGATTAATACCAATGTAACTATAAGCAGAATCTGACACACACATAGGTTGTGATTACATACCATAAAGGTTACCAGTTTTGTAGTTAAGGGCTTTTTCTGTTGTCCATTGCTATAGTATCTGAGCACCTAGTCCACTTACTCCTATTTAGTGTTTTAAACTACTAGATTAACCTAGTTAGAGATTGTGCACAATGATCTCTCTTTCCTTGGACCTATATTACATATGATAGTGTATTTCTGGTTCCAAATGAAATGAGTGTGGTTGAGTCAGTCAGTCAATCTGTAACTCTGGTATTTGTAACTGTTCTGTAGCACATGCAGTTTCATGCCCTATGAAGGGCTCCTCTTCACGCATCCCTCACAAAGTAGGATGTAGCTTCAATGTTGCCCCAACTATCCATATGGATTTCTAACCTATCTCCCATTTCCTGATCTCATAGCCACTAGTTTCAGCTCATTCTTAATTATTTAAAAAGAATTAATTAGTTTTCCAGAGAAATACATAGGTATCTGTACTACCTTGTTCTCTAAAAATATATTTGAAATGTATTATGTGCAGAGACAGATTACCCTGAACAATGCAATAGTGATGTAAAAGCCTTAAGCGAGTCTGCTATCAAGTCCATTAGCCCATCTCTATATTTCCACGAAGGACGTTTCTTTATAAGCCTGTAATAGCATTCCCAGCTGGAGACATCTTTTTAGATTCAAATATTTAATGTGGAACCAACCAGGAGTTTGTTTTTTCCACATTCCGTATCAAAAGACAACATTATACAGTGTATTATAATGCTATTATTATAACACATCACATTATCTCCTCTTCAAAAAGAAATTGTGTGGTGTTTTTGTTCAAGTGCCTAAAGGCCACCACTGGCAGGGGAAAATAAATATTTTTTTCCTCCTTAAGCCAAGACAAATGTTGTTTCTGATGAGAAGAGAATGTAGTGCCAGAAATAAAAACGTGACCAAATAAAAAAGACAACTTTCACTGCCAGTAGAAATACATCTTACCATTTATGGGTTAGGAAGAGATAGAAACAGGACAAGGTCAGTACATCTTTATTGGCAATAAAGCAGATCACAGGATGAGATGCAAAAAACAAGATGTCAAGTCAAGAGACTGTCCAATACAACAACAACAACGACAAAGTGCCTGTGGCACTGTGCCTCAGAGCATCACTCTCAGACCCCATATTCAGCAATGTCACACAATTTTGATACATTTTATACAAAGTATGCCTTGTAAGATATCATTTTTAAAGTCTTGATCTGCTAAACCTTCCTGCTGGATTGTATGTACTATCATTACATGTGAAATTATAAAGTACTGCTGTACATTACTAAAATATATTAATTGAGAAACACCCAGAGCTAGACTTTCGAGTAAAACAATGAAATAGACAGCATTGAAGGAAAGAATCCACTATCTTGGGAACTGTTTACAATGAAGACTTCACAGGAAAAGCATGTACAAAATGAACACTGCTTGATCAATGGGGGCAGCCCTCCACGTCTTAGCCAGAGATCTTTCCAGAAAACTTGAACAAGCTATAAAGGAGGGGAAGTGACAGCATCACTTGGCTTCATTCACCCCACAACTCAACACCTAGAAACATGTCCAGAGAAAAAGACTTTTGAACTTGAGGGACGGTCCCCAGCTGCAAAAGCATTCCAGCTTATGTATTATGAAACACTAACCTGCTTGTACCATCTGTCAGGGTGAGCCTTTGCTTGATTTAAACCCTGCTTAATTTGTAGAACAGACTGTGAATTTACTTTTAAGTAATCAGCTTTAATCTTTAATGCCTACTACATATTACCTCATTAAAAAAAATCAATATTTTTATAGTTAATTTGTTTTATATTTTACCTAAAACAGTGTATTGAGGTTGAAGTGATTGGGATATCTGCTCAGGATTTAAAGGCTGGTGCTCATCCACTTTCCTTTGAAGTGGCAAACTGGATTATGAGTTTATCCTGGCTAGGCTTCTGACCATTGCAAGACAACACAGTTCAGGAGTGCATGAGATCATCAAGTCCAACCCCCTGGGGCTTGAACCCAGGACCTTCTGCATGTTAAGCAGAGGTGCTCATGAGGTCCCTTCCAACTCTATGATTGTATTGTATTGTATTGTAAGACAGAGGAACTGAGGGCAATCAGCTGAAGTCTCTGTTATTGGTTCATGAGTGCTGGGGAAAGCCTCTCATGTAACTCAGCTGGGCATGTCCCTGCCTCTTGATGTCTGTATCAATGCAGGGAGAAGTTTGCATCTTGCTAACATCTCCACAAGTGAGTGTTACTCACCCTTGTGCAGTAGCCAAGGTTCTTCGAGATGCGTGTCTCCGACATGCTCCACCATAGGTGTCTTCGGCACCGTGCACCAGGGATCGGAGATTCTCACAGCAGTGCCGAGAAGGGAGGGGGCACACGCGTGATGAGGAGCACTGAGTCACTTCGTGCCCTTAGGGACTCATGCGCGTGCCCCCGCCAGCCCCCCCAGTTCCCTCCGTACCGCAGAGCCGAAAGAAAGAGCGGCTCCGAAGTAGAGGGGAGGAGGGCAGGTAGTGGAGCATGTCGGAGACACGCATCTCGAAGAACCTTGGCTACTGCACAAGGGTGAGTAACACTCACTTCTTCTTCGAGCAGTGTCTCCGACTGCTCCACCATAGGTGTTTACCAAGCTGTTCGGATTAATGGATGGTGGGTACTTCGGAGCTTAATAGGCATGGTGAGTTTAGAACTGCTGTGCCCACTGCCGTGTCATCAGTGGCTAATTGTTGAATAGCATAGTGCTTTGCAAATGTGTCCATTGAAGACCATGTGGCTGCCCTGCAGATGTCAAGTATAGGGACATTGCACAGGAATGCCTTAGAGGCTGCCATGGACCTGGTGGAATGGGCATGAATGGTGGTTGGTGGCTGTCGGCCAGATAAGTGATATGCTGTCCGTCTACAGGACGAAATCCAGTTCGATAGCCTTTGTTTGGACACTGCTTCTCCTCTAGAACGCTCAATTGAGGAGAGAAAAAGTCTAGGTGCTTTTCTAAAGTCCCGTGTTCTATCCAAATAGAACGTGAGAGCTCAGCGAACGTCCAGTGTATGGAGAGCTGCTTGATGAGGAGTGGAATGGGGTTTTGGAAAAAAACACCGGAAGGTGTATTGTCTGATTGAGATAGAAGGGTGATGAAATTTTTGGAATGAATTTAGGGTGTGGTCTCAATGACACCTTATCTTTAAAGAATACTGTAAAGGGCGGATGAGCCATTACTGCGGCTAGTTCACTAACTCGTCTGGCAGAAGTGATCGCAACCAGAAATACGACCTTCATAGAGAGGTACAGAAGGGAACATGTGGCTAGGGGTTCAAAAGGTGGTTTAGTTAGTACTTGAAGGACCATAGTCAAGTCCCATTGAGGTACTGGCGGTTGAACGTGAGGATAAAGATTTTGGAGTCCTGCCATAAATCTTTTCAGTATAGGATGAGCGAAGACTGAGGAGTTGTCAATAGCTGTGTGGAAGCACGATATTGCTGCCAAATGCACCCTGATTGTGCTAACAGAAAGGTTTGTGTTTTTCAGGTAGATGAGGTAGTCCAGTATCAATGCAATGGAAGCCGTAAATGGATCTACAGTGTGGTGCGAACACCAGGTGGAAAATCTGCGCCACTTTTGAAGGTAAGTATGCCTAGTGGCTGGCTTCCTACTGTTTAGAAGAATGAACTTTGCTGTATCTGAACATGTTAATTCTACTTGGTTGAACCACTGAGAAGCCAGGCTGTCAGATGTAACCCGTTGAGACCTTGGTGTAGGATTTTCCCGTTGTCTTTAAAGAGGAGATCCGGTATGATTGGAAGAGTTATTGGGGTTGCTATTGACACGAGTCGAAGACGGGAATACCACGGTTGTCTTGGCCATGATGGTGCTATTAGTATAACCCTGGCTGCATCCTGGCGTATTTTTGTTAGGGTTTTGGGAATGAGAGGTATAGGTGGAAATGCATAGTGAAGCGGTCTGTTCCATTTGATGAGAAGTGTATCCCCTAAGGATTGCAGGTCCGCCCCTGCTCTGGAGCAAAAATGAAGGCACTTCCTGTTGTGTCTTGTCACGAATAGGTCGATTGTAGGGAAACCCCACACTTTGAAGATTTGCTGAAGGATGGAGTCCTTCAGTTCCCACTCGTGACTGTGGTGGAAGTACCTGCTTAGAGAGTCGGCTATTATGTTGGCTTTGCCCGGTAGATACATCGCCGAAATGTGTATGTGATTGGCGATGCACCAACACCAGAGTTTCATGGCCTCTACGCATAGAGATGGAGAGTGGGTTCCTCCGTGCCTGTTGATGTAGTACATGCAGGTTGTATTGTCTGTCCAGACGTTTATGACTTGTCCCTGTATGAAGGGGAGGAAGTGATGGCAGACATTGCGTACTGCTTGAAGCTCGAGGAGATTTATGTGAAGGTGTGCTTCGTGCATCGACCATCTGCCCTGAGCTGTTTTGTGCTGCAGGCAGGCACCCCAACTGATCTTTGATGCATCCGTGGTGATCTGTAATGACGGGGCTCGTGGTATGAAGGGAATGCCCTGCAACAGATTGTTGGGGGAGGTCCACCAGTTTAAAGAATCCCTTATTGTTTTTGGAACAGAGAGAAGGTGGTAAGAGGCCCATCTCCTGAACATGAAGGTCCTGAGAAACCATAGCTGGAATGGTCTCATATACAGTCTGGCATTGCGAACCAGGTAAGTAGAGGCAGCCATATGGCCTAGTAGTTTCATGCATCTATGCGCCGTCACACAGGGAGAAATTGTACTGATTGAGCTAGGTGCTTCACGGCACGAAATCTTTCCTGTGGAAGAAAGGCTGTAACAGAAGGAGTGTGAATCCTTGCCCCCTATAAAGAGAATGTCTTGGGAGGGGGTTAGTGAGGATTTTTCGTAGTTTATGGTAAGGCCACGTCGGTGGAACAGGGTCAGTGTGGTTTGCAGGTTATGTTGAGCCTGTTCGGGAGATTGAGCCTTGATAAGGAGGTCGTCCAGGTAAGGAAAAATTATGATTCCTTCTTCCTTCCTGAGGTAGGCTATGACTACGGACATAATTTTGGAGAAGACGCGTGGTGCCGTGCAGAGACCGAAGGGGAGCACCATGTATTGATAATGGTTGTCCAGGTGAGTGAATCTCAAAAATTTCCTGTGGGTTGGACGTATTTCCACATGGAAATAAGCATCCTTCAAGTCGAGGGATACGAGCCAATCACCGTGATCTAGTGCTGGAAGAATAATTGGAAGCATTACCATTTTGAATTTTTGGGTTCAGATTAAAACATTGAGAGCCCTGAGGTCCAATATAGGTCTCCATTCCCCTGTCTTTTTGGTGGTAAGAAAATATCGGGACTAGAAACCGCTGCCCCTGTATTGGCTGGGGACATACTCTATTGCCCCAAGAGAGAGGAGGTTGTCTATCTCCTGTGAAAGGAGTTGTACGTGAAGGAGGTCCCTGAAAAGGGATGGGAAAGGGGAATGGGAAGTAGGCTTCGCGTGAAATGGGATGGTGTATCCGTTGGTAATAATGTTGATGACCCATTTGTCTGTTGTAATAGCCTTCCAATTGGGGAGGAAGGGCAGAAGCCTGCAGTTGAAGTAGGGGGTGTGAGGACAAATTGCTTCCTGTAATGTTATGGAGCGGCTGATCGATCCCTTGACTGAGAAGTCAAAACTGTTGTTTAGGGTTCGAGTGCTGATTTGCAGATGATGCTCGATTCGGTTGCCTACGTCTAGTTTGATTTCTTGCTGTTTTTTTTTTTTTTAGTTTCCTTTTCTTTTAACTGTTTCCTATCCTTTCTGTATTTGGTAGTAGATTATGTTGTTTCTGCACTGGTTTCAGTTTAAGCAGAGCTGTGAGAAAAACCGTCCTGAGCCAACGGCGGAAAGGAGGGAACTGGGGGGGGGGGCACGCGCGTGAGTCCCTAAGGACACGAAGTGACTCAGTGCTCCTCATCACGCGTGTGCCCCCTCCCTTCTCGGCACTGCTGTGAGAATCTCCGATCCCTGCTGCACGGTGCCAAAGACACCTATGGTGGAGCAGTCGGAGACACTGCTCGAAGAAGAATGGGAGACAACCCAGGTAAACACTTGTGCAATCTAATTGGGTGTGGTGCTTCCCCTGGTATTGGGATAGGTGATGATAGTGCCTGAGGGGTTGCTCCTTGTCACTAGCGAGGCATGTGGCTAGAGTCCAGGCTGGAGAGTTAAGGGGTCACAGTGGTTCCACATTTCCAAGATGCACCCCCTGGAAACCTGTCACAGTGCCATTAGCATTAAATTGATGATAATGCCAAATTACACAGCATGTGTGTTCTGCAAACAGTATTGCTCCACAGAGGTGACACCAATCACATCATGCATAAGAAACTGACTCACTGAGAGGGAATATTTTCCTAATTCCTATACCACAAACAAAGCACAAAAGGAATCACTAAGCTACTTTACAGCTAACAAGAGAGAGAACTGAAGGGAAAGGAAGTGCAATAAATCCTTCCCTCCCCCCACCCCCACTCAGGATACTTTGCCTTCAAGCTCAAGAAGAGAGAAGACAGGTACAGAGGACCTGTTTCTCCATTGCTTTGCACCTTGTGTTTGCATTCCATTAGTAACTACAAAATGGTTGTAAAACACTACAATCCTGGAAAAGGCTCATAGCCTAACAATAATAGAATCCAGAAATTCAATTCATTTAAGTACCCCTCGCTGAAGGAAATTTGTAAAAGCCTTTTTTAAGATATGAAATTGCAGACAGGAGATATCAGCAACACTACTTACACCTACTATGAAGTTTCAGAATTCACCTCATGCCTGGTAATACCTCCAAGAAATAGAAATATCCCTTGTGACATTTATTACTTAATTGGCAACTCATAGCCCAGGTGCAAAGAAATGGATAATGATCAGTTATGCTGGAGAAATTCTTCAAGCACGTGGCTATTATATCGACTGTAATTACCTCAGGTTGCAGCAAAGAATCATATCACAGATTGGCCAAAAGAGCAGCATATTCAGTCTGGAACACATTTGACTACAACAAAGCCCATTAAACCATAATTATCCAGTTCCATATGCAACATCTCCGTTACAAAAATGTATTGCTAAATGGGAAAGTTCCATCACAACCCAGTTGCTAATGGACTGAAGACTGAAGAAGAGGAACAAAAGCAGCTCATTTTAGAAAAATCTCAGGATGGTACTAATAAAAGTTGACTGTAGAAATGAATGTAGTAAGTGTCTATATAGTTACAGAATATAGTTCTATATGAGTCA
Organism: Podocnemis expansa; assembly: GCA_007922195.1. Lineage (NCBI taxonomy): Eukaryota > Metazoa > Chordata > Testudines > Podocnemididae > Podocnemis > Podocnemis expansa. The sequence goes on along the minus strand of ML682071.1, from coordinate 1,415,958 downwards.
CATCTTACAATACAATAGTGGTGCCCTCTGAACACAGATGATGGGACATTTAAAAGTACAATCTTTGAGTCAGAGGAGGTCAGGTTCCTTACTGGCCTCTGAACAGTTTTCCAATTTTGTGGCAGACTACATCCAAAAATTCTCTTACATTCAATGGCAGAGACATACACAATCCTAATGTGAGTTTATTAAACATTCCAGTGAGCATATGCAATACTTTTGTAGGATGTAGAGTACTGCGATGTCCTGGCTTGTATACAAGGGTAGCCCTTACCCTTTACTACGTGAAGTATCCTCAGAGGTGAGCAAGTGTCTGACAGACTCCTCTACTAGAAGAGCTGCATTGTAAGTAACTTGATAATGGAATACAGTTTCCTTATAATTTAAATGTGTGTGTTTAATCCACCTATCTCAGGTATGTAATCAGTTGACAGAGAGTCTATATGGAACTAGAGCTATGTGAATAACTGATTTTTCAGCTCACTGGAAGTTTGAAAAAATAAAAAAAAACAAGCACTTTGATTTGCACTGCACATACTTGTTTTCTGAACGGGGGAGTCTGAGAAAACTTCATTTTCAGTATTTTTCATTAAAGCAAACAAACGAAGGACTAGCTTCACAAAAATGGAAGAGATGGTGGAGCCTTCTCTACCTTCAATAGTCTGGTCACTGGGGACTGGGGAGACCCAGCTTTGAATCCTGATTCTAGAGCAGAGATGGGAACCTAGGTCTGGCCCCTCGCAGATAAATGTTCTAACAAACAAGCTATGGAAAATTCTATGGTAGATTGCTCTTAAACTCAGTTTTGCTTAGTAGAAAAATACATCATGGAGCCACACAGACGGCAAGTAAGAATGACTCTAGGGGTATGTCCACACGTACCTTTTCAATCGAAATAACAGTGGTTATTTCGATTTTAAAAAATATTAGGTCCACATAACGCTCTTTTGAATTGAAATGACAAGCTCCATCATTTCAATTCAAGAAACATTGAATCGAAATAGGTTAAACCTACTTTAAAGCAAAACGTCTGTTAAATAGAAACGGTTCTTTCAAAATAATGCCGTTCAGACACGTGATTTCGAAATAACCATTTTTGATTTAACACGATTTGCCCTTCTCCTTCCCAGGGTGCTGTCCTTTTCTTATATATTGGGTGGGGGCATGGCCCTTCTAGGGGGCCATCTTATTACACCTCCCATGGTCCCCCTCTCCTGAATCGAAATAGCAAGTCCTGTGTCTGGACTTGCTATTTCGATTTGGGTTTTTTTGGTGCGGACCTGTTAAATCAAATCAATTTAATGATTTTTATTTCGAGTTTATTAAATTGATTTAACTGTGTACATGTGGACATAGCCTAGAAGCCCAAAGTTTAGGGCACTCTCCTAAGAAGGCTAAGAGACATGTAGGTCTCCTACATTCCAAATGAGTTCCCTAATCACTGGGCTAGTTGGGGGTAAGGGTAGAAGCAGGCAGGCTGCCACCGCTGCTACCAACTCCTTCTATTCCTCTTGTTTTTAATGAACCAACACCCATTCTCGTGAATCGCTTTAGCCTGAAAAACTGAATTATTTGGTACTGTTTAAAAGAGTTCAGTGTGAGATTCCAGATTTTTTATTATTTGAAATGATTTGCCAAAATCTACAGGAATAAATGAACTTTTTGGTTGAGCTGAATCTAATTATTTTTCCCAAAAAAAGACAGTCATCTGAAAATGGAATTCAAAATATCTACAGAACACAGTTCCATGAGCAGCAGAATAGAGTCAGAAAAACTTAACAGTACATATTTTATTTTCATTTCATGACAAAAAGAAGAAAGATACTTTGCTCCTGGTTGGTAATATATTACGGTCAGAAGCAGAAACATGAAATACATTTACAAACAAGTGTGCACTTGAAACAAGAGACCAGACATTATTAGAGGGAGACAAATAACTGACTTTAGCAATAACCTTTAGCACCCTATTCTTCCTATATCCCATAGTAAACCACCTTTTTCCATACTGTATGAATGTAGCCAATGTCTTTGTCATGCTGGCAAAACTCAAGATAAATGTTTTCTTACAGACTCTCTTTCATAAGCGGTCACAGAGGGTGTTTTCCCTAAAAAACACACACATACAAAGATTCCAAAATAAACAAAGATGTTTACAGAAAGAAGTATTGAGAACTAGTGCTGTTAAACCAGAATATATCTTTCCCTTCTTAACTCTCTGCTGCATTACAGCTTCTAGGTCATTTTGGTATGCCTTCTTTAACATCATACATACGGACAACTTTAAGTAATGCCTGTACCGAGATGTCCCAGCTGGTGCTGATATTACAGTGTGTCTCATTCCATGCCCACTGAATGTTTTTCAGAGTAATTCACTATTATAATAGCTATCCCTGGATAAGAAGGTTTGGGCTACCTTCTTCTCTGTACTCCACTTGCATCTTATTTTCATATATTTATCCCTCGCCCCAACTGGTTAACTTTGTGTTTGCTTAACAACCATACTTATGAATGTTAATTTTCCTGGCTGGAGAGAGAAACCTGATTCTAGCAAACTGTCTTTAAAGATGCAGAGATCATTTTGCTATCATTCTATTTTAAAATTATTTCTTTACTATCTCACAGGTGAATTAACAACAGATTAAAGCTAATCTATTGAACTAAAATGAAACCAAGGAAAGTTTGACTCATATCTACATGACCATTAGCTGCTTTCCCCATTTTCTCCCACAATCCTATTACTGCCACTTGCTGTAACATGTCTAATGTTATCAATTCTAAAAAGAGAGTGTCCGAAAGGGGAGTTATATACAGTAGCATAAACATGTTGGCAAATTTTCCCATGTAGACGAGCCCTAAAGCAAACAACATGACTGCAGCAGGCATCAAAGGTTACAAGGCAAGAGTAGTAAAAGTTGACCTGGCCCATACCAGGGACAGGAAAGTTGGTTAGTGACCAGATGAATAATTGCTATTGTGCAAGGTGAGAACTGCTGAGCTAAACAGACTCCTTACCCTTGTAAACAACAGGGTAGAACCCAACAGGACGTGACTGAAAAAGCAAGAAAACTAGAATAAAAGTGCTTTCAGAAATTCCATTTCATATGAAGGGTCTGAGAAATCATTCACAAAAAGTTCCAGTGAGGCAGAGCAGCATTAGTGCACTCAGGCAACATCCAGACAATTAGGTTTTCCAACAAGGAGAGAACAGAGAAGTATGAAAGGTAAATAAGCTAACAGAATGCAAAATGCACAAGCCTGAGCAGTCTACTGGCCTTTTCCTAGCCCCAGGATTTTTTTTGCCCTTATGAAAAATTGAAAACAAACACTGAAGGAAGAAGAGCTAAGGAGTTAAGCATGCAATGAAAAAACAAACAACTCCCCCCGCTTTATTTAATAAAAGAAGAGCTTAAAATGTAAACCCAAAACTGGGACAAACCATATAGAGAAAGTCTCTCTATATTTTCAAGCCTCAGGGTAGGAACTTCAAACTGACATCATGCTGAATATTCCTGTATTCACAACATGACTTGTTTATTTGAAATGAAAACCTCAGTTGCAGATTAGTTTGAAACTATTTGTGTTTACTGTTTAGGTTTAATATTCTGTAACAAAGTACAAAAGCTGGGACAGAACTTATACTGAAAAAAGTGATATTTTCGATAAGCAATAAGTTCCCAGCAGTCCAGGTGGAAATGAGATTTGCATAAAGTCTATTATGATTTTAATATTTTTTTTAAATTTTACTTAATGCTACATTTTTCAGTAGTATAAACTGAATTATGGCTGTGATTTTAGGCACTAGTCTGTGATCTCTCCCGGAGCTAGGTAAAATAGTTTTATCTCACCAGGAGTTTGAGAAATACCCAGTATAATTTCCTGAAATAGCACCCCTCCACCTCAAAAGTTCACACTCAAAGCCTTCTTTAACTAAAAACCATTGGAGGATTGAGGCCATGGGGACAAATTCTAGGACCATGTGATGACCTGGCTCCAGGGCACTACACAGCATGAAAATGGATGCGAGTATGGAATCTATCACAAGCAACTCCTTGGATCGACTTAGAGAACTCCCTTTCACAGACTGAAAATCAGAGTGGAGGGACAGAGGCACTGTTCCCTCTAAGCTGTGTGAATGTGAGCATGCACACAGGTCATAAAGCCTGCACACACAAGAAAATAAAGTGTGCACAAAAAAATTCAATAGTGCTAATATTGGTGCTCACAAAGAAATGTTTTTGCGCACACAAAGAAATTGTTTGTGCACACATCCTATGAGTAATTAGAGGGAACATTGGACAGAGGGTGGCAGTTTGCACATAAACATGCATAAAAATACATCTTATTGTGATGTACAAGCAGAAAAACGTAGTATCTTAACTATTCATACATCCCTTTAAGTCTCCACACCATCTCTCCACATTACAAGACTGACTGAACCCCTCATAAAAGAAAACACTGTTGTACTCTGTAGTAATGATCAAAAACGGTTGGTAACTCACCAGTAACCATCCTTCTTTGAGATGGGCTGCTCACATACATTCAGTAACAGGTGTCTATGCACCACAGCACACGGTAGCTCAGAAGGTCTTTAGCGTTAGCCTGTCAGGTCAGGGTGCACAGCCAACACCCCCTCCATACCGCAACTGCGGCTATATAGGTGACCCTGACCCTCCCAGTCCCATGTACCTTTGCTAACTCCATTAGTAGGGACGGTGGGAAGGACCTGAATGTATGCGAGCAGCCCATCTCAAAGAAGAATGGTTACTGATGAGTAACCAACCATTCCCCTTTGAGCGCTGCTCATGTCATTCAGTTACAAGTGACTGCTAGCCGTACACAAGGATGGTGGGAGGAGTTGCAGTCTACCCACACTGAGTACAGCTCTGCCCACAGTGGCATCATCTCTCGCCTGTTGGGCAATGGCGTAGTGCGTTGTGAAGGTATGTTTCGATGACCACATAGCGGCCCTGCAGATCTCTTGGATCGGGACCTTAGCGAGGAAAGCCGTGGAAGACGCCTGAGCTCTGGTAGAGTGGACTCTCACAGTCTCTGAGAGAGGCTATTTGACCTTCTGTAGCAGTCTTTAATGCAGTTCACAATCCATTTGGAGATGCATTTGAAACTAAAGTATGTCTTTGATTTCCACGGCTCTGCTTCAGCAAGTAACTAAAGAACATGCTTAACATTAAATATGCAAATACATTGCCTTTGATGGAACTAATGATACCGGAGAACCACTCGTGTTCTGCGACCGCCACGAACAGTTGGGAGGTCTTGTGGAAAGATCATGTGTGCTCAATATAGATTAGAAGCGCTCTCCTCACATCCAGGCTGGCCACCGTCTCTGGTTTTCTGTCACCTGAGGGTCTGGATAGAAGACTGGCGGTCAGATTTCTTGGTTCACATGGAAGGGGGTGGCGAGCTTGGGCAGGAATGAGGGGTGGTGACGCAAGAACACCTTGTCTGAGAAGAAAACCGTATATGGGGGTTCAGAGGATAGGGCTTGTAACTCCAAGACCTTTCTGGCCGAGGTAACAGCTAGCAGGAAAGCCACCTTCCAGGACAGTATGAGCAGGGTGGCTGAGTCTAAGGGCTCGTAAGGTGGTTCTGTCAGAGCCCGTAGCACAACGTTCAAGTCCCGCTGCAGGGTGGCGTTACAGATGTGGGGAAAAAGTTTTTCCACTCCTTTCAGGAATCTATGGCAGATGGGGTGTGAGAAGAGTGGAGCCCCATTTACTCTTTGATGAAAGGCCAAGATTACTGCCAAATAGACTTTCAATGAGGACAGGGATAGGCCTTTCTCTCTTAGGTCAAGAAGGTAATCTAAAGTTGCCTGAATTGGTGCAGAGGTAGGGTCTATGTCTTTATCACAGCACCAAGTGAAGAAGTGATTCCACTTTACCATGTAGGTGGAGCTGGTGGAGGGTTTTCTGCTACCAATCGCGACCTTTTTAACCCTATCCGAGCAGCGTCTCTCTTGCTCGCTGTGCCAGAAAGCATCCAGGCTGTCAGGTACAGAAGGCCCAGGTTTGGGTGCCGAAGGCGTCCCGAGTCCTGTGTCAGAAGGTCAGCCCACCATGGGAGGTGGAGCGGGGTCCTCACTGACATGTCTTAGAGGAGAGGGAACCAGTGTTGCCTGGACCAGGCCGGGGCTATCAGGATGATGAGTGCCTCATCCATGAGGGCCTTCAAGAGCACCTGGTGAATCAGTGGAATTGGCGGGAAGGCATACATTAGAGCTCCCGACCAATTGAGGACGAAGGCATCGCTGAGAAAAACTTTCTCCCGACCTTGGAGGGAGCAGAATCAAGGGCATTCATGGTTCTGTGCCACGCAAAGAGGTCGCTCTGAGGGGTTCCCCATCTGGTTGCCAGCAGGGAGACCACCTCGTTGTGGAGGGACCACTCGTGATTCGCCAGCGACTTTCTACTGAGTGAATCTGCTATGCTGTTGTCCACCCCGGGAAGATGGGCATCAGTTGGCGTGAAGCGATGATCTATCGCTAGTTGCCAAAGCTTGATCGTTCCCTCACATAGTGCCGAAGAGCGGACTCCCCCTTGATGGTTCATGTAGAACACGGCTGTTGTGTTTTCTGAAAGGATTTGTACCACCCTGCCCTCGATCTGGTCCAGGAAGGTCATGCAGGCCAGTCTGATGGCCCTGAGCTCCTTCACATTTATGTGGAGAAGACTGTCCTCGGGGTTCCAAACACCTTGCGTGGAGAGGCCCCCGGACAGGTGGGCACCCCATCCCGAGTTGGAGGCATCTGTTATCAGGGTCACTGAGGGATTGGACTCCCTGAACAGAATTCCCCCCATCGCGAAGTTGGGGTCCTTCCATATTTGGAGGAACTTCAGGGAATACTTGGGTACCGAGATTACCTTGTCCAGGCGGTCCCGTTCTGGTTGGAAGCTTGTGGCGAACCGGAGCTGGAACAGTCGCATCCACAGGTGAGCTGTTCGGATTACCGATGTGGCCACTGGCATGTGCCCCAGGAGCTGCATGCATCTGTGCACTGTGGTCAGCCTGGGCTCCCGGAGCTCCATGATGATGGTGCAGATGGACCGAAATTTTGACAGGGGCAAGGATGTGGTGCCTTGCCGGGCGTTTAAGCGTGCCCCAATGAACTCTATGTCCTGAGTGAGGCAAAGCTTAGACTTCTCCAAGTTTATGAGGAAGCCCAGGAACTTGCACAGGTTCATTACCAGGTCAACGTGGTCTTGTACTTGTCAACTTGACTTGCCCACTATGAGCCAGTCATCCAGGTAGGGGTACAGTCTTACACCCCTCCTGTGTAGGAATGCTGCGACCGGTGCGACACACTTTGTGAACACACTGGGACTAGTGATAACCCGAAGGGGAGGATGGTGAACTGGTAATGCTGTCGTGCCACTACAAACCTGAGAAACTGTCTGTGGTGGGGTCGAATGGCTATGTGGAAGTAAGCGTCCTTTAGGTCAAAGGCTGCAAATCATGCTCCCAGGGACAGCGAGGAGATGATCCTGTGGTAGGGAGACCATGTGGAATTTCATTTTCTGGGATTATGGGAGGGGGCGGTTTTCCGTTCCAGGGGGTTGAGAGGAACTGAATGCGGTATCCTCTGGCCACTGTGTCGAGGACCCACTGGTCTGACATGAGCCAGGTCCATCATGGAGCAAAATGGCAGAGGTGGGGGGGGAGAACAGGGGTTGTGGAGTGCTGCCCTCGGGGGGGGGGGGCCATCAAAAACGCTGTTTGCGGCCCGACGAACAGTCCGACTCCCGTCCACACTGTCCCAACTGGGAGGCGCCCAGCTTACCCCCTTTACCTGCCCAGCCTTTATCCTTGTCCAGGTCCCCGAGGTGACACTGGGGAAACTGGAGAGATCGCGGAAACAGGGTCTGCAGTTGCAGCTGTTGTTTCAGTTGCTGTAACTGCTGTTGTAGCTGGTGCCACCTCCAGGAGCGCCTAACAGGTTGAGGGGTGTAGATCCTGAGGGACTTCAGTGTAGCCCTCGAGTCCTTCATACCATGCAGCTTCACGTCTGTGGAAGGTGCAAAGAGGTCGGGACCCTCGAAGGGAAGGTCCTGAATAATCTGTTGCATCTGCGTGGAGAGACCGGAGTTCTGGAGCCAGGCCAAACAGTGCATCACCACTGCCAATGCCATTATACGCGCTGGTGCGTCCACTGCATCCCAAGTTGCTGCAAGCGCATCCCTGGACGCTCCCTCTCCTTCATCCAGCATTGCCTCGAAGTCTCTCAGGCGACCCTTGGAGATGGCTGGCTGGAGATTTTGTAGAGCTTCCCACTGGTTGACGATGTAGTGTGTCATCAAGGCTGAATGATTTGAGATGCACAGCTGGAGAGCAGCAGAGGAGTAAACTTTCCTGCCTAACAGGTCAAGCCTTCTCGCCTCTCTGTTCTTGGGCATGGTGCTAGGTTGACCTTGTCTCTCTCTTTGACGCAGTTAACCAACCACCAGGGATCCTGGGGCCAGGTGATGAAACAGGAAGGGGAATCCTTCCGGAGGGACGGAATATTTCTTGTCTGCTACTTTGGACACTGGTAGGATCGAGGAAGGCGTTTGCCAGCATTCCTGGACGATGCGGAACACCCCAGCGTGCAAGGGGATTCTGACCTTAGCCGGCGGGGCTCTACGACACGCATCGAAGAGAGAATCATCCTCCATTTGGATCACCCCTAGCTTGAGCTTCAGGTTCACCGCCACGTGGCAGCGAAGGTCCTGCTCGACGCGAGGATCCCCTTCACAGTCAGCGGACATGTCGATTAAGCACTCGTCGGGCAATGAAGATGATGGGGCCCTTGATCTGCTTCGTTGGGTAGAATTAGGGTCTGGCTCGTCGGAGAAATCCGAAGACACTAGTGCTGGCAAGCGGGCATAGTGGGAAGAGGTATCATCTGCCATCGCGTTCAGCCAGTCGAGGGTCCATTCGTTGTGCGGAGACCTCAACGGTGGCCTAGGCATCATGAGTGGAGCAGGTGCCTACCCTGATGCATGCCTTCCCCTTGAGCCCGGTGACACTGAACTTTTCCGGGCCCACTTTCTCAGGCGCTCCTCCTGGGGGAGAAGAAGGGGGTCTTCCAAGGACGACCTGGATGACCCCCCCCCCCCACCCCCAACAGCCGGCAGTCTGGTACAGAGAGTTCCTCGGAGGAGCAATGAGGTGGAGGCATAGAACTTGGGCCCAGTACCAGGTTTGATGGTGCCGGGTCGGAGAGAGGTGAAGAGGCCCGTGACGGTACCGGTATCAGTGGAGGTGTTGCCAGTGCTGAATCCAACGGTACCGGAAGCGGCGGCACCGGAAGCGGCGTTATCGGCGATGGTGCCAGGTCCAGCAGTACCAGGCTTTACGGCAGTGCCGGGCTTGATGGCCGTGCCGTATCCAGCAGTGCCGAGGGAGGTGGTGCTGCTGTGGCCGGTTGCCTCATGTTCTGCACCAAAGCCGGGTTTAAATGCCCTTGCCAAGCCGGTGCCTGAGCCGGAGCCCTACCCAGGGCAGCTGGAAGGCTACCAGGAGACCAGCGAGGTCGGTGCCAAGGAGGTACCATGGAAGACCAAGATTTTGAGCCCGGTACCGGAGATCGGTGGGGATCTTAAGCCCGGGCCGACTGAGGATCTGGCGGAGAACTGGTGGCTCGGCTGCTTTCAAGCGGAGCAGCTCCGGTCCCTGAAATTAGGCAGAGGCGACGCTCCCTTTCTAGTCAAGTCCTCCGCTAGAAGGATCAGCAAATGGGGCGATCCGCTGTAAGGTGGGACTCACCCAAACAAGCAAGGCATTTCTCGTGCGGGTCATCCATCAGGAAAGCCTTGCAGCATCCTAAGCACGGCTTGAAACCTAGCATTTTGAGTTTCGCGCGAAAAGACAGCCCCTTGCATTTCGCAAGATAACGCTGATCCAAGCCGACGCTGATGGCAGAAAAAGGAACTGGGAGGTCAGGGCCATGGTCACCTATATAGCCATGGTCATGGCGTAGAGGGGGCGTTGGCCATGCGCCCTGACCTGACAGGCTAACGCTAAAGACTTTCCAAGCTACCGTGCGCTGTGGCACGTAGACACCTGTAACTGAATGATGTGAGCAGAGCTTGAAGGAGAACACTACATCTTCCCTTACTGCAGCTTTTGGGGAGAATAGTGTAATATAACATGGTCTTTTAAAAGCCACACACTCCTCTAAGAGCAGGCATTCTGACTGCACCTACATGAATGAGAGCTTTTAAGATCATCTTGAAAACCAATCTCTGCCCTAAAACTTATTTCACTTCCAAGAAAGGAATCAGATCTCATATTCTGAGTTACTTAGTTTCCTATATGTTCTGACCCTCTAAACTCTATTTGTTACCTGTTTGTCCTCTACCCAACACATGTAATGTTTCTTAGATATGATACAGCTATAGGAAAAAATACCACTTCTACAGCCATCACCCTTAAGAAATATGTCAAATTTTACCTTAAATATAGCAACACTTTCTCAGGTCTTTCCTAGGTATTCCCTGTTGATAATCTATTTCTATTTCAACAATATAAAGTTGTCTATCACTTTGGTATTTAAGTATAAAGATATATATTTACAGGCTTTACATGTTCAAATTTCTGTGCCAACTGTAGCAATGTAAGGTACCCAGAAGCACCGCTGACCTGGGAAAAGATCCAGGGCTCGGTGCGCTGGGACTCGGGGCTCATGTGCTGCTGTTGCAGCTGCCACTGCAGGCAGCCTGGCGGCAAACCCGGGGCTCAGGCACTGGGACTTGAGCCCTGTAATCCTGGTGCTAGTGAAGCCCCTGAATGTACCCAGTACTAATTAACATATCACTACCTAGACAGTTTTTTTGAATTCATAAGCACCAAACTGTTCACCATCTTCAGGGAGCTGCTCATTGGTCCAGTTCCCCCAAGTTCCCAGTTTCCCTCAGAAGTCTGAGCTAAAACAGACATTCCCTTGTTCACTCACAGGAGTCTTAGGACCCAGGAAAGAGGCATATAATGTGACAGATATGGCAGTTTTCTGCTGCGTGCATTTTTATGGGCTATGATGTAATCTCTTGGCCCTTGGAGGATGGGAGAAGATATGACAGATGTGAGACCTGGGCATTCAAGAGAGTCTTGAAAATATGCCAGACAAGTATGGATTTTTAGAACAATAATTAAGTGCATTTTCTGGCAAAGTCTGAGAGAGAAGTTAATGCAAACTCACCAAATCCAGTTATGCAAAAACCCAGATTTGTGAAGTTATGATATACTGAGAAGGGCCATTGTTTACTGATTACCTTCCTGAGCCAAATAAAGAAACCCTTGATCTGCCCACTCAGTTCCGGTTCTGGATTTAAGACAGACGAATTTGTTACCTTTGGGAAAACTCAGTTATGGATTCTGAAGGACTGACAGCCTATCAGATATCTAGGCTGAAGTAGGAGATTATTTCTGGTAACCTTTTCAGTATGTGCATAGGTTCTCTTGTTGTTTCAATGTTTTCTCTGTAATGCTTTTGCCTAAGAAGAAATGGGCTTACTCAAAAAGGAACTGCATGGTAACTTATAACTCAGGATGATAACTCAGGGTCATAGCCCTTAAAGAAAAAGCCAAATGCAGGGATGGTATTTTTAGGCAGTCTGGCTTACTGAGGCTATCACAGTATAAGGCAGGGAACTGTGCAGCCCCTAAAATCCATGGTCTGAAGGTACTGGGAGGAAGACAGGTGTCTCTGCCTAAGAGAGGTGATGGCTAGCAGACAGAAGCCCAAAGTGGCTGTCTTTGGTGGACTACAGAGAGAGCATACAGGTGTTGTTGAACTGAAGGCATCAGGAGTGTAGGAACACAGCTAAGCTTAGGACTCGGAGCAAAGAACCCACTGAGCAGGGCCGGTGGAACACAGTAAGCAAGGTAAGCATTGCAGGGAGGCGCCAACGTTGGAGTGGCATCCCCAAGAATCCTTGCTTGTTTTTGCTTCAGAGAAATGCTCAGACCTATTGATTTGTATTCTCTTGTTAATGAGGCAGGGGAGGGGATGATCTCAGGTGATTCACTTGTAAATGAAGCAGGGGAGATTTGATGCTTCTAGTATTGCACTTTAAATCCCCTAAAGATCAGCACAGACTTTCTTTGAATTAAACTGACTTGGTTTTTATTAAGCAAATGTTTGAAAACAGGTACAAACGATCATAGTGATGTATAAAACAAGAGTGGTCAGGTATCCAGGTTAAGAGTACAAATCATTTGTTAAGGAAGAGGTATTTGAGTGAACGGAAATCATAACAAGAATATGTACTACATGAGGATCTTTAAATAGACACCTTAGAAGCAGATTGCTGCTATGTTTAGTCCAATGGTTCCCAACATTTTCTCTGCTGTGGCACACCTTTTTACCTTTAATTACTTAGAGGCACACCACCATATGATGCCAAATGAATTCATGAATATTCATGAGCCAAGAGCTAAACCAGAGCTCTTTGAGTAGGAGAAAATCCCAGTTCATCAGACGCTTTGAAGATGGAGGAACTTACAGAATGGGATGAAAATACATGCAGGGGAGTGCACGACATGGGATCAGGTCATACTGCAACAGCAAATCAGAAAGCTCATGCAATAAATAAATCTGTTAGTCTTTAAGTGCCACAAGACTCCTTGCTTTACTAGACTAACACGGCTGCCCCTTTGGAATTTGACAAAAGAAAATGTTTCCTCATTCACTTTTGGTTCAAGCTGGGCCCATAAAGCATCATAGTTACAGCAGCAGAAGTAAAGAAGAGCAGAGCTGTATAGAAAATTGAAGGCATGTGTGTATTTCTTGTCCATGGACTCTCGAGATTACAAAAGGACACAGAAAAAAGTACTCTCTGCTCTCTTTTCAGTATGCCTTGGGAAGTGGATAGCACACACTGTCACTCACACCTATTGACAAGAAGTGCCCAGTTTGATGGATGATACGTTCCCTGCTCTTAGCCACTTCTCCCGAGCAGAAGCCTCAAAGACTGTTTCAGATTCTATGGGATTGAAACTACTCAGCGCTTGTCCATATTGGTTGTCGTGTTGGGAAGCACTAGACTCAAACCACTGCCCTTTGGAGGTTCACTTCGACTGCAGGAGAACGGTTGGTTACTCACCATAACGATCCTTCTTTGAGATAGGCTGCTCACATACATTCAGTTACCGGTGTCTATGTGCCACAGCGCATGGTAGCTCGGAAAGTCTTTAACGTTAGCCTATCAGGTCAGGGCACACGGCCAACATCCCCTCCACACCGCCGCTATATAAGTGACCGTGACCCTGACCCTCCCAGTCCCATATACCTTTGTCAACTCTGTTAGCGGGGATGGTGGGAGGGACCTGAATGTATATGAGCAGCCCATCTCGAAGGAGACGGTTACAGTGAGTAACCAACCGTTCTCCTTCGAACGCTGCTCACATCATTCAGTTACAGGTGACTGCTAGCCGTACCCAAGGATGGTGGGAGGAGTTACAGTCTACGCACATGGAGTACAGCTCTTCCCACAGCATCATCATGTCTCGCTTGTTGAGCAATGGTGTAGTGCGTCATGAAGGTATGTACCAACGACCATGTAGCGATCCTGCAGATCTCTTGGATCGGGACCTTAGCGAGGAAGGCTGTAGAAGATGCCTGAGCTCTGGTAGAGTGTGCTCTCACAGTCTTGGGGAGAGGCGTGTTTGACTTTCTGTAGCAGTCTTTAATGCAGTTCACAATCCACTAGGAGATGCATTGGGAGGATACCGGAGAACCTCTCATGCATTCCGTGACCACCACGAACAGTTGGGGGGGTCTTGTGGAAGGATCAGGTGTGCTCAATGTAGGTTAAGAGCACTCTCCTCACGTCCAGGGTGTGCTACCATCTCTGGTTTTCTGTCACCTGAGGGTCTGGATAGAAGACTGGCGGTCAGATTTTTTGGTTCACATGGAAGGGGGTGGTGACCTTCAGCAGGAACAAGGGGTGGTGACGCAGGACCACCTTGTCAGGAAAGAAAACCATATATGGGGGTTCAGAGGATAGGGCTCGTAGCTCTGAGACCCTTCTGGCCGATGTAACGGCCACCAGGAAAGCCACCTTCCAGGACAGCACTAGCAGAGTGGCTGAGTCTAAGGGGTCGAACAGCAGTTCTGTCAGAGGTCATAGTACCACGTTCAGGTCCCACTGTAGGGTGGGGTTATGGATGTGGGGAAAATGTTTTTCCACTCCTTTCAGGAATCTATGGCAGATGGGGTGTGAGAAGAGTGGGACCCCATCTGTCATTTGGTGAAGGGCCGAGATTGCTGCCAAATACACTTTCAATGATGACAGGGATAGGCTTTTCTCCCTTAGGTCAAGAAGATAATCCAATATTGCCTGTACTGGTGCAGAGATAGGGTCTATGTTTTTATCACAGCACCAAGTGGAGAAGTGATTCCACTTTGCGATATAGGTGGACCTGGTGGAAGGTTTTCTGCTACCAAACAGGAGCTTCTTAACCCTATGCGAGCAGTTTCCCTCTTGCTCGCTGAGCCAGAGAGCATCCAGGCTGTCAGGTACAGGAGGCCTGGGTTGGGATGCCAAAGGCATCCCAAGTCCTGTGTCAGAACGTCCACCCACTGTGGGAGGCAGAGCAGAGTCCTTACTGACATGTCTTATAGGAGAGGGAACCAGTGTTGCCTGGACCAGCCCGGGGCTATCAGGATGATGAGTGCCTCGTCTGTGAGGACCTTCGGAAGCACCCAGTGAATCAGGGGAATTGGCGGGAAGGTGTACATTAGGACTCCCAACCAGTTGAGGAGAAAGGCATCACTGAGACCCGCCCCCTTCTCCCGACCTCGGAGGGAGCAGAACCAAGGGCATTTGTGGTTCTGCGCTGTGGCAAAGAGGTCCATCTGAGGGGTTCCCCACCTGACTGTCAGCAGGGAGAAAACCTCGTTGTGGAGGGACCACTAATGATTCGCCAGCAGCTTTCTGCTGAGTGAGTCCGCTATGCCATTGTCCACCCTGGGGAGATGGGCAGCAGTTGGTGTGAAGTGATGGTCTATCGCTTGTTGCCACAGCTTGGTCACTTCCTCGCATAGGGCCGAGGAGTGGACTCCCCCCTGGCGGTCTGTGTAGAACATGGCTGCTGTGTTGTCTGAGAGGATTTGGACCACTCTGCCCTGAATCTGGTTCAGGAAAGTCATGCAGGCCAGTCTGATGGCCCTGAGCTCCTTCATGTTTATGTGGAAGAGACTGTCCTCAGGGCTCCAAGGGCCTTGTGTGGAGAGGCCCCCAGACAGGTGAGCGCCCCACCCCAGGTTGGAGGCATCCATTATCAGGGTTACTGCACGTTTGGACTCCCTGAATGGGATTCCCCCCATCGCGAAGTCGGGGTCCTTCCATATTTGGAGGCACTTCAGGGCATGCTGAGGAACCGAGATTACCTTATCAAGATGGTCCCGTTCTGGTCGGAAGCTTGTGGCAAACCAGAGCTGGAACAGTTGCATCTGCAGGCGGGCTGTTCGGATTACTGATGCGGCCACTGCCATGTGCCCCAGGAGCTGCATGCATCTGCGTGCTATGGTCAGCCTGGGCGCCTGGAGCACCATGGTGATGGTGCAGATGGACAGAAATCTTGACAGAGGCAAAGATGTGATGCCTTGCCAAGCATCCAGGCGTGCCCCAATGAACTGTATGTCCTGGTTGGGGCAAAGCTTGGAATTTTCTAAGTTTATGCGGAAGCCCAGGAACTCGCACAGGTTCATTATGACATCGATGTGGTCTTGTACTTGTCAACTTGACTTGCCCACTATGAGCCAGTCCTCCAGATGGGGGTAGATTCTTATACCCCACCTGCGTAGGAATGCTGCAACTGGTGCAACACACTTTGTGAACACCTTGGGGGCTAGCGATACCCGAAAGGGGAGGGCGGTAAACTGGTAATGACGTCGTGCCACTACAAACCTGAGGAACCACCTGTGGTGGGGCCAGCTAGCTATGTAGAAGTAAGCGTCCTTTACATCAAGGGCCGCGAACCATGATCCTGGGGACAGGGAGGGAATGATCTGCGGTAGGGAGATCATGCAGAATTTTATTTTCTTTATGTTTTTGTTAAGAGCTCTGAGGTGTAGGATGAGTTGTAGGTCCCCACTGGGTTTTGGGACCAGGAAGTAGCGGGAATAGAACCCTTTGCCACGTTCCCCCTTGGGAACATTTTCGATGGCTCCGAGGGAGAGTAACCTTTGGCATTCAGCCTCGAGCTTGCCCAGTAGATTGGGGTTCTCTGGTATTATGGGAGGGGACGGTTTTCTGTCCTGGGGGGTTGAGAGGAACTGGATGTGGTATCATCTTGCTACTGTGTCGAGGACCCACTGGTCCAAAAATTGACCTGGGTCCACCATGGGGCGAAGTGGCGGAGGCAGTGGGAGGAGAACAGAGGCTGTGGAGTGCTGCCCTCGGAGGGACCATCAAAAACGCTGTTTGCGGCCCGACAAACAGTAAGAACCCTGTCTGCACTGCCCCGATTGGGAGGTGCCCAGCTTACCCCCTTTACCTGCCCAGCCTTTATCCTTGTCCAGGTCCCCGAAGTGGTGCTGGGAAAGCTGGAGAGACCTTGGAAACTGGGTCTGCAGCTGCAGCTGTTGTTTCAGTTGCTGTAACTGCTGTTGTAGCTGTTGCGACTTCAAGGAATGTCTAACAGGTTGCGGGGTGTAGATCCCGAGGGACCTCAACGTAGCCCTCGAGTCCTTCATATCATGCAGCTTCGCGTCTGTGGAAGATGCAAAGAGGTCGGGTCCTTCGAAGGGAAGGTCCTGAATAATTTGTTGCATCTGTGTGGAGAGGCCGGAGTTCTGGAGCCAGGCAAAATGGCGCATCACCACTGCTGATGCCATTGTGCGTGCCACTGTATCCACAGTTGCTGCAAGCGCATCCGTGGATGCTCTCTCTCCGTCATCCAGCATCGCTTCGAAGTCCCTTAGGTGATCCTTGTGGATGACCAATCAGAGATTTCGTAGAGCTTCCCACAGGTTGAAGATGTAGCACGTCATCAAAGCAGAGTGGTTTGAGATGCGCAGCTGGAGGGAAGCCGAGGAGTAAACTTTCCTGCCAAGCAGGTCGAGTCTCCTTGCCTCCTTGTTTTTGGGGGTGGTGCTAGGTTGTCTCTTCCTTTGATTGACTGCGTCAACCACCAAGGACCCCGGGGCCGAGTGGTGAAACAGGAAGGGAAAACCTTCCAGGAAGGCAGAATATTTCTTGTCCACTGTTTTGGACACTGGCAGGATGGAAGGCGCTTGCCAGTGTTCCTGGACAATGCGGAGCACCCCGGCGTACAAGGGGACTCCGAAGTTAGCCTGTGGGGCTCGACGACACGCATCAAAGAGGGAGTCATCCTCCACCTGGATTACCCCTAGCTTGAGCTTCAGGTTCGCCACCATGCGGCGGCGAAGGTCCTGTTCGACGCAAGAATCCCCTTCACGCTCGGTGGACATGTCAATTAATCTCTCGTCAAACGACAAAGATGATGGGGCCCTTGATCTGCTTCATTGTGTAGAATCAGGGTCCAGCTCATCGTCAGAGAAATCCAAGGACTCCGGTGCAGGGGAACATGTGTCCTGGAAGGAGGTGTCATCTGCCGTCATGTTCAGCCAGTCGAGAGTCCATTTGTTGTGTGGGGACCTCAACGGCAGCATAGGCATTATGAGGGGGCCAGGTTTTTCCCCCGATGGGTGCCTGCGCTGCGCGCTTGGTGACACGGAGCCTTTGCGCACTCGCTTTCTTGGGTGCTCCTCCAGGGGGGAAGAAGGGGATCCTCCAAGGACGACTGGGATGACCTCCTCCCCCCGATAGTCAGCCGTCCAATACCGAGAATTCCGCAGAGAAGTGGTGAGGAGCCGTAGCACTTGGGCCCGGTACCGGGTTCGATGGTGCCGGGCTGGAGAGAGGTGAGGAGGCCTGAGAAGGTACCGGCATCAGTGCAGGTGTTGGTGGTGCCGAATTCAACAGTACCGGAAGTGGGATTATCGGCAGTGGTGCCAGGTACAGCGGTACCAGGCTTGGTGGCAGCGCCGGGCTTGCCCATGGTGCCAGACTTGCGGGTGGTGCCGGACTCATAGGCGGTGCCGTGTCCAGTGGCGCCAAGGGAGGTGGTGCCGTTGCGGCCAGTTGCCTCATATTCTGCACCGAAGCCAGATTTAAGCACCTTGGCAAGTCGGTGCCTGAGCTGGGGCCCTGCTCAGGGCGGCTGAAAGGCTACTGGGAGACCAGCGAGATTGGTGCCTAGAAGGTACCGTGGATGTCTGAGACCTTGGGCCTGGTACCGGGGATCGGCAGACCGCTGACAGCTCGGCCGCTTTTGAGTGGAGCGGCTATGGCCCCCGAAATGAGGTGGAGGCGATGCTCCCTTTCCAGCCAAGTCCTCCGCTCAAAGGATCGGCAGATGGGGCAGTCCACTGTGATGTGGGACTCACCCAAGCAAGGCACTTCTTGCGCAGATCGTCCATCAGAAAAGCCTTGGAACATCCTAAACGCGGCTTGAATCCTGGCATTTCAAATTTCACGCAAAAAAAACAGGCCTTTGCATTTCACAAGATAACACTGATCCGAACCGATGCTGATGGCAGATAAAGGAACTGGGAGGGTCAGGGTCACGGTCACCTATATAGCCGTGGGGTGGAGGGGGCGTTGGCCATGTGCCCTGACCCGACAGGCTAACGCTAAAGATTTTCTGGGCTACCGTGTGCGGCGGCACATAGACACCTGTAACTGAATGATGTGAGCAGCGCTGGAAGGAGAAGCAGCACTTGCCCCTGAGCCACTCAGGCCCAGCTTTTAATGTTGTTTAAATTTGTCCCTATCTATCTTTAAGCTCTGGGTATAATGCCACTTTTCCCCCAATCTCTGTAACATGCCATACTCCATATTGTACATGTAGAAACTGCATACCAATGTACCCCATTTTGTTTAGGAACGAATAGGTATAAGGTGTGAATGGAGGGTGGATGTGTGTGTGAACCAGCCCCAAGCTGCCAGCTTGTTCTGATCAACTATGTGTGAACAGCTCCACGCTGCTAGCTCATCCAGATGAAGTGAGAAGCCCATCTCAATTGCTGGAGAATGCGACTACACCCCTAAAAGCAAAGGAATGAAGGATCTACCCCAAAAGCGAAAGACTAGAGCTAATCAAGAAAACAAGCTAGAGGTCAGGTCCACAACTAACGGCAGAGGCGGCCTCAGGCAACTGGGGGCCCTAGGCGAAGGCCCATTGTGGGGCCCCCACTGCTACCTTCCCTGCACCCCTAACTATCCCATACCGCCCCCCAGGACCCTTGTTTGTTTGCTGAACCAAACTAACAGGACTATCCCTCTGGAACACCTAAATTATTCTTGGGTATGATATTTTTAAAGATCTTCTCATCATGAAGCTTGTAAGTTGACCATCTTTCACTTAACATAAATGAGCTAATGCTGAACTATAAAGTTAAAGTGAACATTTTATTTTTTTTAAATGGTGTGAGCATTAATTAATAAATAAAAAGCAGTAACATTAATTATGGCTCAAATATAACTAAAATACCACATTTAAAATTATGGCAGTCAAATCATACAAATTTTTCATATAGGCTTGGGTTTATGTGCACTAGCCATTATTACAAATAATTATAATAAATAAAAATAAGTGAAAAGAAGGTTTCTAGTGTGTAGCTATAAATGAAAAACACCAAGTTTCAATGAAATTCTCTGAAGTACTCAAGTTTATAAGACTCTGGCTCTCTCAGAAATATTAAATAGTAAGTACAGAAGAAGATAAAAAATTACTTTCCAAAAGACAGACATACAGCACAGACATCACACAAAACCAAAGTAAAAATTGTCACAAAGGCAAAGGAAAAGGCAAAAGAACAGGAAAAGGCAATATTTTACAAAATTAAGAAGTGGCAGAATAAATGGCCGCACTGAGGAATTAAAAGCTGAGGCCACTGGAAAAGTTCCTGCTTTTGCACTGTCTAGTGCTTGCTCCTGCTTTTTTACCATGTTAATGTGAAGGTGATGGGCAAATAATGGTGAAATCTGCCATTCAGATGAAGCACAGATCCTAACGATAGCTTGCCTTAATGAGTCAAGAGTGAAAAGTGCTTTGGCTTCTAGCCCTATTATCTCTGCTAGATGGGAACAATTTCTATATTTTTCTATATTTTCATTTCTGTCCACCAAATTGAAGACAGGTCCCTTATTGCTTGGGGCCCTAGGTGGCCATCTGCTTCACCTACCCCAAAAGCTGCCACTGACTAACGGTCACACAGAGCACCTGGACTGGCATGACAAAGCTGTAAAGACTGGGTGAGATCCAAACGCTAAAGAGGGAAAGTGTTCTGTACACCACCTGGAAGAAAGGAGTGTCAGTTCATGCCTGACAAAGACTCTGCTCCTCCTCATGTCCAGTTTCCCTGGCCAGGCAGCTGCCACAAACCCCAGTGACAGACACTAGCACAGACTCCAGCAACAGCACCATCAGGACTGGTAATAACACAGACTGCAGAACATTGCCTGGTATGCTTGGGCACATGGATGAGTGTGTGTGTGAGGGGGCACAGGTATAAGTTAGATATCATTTTGTTTTTATTTGTGATAAACGCAGCATATTGCCTTTTCTCCCCTGAAAAGATCTCAGGTACTCATTTGGTATAACTTGCTGCTGCTTCTTTACAATTTTGGATGTTGCAATTGTAACCCATGTGCCTAAATAGGTGCAATCTCTTTTAGGGACCCTTATGGCTGGGTTACGTTGCTGGGCAGATTTTGCAGCCCAGAAACCAGAAACTTCTGGTAAGAGGTGAGGGAGCACACTGAGCATGCTCTACAAGTTTTATTGTTTTGCTGGAGTTACATGCCCAGGGAGAAGCCTAAGAGAAGCCTGGAGAGGAGCAAACAGAGCTGCAGAGGACATTAGCTAAGGGACTCAGTGAAAGGAGCTGAGCAGGAGAGGACTGCAAGATGTTTTCTCCCTGCTTTGGACTGCTTTGCAGGAGAGTTGTCTGCAGTGGAACTGAGAGCTGGATGGCCAGTGACCTGATTGCATGGTGCTGGCTGCACAGGAGGAATAAAGGACTGCATGGCATCTGCCTGAAGATTCCTGCAGCTAGAGAGGATGAGGATTGCTTTCGTTCTGCATTCAAGCCCCAAGGACTTAAAAGACTGCAATTGAGATAAGGGTGACTCCACCTGAACTTTGGGACTCTTGGGTTTCTTACTGTTTTGTTTAAATGTATTATGGTTCTTTAGGATAAGGTGTGTTTAGTTAGTTAATAAAGTTCATTGTTACGTTTCTGTTGAGTAATAGTTTAATGTGGGATGGAAACTGAGCAGTCTTCCCTGTGAGTCCTTTTAACAACTGGATCCTCGCTCTCCAGTTGCTTTCTGCAGGTTTTTTTTCTCTGTGAGGCACTGGAGAGGGGCAATTGAATGAATTTGAGCCCACCCTAGCAGGTTACACAATGACTTCCCTCAATGAAAGATTCGAACAGTTAAAACAATACAAAACAATCAATTCCAATTTTCATACAACATAAACTTGCCAAAACTGACCACGAATAGCTCCAACAGCACTGCAGTGATTTGCAACTTTGTTATCAATCAGTGATAAGGACATCAATGCAATCAAACTATATGATGAACTATGTGCCTTTAAAGATTTGTTAAAGTCCAAATTAAACCAATTCCATAATCCTTATGCAACTCTCAAATTTATTCAATCAAATAACCTCTCATTTCCAAATTTGAGCATTGCCTAAGAATATTTTGACAATTCCTGTCAGCGTGGCAAGCAATCATTTTCACGATAAAAATAATAAAAAATTACTTGCGATCAAGTATTTCTCAAGAAAGGCTTGTAAGCCTTGTCATGGTTGCTATTGAGAGCAATATATGTGCCCAGTTAGACATCAAGGAATTAATTGCAAATTTTGTAAACATGAAAGCACGAAAAGTACTATTGTAACCTTTTGTAAAGCCTTTCCTTTTTAATTAAAGAAATAACTAAAAAACTGATTTTTTTAATGTTCATATAATGATAAGTATTTACTGCTCAGTACTTATTTTTATTTCAAATAAATATGCATTCAGCCCTTCACTGCAATTTTCTTATTATAATAACAAACTGATTAATACTAATGAGGGAGGAGGGCACCGATTTATAGATTGCAGGGGGGCGCCAGAAACCCTAGCACTGGTCCTGTCACTGAGTTCTACACCTTGCTCCAACTCTAACATTGTATAACTTTGGCAATCATTTCACTCATCTGAGACTCTATTCCCCTTTCTTCATGGAACACCCACTCAACCTATGGGATTCTTTGCTAGAGGATATTTGTGAAGGTCAAGACTGTAACAGGCTTCAAAAAAAGAACTGGATAAGTTCATGTAGGTTAGGCCTATCAGTGGCTATTAACCAAGATAGACATGGATTGCTGTTTGCCAGAGACGGAGGAGGGATCACTTGATTACCTATTCTGTTCATTCCTTCTGTAGCACCTGGCATTGGCCCCTGACAGAAGATTGTTTATCTAGCCCAATATCCTATCGGTCTGACACGGTATGGCTGTTCTTATGTTCCTCCATTTGTGAGACAGGAATAATATTGCCTCCATGGCTGGAGTTTGTGAGGGTTTCCTGACTGCAACAGCAATTAGGCAGTAATTCCTTAGCCAACCCTTGGTCACACCAGCCCCGACAGAGAAAGGACTATTGGAGCTGGCTGGGAACACCAGAACTGTCCAGGGCAAGGCAAAACAGCTGTGTGTGTAATTAAGCAGGGGCTATAAACATGCCCAGCTGAGGAAAAAGGAAAAGCCAGGGAGTGAAGAAGAGGCTTCATAGGCCTGGATGCAGCAGCTCTTAGGACAGTGAGCCCAACTGTGTGTGTTAGGAGGTGATGGGGCCAGGCACTGTCAATAATTTTGTACTGGACTACTGAACCTGAGGATCTAAGAGTCATTCATGACCTGGAGTGTGGCCAAAGTGGAGGGCTGGCAGCAGAGGAAACCCTTATAGTGGCATTTTCAATACTTAAAAACATCGTAAACTGCGAAATATTTCCTAGTTCCACTGCTACTTTAAAAACCTGTCTTTTTCAAAATGGGAGAGCAAGCCTAGATGCCAGCCTCTCTTCACACCCTGGATGGAGAAAGCATACAAGCTTGCCACCTTCTAAAGCTGGTGGGAAGGGAGGTTTCCCTAAAATGGCACCAAAAGGTAATATAATATGTTTATAACCCAAAAACCTTTTAACACCAATTGGTGAAGGAATACCGAGGGATTATAGGAATTTTCTTGGGTCTGGCATGTTCAATCTAGTTCAAAGAATGTCACGAGGTCTTAAGAAAGAGCTAGTTTCACAACAATCAAATACCAAAATGCACATACAGATGTTGTGCAAGGAATTTTGTATACAGCCTGAAAGTTTTTCTTAAAGGTCTATGTTTGTCTCTAAAGGTTTCTCTCTCTACAAAGTATGTTGTGGTTCCTTTCTATGTAGCCATTTGTCTCCAAAATTTTTGTTCATCATTTTGATCTCTGTCCTTTGCTAATCAACTTATTTTTATTTTCACTATAAAAATATTGCAGTCTTATGGTGTTAAGCAAATTAGTACTCAAGACTTGAATCTTACAAACTGGTGTGTACTGTTCCTTTGGGAACACCAGGCCTTAGGGCTTTCAGTGGACGAAGGCCAAAGGCTGCAAAGAAAGACGACTAAATGGTTGTTATGTGCCTATTGCCATCTCTACATAGAGAGCAAGGATGGTGGATGCCCAGAAGGCAATGCTTGCATCAGTGGTTTTAGGGAGCTGATCCAGCGCAGCCAGAGACAAAACTTCCTCATGCTAACAGCAGGTGGTAGTGAAGTACCTGACAAAACCAGGTACCTATGGGAAGCAGCACCGTGTCCTGGGATATGGTAGAAGAATGGTAAGCAGAGTTGAATGGGAGTGAGGTTTCTGCATCTGTTGTGAAAATGGAGAGGAACAATAGTCCCTGACTTGCCCCCAAGCTAGCCACACTTCTCTCTAGTTTACAAAAGAGTTCAGAGTTTGATGTGGAATTTTCACACAGCCCTACTTATAATGTACATTTATCATTAGACACATTTCAAAATTCATTTCTATGAAGAGCTCTTTGGAAAGATTTTTGCCAATGGTCTCTCACCCTGAAGGATATATTTTTTTAAAAAATGTTCAACATATATTTAAATATCTTCAAATCTGAGCCTCATTAAAACGACAGTTAGAAAGTTATCCCCAATACCTCAGTAGTCGTACTTCAGCCCTTCACCATTCAAGGATGTCACCCCCACAGCGCCTTAGGGTGTCTTATAGATTACAATGCAGTTTCCATCATATTGCAATACTCATTTAAGAACTAGAAAAAGAATACAAAACAATTTGTATGCAACTATTAACCAGTGTTTACACTCTTTGCTAATCTAGCTTAAAAAATGAATAGAAGGGTGGTTATAAAAATAAGAATTCTGTATTGCCACATCTTGTCTTTTCCAGTTTTGCAGGCCACATTTGCTTGGTTTACTAGTAGAAATGTGGTTTCACAGAACCACAGGTGATTCCCCCCGTCTCAAGGGCTCTTTAAAATTTAATACGTCACATTGGTCTAATTTCAGTTTACCAGATCATTGGTTTCTAAAGGCACAACAGTTTTCCCAAGTATTTTTTAACAGCATGCCAACTCAGTAGTGTATTACTGTCTTCTAGTTACTAACAACGGGCAGCATATAGAACTGGCTTTTGTAATGAATAACTCTGCTGCCTTTTCAGTATTAAGTATCTTTGGGAAACTCCTTTTCAGTCCTGAAAGCTTTCAATATCAGAAGTGTCACTTCTTTACAGTTGACAGTCTCAGTTTTATACCCACTGAAGCTGATGGCGAGAATTCCACTGACTTTAACAAATGCAAGATAAACCCAATGTAATTAATAACATGAGCCACATAATAGCCTCAATTTCTGCTTTGCCTTGCAATACATTTCTCAACTTACAAGCGAAAAGCTCTCTTTTTTACTCTATGTGCAAGATTTTGGGAGTTTGTACTCTTCAAGTACACTATATCCTATGAGACCTCCCTCATTTATTAATTTACTAGTTGTTCTCCTGAAAAAGTCAAGAGGGAAATGAAAGCGCTATCTTTTCTGCTTGATGCTTCTAAATCAGTCCGTTCGATGGCAATTTATTTATTTAGGCATCTCATCAGCATGCACAAAAGGGAAATGAGTTAGTGACTGCCTTTAACAAAGAATGCATCTTCAGGTAAAATCATCATGTTGAATATTTTCACCCAATTAAAATTTCACATACTTCAGTGGTTTCCAGAAAGGAACAGATGAGCACAGATAGTGTCTTCTAATGGAATATCTGAGTATTTGATATAACAATGCTCTGCTAGATCAATTCATATAATCAGGCAGGCACTGTATTTCACAGATATACTTAGGCTTCCATAAAAATTAATGCATTTGAGACAAGACTTCATACCAAAAAAGGGAGATCACAATCAAATAGTACAATCTGAGGGGTCTATCTTCCTATGAAGGTGGATTCATTGTCAGATTATTTTCTCCCACAAAAGCTCATGTGAAAAATAAATCTGTTAATCTTTAAGTGCCACATGACTCCTTGGTCCGTCCCCCCCCCCCGCAAGAAGAGTGACAAATATCTGAGTAGAAGAATCTACTGGAATCATGTAGGGAAGGAACTGGGAAGTGGAAGCAGGAAATTGGCCATTCGAGGAGAAAGTGACCTGCACTTGGTAAAATAGCAAAATACAGTAGATCTTAATGATCAGACCTATAGGGTTTGTAGATGCTCTGTGGGTTCTTGGTTGTTAGGGAGGCAGTTAAAGAAGAAAAAGCAAGGCAGAGCTATCCCATGTCACTCTTGACAAGCATAAGGACTAGCAAAAGCCTATGTTAGTCCAGCTAGCTTCTCCTGACTCCTGAGCGAAATACCCCTGATACACACAGTAGGACAGTTGACTGAGAGGCACCATCAGACAGGAAGAGAGGAATCATATCTGTGTGTTCACTGATTTGCACAGATGCTTATGTAAAGAAAACAGCCCTGTCAATTATATCATCACTGCACAGCCATGCTCAGAGCATTTTCAGTTTAGGAAAGAGCTCCCTCTATTGCTCTGCCAAAGCCAGGTGGAATCAGGGCATGGCAAGAGGCTCATTTGAGCCAAACATTAATTTATTTTAAATAGAATAGGTTAGAGCTTCCTTTGTAATTGTGAGTGATGGTTCAGTCACTGAGTCTTCTGACACAACCGGTCTCCCATTAATAACTAGTTAACTTCAGTACGGAGACTTTTTGATAAGGGTTCTGTAAAAGTAGCTGTTTGGGAGGCAAGAGAGATGGAGTTTTTGTTGTTGAAGATTGTACTTTGAGGAAAAAGGCTGCAACTGATATTTTTCTCCCAATGAGCAACTGCACCAGCCTATGTAAATACTCTGCACTGACAAGTATAGTAGAAATGTAACAGATACTATGTAAATTAGTGAGATGGTGCCCACATGCTCAGAATGGATACAGCTACCTTGCTAAATAAATGAATGTATTACCGATCAGCCAGCTGAGACTTTCCAGCAGTTTAGATGTAAGGGGGAGGAGGAATTTTCCTACTAGATAGCTGAATGATTAACAGATTCATTTTCAGTGAACCAGTTTGCAGACACGGATGCAAAATGGTCATGAAATACAACATCACCTCCTGACATTTACATTCACCAACACCAAGTGCTGTGCTACACAGGCGGCTTCTTGGGGGGAGGAAAAAAACCCCACAGCCTGCAAGGAAATATATTGTCTCCTGTAGTGAGGGATGCTGTAGCACAGAGGGAATTAAAGAGTACTTTCCACTGGACACCACCAGCACGCATATAAGCGTCTAACATTTATAGCTCCAGAAGTCTTACAAATAAGCTCTGTAGAGAAGTGTCCTTCTTGCACACTGTCTTGACTTCAACTAACACCAGATTAAGCAAACTTTGTCCTCCTGAACTAAACCTGCTCAGTTTCTATATCCTCAGTGCAGTTGGTTGCTAAGCAACACTTCACAGGCCACATACTTTCCCAGACTAATTAACAGATTTCACCTGAGCTTCCAACTGTTGCTAGGCAACAATCACTGGTATTTTGCCGCCCCCCCCCAAACCATTTTGATCCAAAAAGGACAAAAAAAAGAGAAAAATATTTTTCACTGAATGTCAATTATTCTCTTGCTTCTGTGGTCCCCTAGCCTCAAGATTAACAGCAATAAATAGGTTTTGAACCCACATGCTGGTCTTGAGACTAGCTCTGTTATGTAAGTCAATCTCAGTCACCCTGTGACGGCAACAATTTTAACAGGTAGGGAATGGTGACCAGACAGTCAGTTGCAGATAACTAGGTATGGACTATGGAGTATGGCCAGAGATCAGGTGACTCCTTTTTGACCATCTTTAGGCTGCTAAACCTTCTTTGAAAAAAACACTCTGCCATAACAGTGAAGACTCACAACAGTGACACCCATCTATTTCTAAACCTCCACCAACCAACCAACCAACCAAAAGTAAATTTAGGAAATCTGAAAAGGGGAACCCCTAGCCCATGCAGAGTTCCAACCCAAAAGGGAGAAGAGCCGGACACGTCATGAAATGCAGGAATTCCTATTTCTATTGAGTTTACATCAAAGGCCTTCAGATATCACAAGGATGGATTATGAAACCCTAGGATAGACATGCTTTGGGAAGAGACTGAGCATGAGATACATCTACATGGCCATCTGAAAAAGGGCAGTTGACTGAAAAATCACTCACGAGGGTGGATACAGCTTTCCCAACTCATTGGGAAACCCTCTAAGACCAGAAACACCTCTCTCATGTTTTTAACTCCAAGTTAAAAACTCCAGCTGTGATACAGGACCTGTAGAGGTCAGTGGCCAGGATAAGCAGTTCAGCTGTTTTCCCTCCTTAATAGCTCATCAAAATGGAGAAGAATTAAGGCCACCTCACTGGGTCTGGTGAAACAGCATGGGAGAGCGGTCTCCCACTGGCATAATAAAACCACATAGGAAAGTGATAGAAGCTATGTCAGTAGGAGAGATTCCCTGCCAACATAGCACTTATGCACACAAGCACTTTGTCAGTGTAACTTACCTCGCTTAGAGAAACTTATTTTTATTCATACCACATAGCAACAAATCATGCCAGCATAGCCTGCAGTGTAAACATTGTGAGGCTGGCTGAATTAAGGGGACCATATATGATATTATTTAACATCAATGTGTCAAAAATTACAATAATTCATATGAGATATGCCTTGTCAGGTATCTTTAGTGAGGTCATAATTTGTTAAGTATGACTTGTGACAGGGTCAGACTGGAGGATTTCCAAAGAGTGCTAGAAAGCCCAGGCTCAGCAAGTCCCTTTTCCCCTTGTAGCTGAGCATTGATTAGTCCAGGTTAATTAGCACACCTCAAGGTAATTGAGGCCCCTCTCAGGACCTTTTAAAAAGCCTCCCCTCCAGAGAAAGAGGGTAGCTGGAATGAGAGTGTGAGGAGAGCTACAGGAGTGTGTGAGAGGAGACAAGGTTCGGTGGAAAGGCAGACAGAGCTGGAGGAGGAGCAGAAAGTTGGTCAGGAAGAGCCACACAGGTACAAAGACTGGGGGGAAGGAAAAACCCCTGCATAAAAAAGGGGCACAGGACCTTTCCCAGGCCTGGAAAGCTGATGGAAACAAACCCACTGCTAGAGGGAAGCGCAGAACCAACCAAACTAGAGGAGGAACTTTGTCACAGATTATATGCATGTGTCTTATTTGTACTGGAAGTTATGGATATGCTTGATGTAGCTATTGCATAAAAGATTTTGTGGGAGAAAATCCCACTTCGTCAGATGCTTTGAAGATGTAGACACTTGCAGTAAGTTACTTTCTATAACTGTACAGTAAAGTAACATACTGTAAGTTCCCCCATCTTCAAAGCATCTGACGAAGTGGGATTTTCTCCCACGCAAACTCATGCGATAAATAAATTTGTTAGTCTTTAAAAGTGCCACAGGACTCCTTTTTTTTTTTTTTTTTTTTTTTGTTGAACTAGATTAACACAGCTACCCTTTTAGAATTTGATGAGACTGTATTTCAACTTACACTGTGTTTCTGGGAGATGCTTCAGAAAGCCTGGCTACAGCAATAGCCTGCTTAATAGCCCATTGAGAAAAAACTCACAGGTACAATGGGTCCAGAGAGAGAAACTAGAGGGCTACATCTGATGAGTCACCAGGACTTATTCATGTGACTCTGGACTCCATTTTTCTTCTGTTAATTTCCACAAGCAGTATGGTAAAGGCCAAGGGACATAAAAAGCAGCTGCACCACATCCTTTTTGCCTTCTGTCTTCAGCTTTCAGTTTTCAGACAACACCTACCTCTGGATCTACTCATCTACAACTAAAGTTGTGAAACAAAGGACTGAGAGCCATCCAGGTACTGGATGTACCCGAGAGGAACCATACAAGCCTACAAACTCCAAATCCAACAGAGAACCTGACGTATACGGACTTTTAAGTCATTTGTATGTATCTGTCTGCTTTAATCCTTTAACAGGTCTCTGAATTTGTTTCTTCTCTTTTATAATAAACCTTTAGTTTTAGTTACTAAAAGATTGACTGGCAGCATGGTATTTGGCTAAGCTCTTAATTTATATTGTTCTGGTAATGTGGCTGATCCTTTGGGGTCTAGAGAACCCACCTGGTAAAGAGCAAGGAGTTTCAAATAACTTCTCTCTTTACATGATCCATTTTCTGACTAGGAGCTAAAGACTGAAATGCAGAGAAGGGGGACTGAGTATATTTTTTGCTTTAGCTTCTTGATAACCAGTGTGGGGGATGAGAAGCATTGTTTGCGGCTGGTTAGGAAGTCTGCCTTTGGTGTCATCCAACAGTGCTGGGAGAATCTGCACTCCTGTCTGCAGTCTGCTGCGATGCTGGCATTTTCAGGTAGCTACCCTAGGCATGGATGGGTCACAAACATAACCAACTTGTATCTTTTGATAAGTTGGCATTTAGTAACTTTTCCTCATATGCCATGGTGAAGAAATTGATATAGAAGTCCAGGTAAGAAAAAGAATAATGCTACTTTGGAGCTGCATAGAAACATTAAGCTGAAGATTTTAAAATGGGTTTTACAACTGGTGGGCAAAACACAATTCTCTCCACTTCAGAGGGGGAAATAAACAAACAGGGAAGGTTAAATGAGTGGCCAAAGGGCATAGAGATTCTCTAGTTCCCCTTGAAAGCAGCCATAACAGTGAAACCCTCTTCCAATCATATAGTCCAGGGCTTGATCTACGCTGGCCAAAGTGCATATGATATTTTTAGTGGTGGAAATCTCTCAGAACAGGGCAAATTTCACATGATAGTTTAAACTTTACATGTTAGGGAAGCAAGCAGCAAACATTTACATCTGCTGACAGCAAATGACAGTGGTCATCATGGAATAAAAGCTTATTTTACTACTGTTTTTTTCCTTTCACCCATAATTTATCTATGCATCTCTTGCTTTCTGTAACATGGTGGTCATGCTGTAATTTGCATTATGAAGGTCATGTTCATTTACAGATATTTAGGCCACTTCTGTTTTACCTTAATTATTTTGTTTCAGTAAAACCACACCCACACACCTCATTTTTTTTTTATCTTGGATAGAAAAAGACAACAGCTCCATCTTTTGAAAGCAAGAGAGTTTTACTTTCTATATAAGTTTATATTATATTTATATATAGATATATTCATAGCTTGCTCTATGCTGAGCTCTACTCATATATGCATACTACCCCCGGCTGCTGGGGTGGGCAATGCTGGAGCTGGGTCACCTGGGCGAGCTGGCTCCTGCATGCCCAGCCTGGGCGGCAGCCACAGAACCTGGGAGGCGGGGAGACCCGGCTCCTGCATTGCCTGCCCAGGCGGCAGCCGCTGAGCCCCAGCGGCAGGGAGAGCTGGCTCCAGCCCCGGCCCACCCTCCCAGAAGCCCCGGAACCTGGGCTGTGGGGCGCGCAGGATTGGGGTGCCCTGCACCCCCGTGGCTGACCCGGCAGGGGCTGAGGTGCTAGGGGAGCCCTGTCCTGCAGCTGGTTGGCAACATTGCTCTGCCAGGGGACCATGTTACCACACCTCCCATGCTGCCCTCTCTTGAAGCGAAATAGCATGTCCGGACACAGGACATGCTATTTCGCTTTGAGGGTTTCCCTTATTCTGATTTAATATTTGCTTATTTCAATTTATGTTATTTTGAAATAAGGATTTTATTTCAAAGTAAGTCATTTCAAAATAACTTATTTTCAAGTAACAGTTTACGTGTGAACATAGCCGTTGTCAAACCCAGCTTCGGCCAGGACTTCCTATGTGTTCTATTACACATAACTTATGGCCAGAACCAAATGCAGTGGGGTTTTGACTGAGTCTCCCAGGTATTTTATGTGTTTCACAACTTTTAGAAACAACAGTAGCTAAGGTTCTCCATAGTTCAGAGAGAGGAAATGACAGAGTCCCCACCTACATCCTTTATACTTGTGGCTATAAACAGTGTAAACTCAAGGGATAGGTCTGAGTGCAGGGGAACCACTTTGAAAGATTATGTCAGAAAAAAAAAGCAGAAGCACCACTATCTGTGATATTACTGCTAAGCTTACTGTTGCTCAAGATTACAAGTGCAATAAAGGCTATTACTAGGTGGATAAGAGCTTCCTGGAGTAGATAAAACAACATGCCATGCAAACAAACAGTGTAACCCCATAGTGGAAATGGGTTAAAGCTTAGAAAAGGATAACAAGATATCTTGAACATGAAGTAATACATGTCAGTCAGTGGGGGAGACAACTGATACCATGTCCTATTCCTGACATAGCCTGGGCTAGACAATAAATGTGCATTTTTTAGCTATTTTCTTGCAACTTTCGTGTTTATTCTTTGCTTAAAATAGCTGTAGCGCATCTCATCCAAAGATCTCAAATGTGTTTTACAAGCAAGAATAGAGTCCCTCAAAATTCCATGAGATGGATATTTTCTTCATTGTACAGTTGAGGAAACTGAGGCCCTGTCTACACTGGCTACCATTTTCAGTGATAGTCAAAGGGCGATATGCAAGCTATGTATAATAACTTGCATATCTCCTTTCAACATTCTAAACGCTCACTTACCACCCTGTCTCCACTGTGCTGAGTCGAAGGGAAATGCCATCCCTTCCACTCAGTGCCACTCTTCTTACAGGACTGGAGTTACTAAACTGAACTCCAGATTGCTTGAGCAGGTCTTGACTGACTGCTAAATGAGACTTGGATGATAGAACTGATGGCACTGAATTTGTAAATCATAGCGCTAAAGTTTCCAAGCATTGGTATGCCCTCAGGATTACAACAGAATTTGGAAATCTGAGTTTTAGAAAGGCAATACCTTACATATGCTATCCATAGCACTATGAAATACTCCATATAAATAGACTATAAAGAAAAGGGTCCAATGTAAATTGAAATCTCCCTCTGAATCAATTTTATTCTATCCATCCATTTGAATGTGTGTTTAGTAAAAGAGGGTCGTTTTTCAAACAATCAAAGATTTTAAGAAATTCCATGGATTCAGCAAGTCATTCTGTAGGGACAGGCAAAGATCAAATCAGCAATAAATGATGCCATCTAGAACTAAACCATAAAACCAAACTAATCCAAAACTGAATGCTTATTGAGGTATGAAGGAATATACTTTTCTTTCATCCTATTCACTCATCCCTGCACAGCTCTCCTTCAGCCAAAATCAGAAGTAAAAATCCCAAAATAGTTTCATGGTATTTTTGACCCTGCCAGCATCTGTATGTGCCAAAAAGATTACAAAGAAGTTTATTCACCTGAAATGTCCAGCCCTAGTTGTTATACAGGGCCCCAAAGCAAAATCCTAGATCCAAAAATCACCCTAGACCCCAAGGCAATTTCAAAATCTGAATTCAGATCTAGATTCAAATTTCACAATTGGCATAATATCCATAATGGAACAAAACCAAGACAACTACAAACTTTAGATGAGGCTGAAGAGGGCTGAAATTTAGGTCCGGGTCTCAGATTTCAGCTTGGGCACATGTCCACCACTTCCTTGTTCCAAAAAAGAGATTTGGGAATGCAGCTATTTCAAACAAACAGCCAAGGAGAACTGAAGTGCCAAATGAGGACTGACTGACTAACACATATAGGTTTTTAACTGTTGATCAGGCTCTGAAAATAAACACTCTGCTCTTACTAAGGCAATGTTTTCCCTGCATTACACACTACACTAAATAAATACTTCAGCATTCACAGATTTTTGAACATAAGTAAATATTTTTCTAATGCAAAAGTGACTATTTCATGTGGGTGTGGAAGCTTACTGGTAATTCCACT
This sequence comes from Podocnemis expansa, assembly GCA_007922195.1. Classification (NCBI taxonomy): domain Eukaryota; kingdom Metazoa; phylum Chordata; order Testudines; family Podocnemididae; genus Podocnemis; species Podocnemis expansa. Next base: position 1,382,552 of record ML682071.1, on the reverse strand, counting down.
TACTCAGTTCCTTCATACCTTCACATTATTTCCTAGAATTTTAAACAAATACCATCCTCTTTTTTAAATAACTCTTCATGGCCTTGGTTAGCATTATTGCAAAGAAAGGAAAGATGACGCAATATAGCAATCACACAGTAGTTTAAACCTTCACTCTTACTTAAATTTGAACTGTGAACACTCTTACAATACAAAGCATCTGTCTATTCTGTGTGTTCTCTTCGTGATGACAAATGCTTTTGTTCGACAAGCACAGGCCTTGACTAATAAAATGTTAAGTGATAAAAGGGTGAGAGAAAGGAAAACGTAGATGTTGATCTGTGAAAACGATTAACTATCTAGACAAAACACTTATAATACCACGAGACCTCTGCTCAAAAGAGGCTGGTACTGCAAGATGCAGAGTACCTCTTCATGGTGCTGAATATTCCTATTAATTCCAGTCAGAGGGGAGAGAAAATGCAGCACCCCTTAGGTTTATCATCAAGGCATTACACTCGTGTTGTATAATATTTAAATTGAGTGTGCATACCTGAATTATGAAGCATGAGGAAGACATAGATTAGAAATTTTCCACATACACAAGCATCTCACTTTACCCAGCCACTGTGATCTAGAGGACCAGGTGTGAAAGGACAGGTCAGACTCTATAACCCATTCAGTGCTCGGTCTCTGCTGTCACTGCCAGGAAGGCAACCAGTTGTGGTAATGGTTTTGCCTTCTGGGAAAGGGACACAAATCAAACCCATTCCAGAAAGTCAAATAGCTATAATAATGGTGTTTACCTTTCAGTCATTATGGATAAGCAGCTGTCAAACTGGCAATCAACAGTTAAAAGGTTATCATAGAATTATATGGCCATAAGAGACCACAATGCTCAGCTGGTCTAACCCCCTTGCAAGATACAGGATTTTTTGTGCCTAAACCATTACTCACAGATGGCTATCCAGCTTCTTTTTGAAACCCTCCAATGAAGAAGCTTCCACAGCCTCCCAAGCCCATCTGTTCCATACCTGAGATTTAATCTAAATCTGTTATGCTGTAGTTTGAACTCATTGACTGTCTTGTTCTCTGAGGCAAAAGAGAACTTTTCTCCATTTTATGGCACCCTTTCAAGAATCTGAAGATTACTATCATGTGACCCCTTAATCTCTTTTCCAAAATAAATGTGCCTGATTCCTTCAGCCTTTCCTTATACGACCTGCATTCCATCCCTATCACTTTTGTACATGAATGTAGCCAGAATTGATTTTCAAAGGGGGTCTGTGATTCACTAGGGTGGGCCTGGGCCACTTCCTACTCCCAGTAATGTGACTTGATGCAGGATGTTCAGATGCTGTGGATGCTCCAGTTGCTGGGTAGCAAGTGAGGTGAAGCCAGAGCATCTGCAGAAGCTGTGCTTCTGCTTGTTTCTTGGCTATTTGAACTTCTGCTGCCTGAAAAACAAGGAAGAGCTGAGACTCTAGGGGAGTCAAGGAAGTGTCTGCTCTCACTTGGTTTTTGACTGGGGAAGTTTGACTGACTAAAACAAACAAAAGCAAGGCATGGCTGCTCCCAGCACTCCATTTAACTTGCTACCTAGCAACTGGAGAATCATCAGGCAGGTTTTTTCAGCTGGTTGCTTCCTGTATATCCAGCTTCTGGTCACATGGCTAGAAGCAGGCCATTCAGTCAAGCAACCAGCCAAAAGTTGCCCAAGATACTTCGGTTACTAGGTAACAAGTTAAGCTGAGCAGCTGCAGAAGCAAGCAGACAATTAGATGTGTCTGCTTTCAAAGTGGATGGGCCCTGGTCCACCCAAGCCCTTCTTGAGCTATGCTACTGCCTTTATCACTCACCTTGCATCCTTTCCAAATTCCCTGAAGCCTAACCAGAGCAAAGCACAGTGTTATCATCACCTCCCATGACTCGCATGCTAGCCTCTGTTAATGCAACCTAAAATTTCATTTGCTTTTTTTGCAACAGCATTCCATTGCTCACAACTCTCAGATCCTTCTCAGCAGATTTAAATTTACAGATTTTTTGCATATGTACAAAAAAAGTCAAAATTTTGTCTTTCTAAAAACAATGAAAAGCACTGATCATTGAAACCTCATAGAAGTTTAACTTCAAAACAGAAGAATATCTCTTATTGGTTCCATTAAGTTCCCCTCCCCCCTTCAGCATCTCAGGTTTTTTGGTGTATTTTGAATTGCCTCTATGCGATTTTTTAATTTCTGTATAAAAATTGATACATGGATCGAAAATAACCTGATTTCCAAAGGGTGGGTACTCAGAGCTTTCTGAAAAGCTAGTCCCTTTAACAGCATCTCAAACCAGACGCTTAAGAACTGATGTATTCAAAAACATATCACTTTTGAAAACTTTTGAGTAGGTATCCATGTTGATACATATTCTTTGTAAATATATTCTGTCTCTGATACCAGCAGTCATGTGTTGTTGACTCATTTGTGAGCCTGCTCTTCCCTTTGAGCCTGCTTCTCTCTCAAAGCCCTGCTAAATCAGGAACACATGATGGGATGCACCTTTGATTTTATTTTGTCAGCATTTATTTTCCCTCTGAACTTAATTACCAAGAGTTAATCACACTGGAAGGTGCTAATCACAACTCCAAAGTGAAAGCTGAAATAGGTTTTAAATTCTTGTTTTTCTCTACAGCTAGGTGGCTTTTCCATATGAAATTGTACAATGCTAGTTTCTATGCGCTTTGAATTCTGTATGGCTCTTTCATTTGGTTTCTTTTCTAAAGTTTCCAGTGCAAAGCTTTTGAAATCTGTCTGTGATTGAAATTTGTCCATGATAATCCAGCCTTTTTTGCCCGACTGATGTCTTTTGACCCACTTGGAGACTGAGTGGATTGCAGAATCTCATACCAAAGAGAAGTGGACACATAGATCAATCAGTTGAAAGGCGTGCTCACAGGGCACTAGGAAAGGGTCTAGGAAAGGGTAGAATAACCAAGGTCTGTCATATATAATGTAAGGTAGTTTAGCTTTTTGTTTGCTTGCTTATGAGGACTTAGGGGGCCCAAGGCAGATTTGATGTTCCATCCACACAACTCATACCACCTCTGCCCACCCCCAGATCTCCTCCTATCTCAGCTCACTCTGGCCCCCTTCCAAATTACCAAGTCCCTCTTGGTTTACAAGCCCCAGTGTTCCCCAGGACATATTGAGTTAGTAGCTGAGAGAAGGGCCAGGGCAGGGGTTCCCTTCTTTGGTGGGGGCCTGGGGCAAGTTGCTCCTGTGGCTCCCCTCTCCGGGTGGCCCTGCTTATGAGAATGTTATATTGTGTGTGTTTCAAAAGGGATAGCCATTTTAGTTTAGTCCAGTAAAAAACCAACAAGGAGTTGTGTGGCACTTTAAGACTAACAGATTTATTTGTTGCATGAGCTTTCGTGGGAGAAGATCCCACTTCCTCAGATGCTTCAAAGATGGGTGAACTTACAGAAAGGAATGAAACTAAATGCAAGGGGGTGTAAAACATAGGATCAGGTCATACAGTAACAGCAAATCAGAGCAGTTTACAGGCTCAAACCATGGGAAGCCTGAAGACAAATTACCTTTGGTAATGGGAAAAGAACCCATAGTCTTGATTCAGTCCTGCTTTCACAGAATTTAGCTTGCATATTAATTCAAGTTCAGCTGTTTCTCTTTTAAGTCTTGATGTCCCAGCTACACAACTCCTTGTTGTTTTTTTTACTGGACTAGACTAACATGGCTATCCTTTTGAAATTAACAAATCCATCATTGAGTGATTGGGAAGATAGAAGTGCTCAGCAACTGGTTTCTTTGTTCTTTGATTTCTGATATCAGCTCTGTGCTCATTCAGACTCTTACGCAGCAATCTTCCTGTTTGTCCAATATATAAGGTGCTGGGGCATTTCTTGCACATGATGGCATAGACCACATTAGTAGATGAGCAGGTAAATGAGCCTATGGTGGAGTAGCAGGCTTGACTAGGACCTATGATGGTATCTGTTGTGCAGATATGTGGGCAGACTTGACAGCGTGGTTTGTTGCAGGGGTGTGTGCCTGCTTCAATGTTTCTGTTGTTAGATCTGTAGTTGCTGGTGAGTATCTGTTTACGATTAGGGGGCTGCCTATAAGCAAGGAGGGGTCTGTCTCCTAATGCTTGAGAGAGAGAGAGGGATCATCTTTTAGAATAGGCTGTAGGTCCTTAATGATCTTCTGCAGAGGTCTGACTTGAGGATTGTATGTGGTGACTAGTGGTGTTCTGTTGCTTTCTTTCTTGAGTCTCTCCTGTAGCAGATGACTTCGGGGAACCCATCTAGCTCTGTCAATGTGTTTTCTTACTTCCCCAGGTGGGTACTGTAGTTTCAAGAATGCTTGATAGAGATCCTCAAGATGTCTGTCTCTGTCTGAGGGATCAGAGCAGATGCGGTTTTATCTTAGGGCTTGGCTGTAGACAATGGATCGTGTGGTGTGTTTAGGATGGAAGCTCGAAGGATGTAGGTAACTATACCAAAAACCGACTGATTGGTATAGGGTGGTGGTGATGCGTCTATCCATGATTTGTACTGTAGTGTCAAGAAAGTGGATCTCCTGTGTGGAGTGTTCCAGGCTCAATTTGATGGTGTCGTGGAAATTATTGAAATCTCTGTGAAAATCTTCAAGAGCATCCCTGCCATGTGTCCAGATAATAAAGATGTCATCAGTATAGCACAGGTAAAGAAGAGGTGTTTGGGGTTGAGACTTGAGGAAACGCTGTTCTAAGTCACCCATAAAGAAGTTGGTATATTGTGGGGCCATGAGGGTGCCCATAGCAGTGCCACTGATTTAGAGATATAAATGATCCTCAAATCTGAAGTGGTTGTGGGTGAGTACAAAGTCGCAAAGTTCAGTCACAAGCTGCGCTGTGGCATCATCTGGGATGGTTCTTTTAATAGCTTGTAATCCATCCTTGTGTGAGATGTTGGTGTAAAGAGCTTCTACATCCACAGTGGCCAGAATGGTGTTTTCAGGAAGTTCTCTAATGGACTGTATTTTCTTCAGGAAGTCCGAGGTGTCTTGAAGATAGCTGGGGATGTTGATAACATAGGGTCTGAGGAGGGAGTCCACATAGCCAGATAGGACAGCAGTAAGAGTGCTAATGCCTGAGATGATGGGGCGTCCAGGGTTTCCTTTTTTATGGATTTTAGGTAGTAGATAGAACATCCCTTGCCGTGGTTCTGGTGGTGTTTCTTCTCTATACGTTCTTGTGCTGTCTTAGGGAGTTTCTTGAGTAGGCATTGTAATTCCCTTTGATATTTCTCAGTGGGGTCAGAGGAAAGTGGTCTGTAGAGGGTTGTGTTGGAAAGCTGTTTATAAGCCTCCTGGTCATAATCCAATTTATTCATGACGACAAATTGTGTGTGGCAGTCGACTATTTAGTAGCAAATTATTCTGTGTGCAGTTTTTTAAATTAAGGTGCTTGAATTCTGTGGAAATGATACCTAATCCTGTTTGAGACCCTAAGTTTGCCCTAACCACAAGAGACTACTGAACCCCATCCAGGGGCAATGCTTCCTTAACAGCGTCTCTTAAATCCATCATCCTCTCAGACTCTCCCAACAGAGGCAAACTGACAGTTAATCAGTATTTGACAGGGACCATTTAGCAGACTTCTCCTTTACTGGGAGGCAAAAAGTACAGACTCCATTTTCATGAAATCAAAGTTTTATATGTTGAAGGGAGATTTGTGCTTCTTACTCGTACAAAGAAACCATAAAGCATGAATTACTGTTGGGGAGTGTTCTGCTCTAGAATGTTATAAAATACACTGGGACTTATCAAGTACTGATGGATGAAGAGTGAGTTATGATTGATTTGTTTTTCCCATGCAGCTTCAAATCATCATTATAAAATCTCTGGGGGAAAAAAAAAAAAAAAAGGACTGCTTTCTAATGGGTTGAGGAATCCAAATAGAAATCTCTTACCTGACTAGCCTTGAATAGAAAATCTTACATGCTGTAGCTATGCTAGAAATTATGCAACTAAAAAAAAACTATTGTCTTTTAAATTATGATTTTAATATTGTGTGCCAGTGGATGTTGCTGATCCTCACTTTCTGTTCTAAAATCCTTCCTCAATGCTGACTTGGTCACAATTTTCAGTACAATACCCAGAACTGCAATTTTTGTAGTAGCAACTGAAAACTATGAACAGTTAAATCCCTATCTGCTTTAGGAAACAAGGTAAAACCCAGCAAACCTGGGAAGAACTACATTAATTTCCCAGCTCCAGGAAGTCAGTACCAGGGGTTTGTGGAGCTAACAGAAAGCTGTGCCAAAGAGAGAGAGAAGGATTTTAGTCTTTAGGAGGAGCAAGGCCGACAGAACCGTGTAGTGTACTTCCTTCCCTGACCAAACACTCCTGCCGGAGACCCACATAAGTTACTCAGGACCATGAAAAATACAGACTCCTGAGAAACATAGTTACATCGACCTAAATTCCAATGGAGACAGTGCTACACCCCCTTGGGGAGGTGGATTAACTATGCCAATGGGAGAACATCTCCCATTGGCATAGGGAGTAGCTACCTTGCAGCTGGATGACTGCAGCTTTTCAGGTGTAGACAACCTCTTCAGCTGCTTCTTCCCTTTTCTGCTTCTTTCTAAGTGGACTGTGAGAATAGGAACCAACAAAAGCCAAAACTAAAGGAACTGGTGAGGGGCAGGGGATGGACGGTACTATTTTCTTGTTTTCATGAAAAAAAATATGAAAATTTTTCATTGAAAGTGTCAAACAAGATTTGTTTTGAGACCTTTCCCAAAACAAAACTTTTTTAGATAAGCTCTAAATGCAAAGCTTACAGAAGCTGTGAAACCAACAAGGAGTCCTATTCCAAAGGGTAGCCACATTAGTCTAGTTCAGCAAAACAAACAAGGAGTCCCATAGCACTTTTGAAGACTAACATTTATTTAGTGCATGAGGTTTTGTGGAAGAAAATCCCACTTTCTCCCATGAAAGCCGCTCTAGGTTTAACCCACACATAGTCAGAACAAATGAACAAAAACACCAAACAACCACATGACTCAGCCGTTTAGCAGTAAATTGTCTCAGTTAATAAGTGGGGAATCTGCCATGAAGTTCACCATATTTCTCCTGCTGTAAAGGGGAAAAATAATTTTGACCATTAGACTAGGCACCTTTGTGTATTCAGTATACACAGATGGCATATTTTGAGAGGGTCTATGCCCTATAAAATAAAGAATTGTAACAAATGGATACATGTGATTATTTTTACATGACCAATATAGTAAAGCAAGAAAACCCTTTAAAATATCTTTGACTAGGTGAATGATTTTGTAAATAACATTTGGACTGCAAAATTTTTGCTAAGTCATTTACACACTTCAAGTCATTGTTGTTCTGTCATCTGCATAAATGCTTCTGCTTATGTTTTGTTGATATTGTGCATCAGAGAGAAAACCAAAGGTTAACAACTAAAATAGTATAGAATAGCATCAATAATATGAATGGCACAGGGCAAAAACAGCATACCTCTGCATAAAGGCACTTAATGTGCAATCCATATCTTTCACATGCAATGTTGACATTATTGTATTTATATAGACCAATGCTTGTTCATTTATGCTACTAAGACAGTTCATGATTCCAAAAGTGTTAGCTATAAACTTGCTATCAGCAAGCTAACCTGAGTCGAAAACCAGCTGGAACTGATAAGAAGGAAAACTTTAAAGAAGACTGTCAAAGTTAAACTTTCCTAAGACTTCTTGAGGTCCTACAAACCACACCTGAAGGAGAAAGGTTGTACAACAGGCACAGTGAATAGGTGGAACACGGGTCAACTCCAGACTGATAGACGCTTTTGAACAGACCATGAAATCTTATTTATTTATTATTTTTGTATTGTTTTCGCGAGTCTGGACTATATCTGAATCAAGAAATTTGGACCTTGGCAAAAAATAATTGACCACCCTTGCTGTACAGCAATATCAAGGCATTCATTTACCATTTCAGTGATTAACAGGAATTTATGACCTGTCTCAGTGAAAGATTAATCAATAGCTGTAACATCACTTATGCTAAAGTGCCTTTCTATGAATTGTACTTGTTTAAGAATGAGGTTTTCACTACAATGATATTCAAATAAACTCAGATTGCAATATCTAATTAGGGGCTTTTGCTGTCTTTATGTTCATAACCATAGATAGATTAGGAAAGAAGGATAGTCCAGGGGTTAGTAGACTAGCTTAGGACATCAGAGGGCCTAACATAACCTCTTACGCCCCCCCGTAGGCTATGGGCAAGTCACATAGCGTCTCTGTTCTCTCTCTTGGTAAAATGAAGGTAATTGCACTTCCCTACCTCACAGGGCTATTGCATACATTTAATATTGTAAACTGCTCAGATGCTACAGTGACAGAGGCCATATGAGTATCTAAAATAATTACGTAATGCCATCTGTCAGGTGTCCTTATGGCAATTAGGCCACAGACATGAAATAATTGACACTTACGGGGAAGCAGCTGCAGACAGAACTCTATCCTTTAGAGCAGGGGTTTGGGGTCTAAGTGGGGCAGAGGTACGAGGAGCTGCTGTGCTCCAGCCAGGGTGCTACCACTGTGCCCAAAGACTGCGGGGAGCAGATGCACCCCTCCAGCCAAGACCCTGCTGCTGATCCCATGCAACAAGAGAGGGGCTGCCACTGAATGCAGGTGGGAGAGAGGTGGAGGGAAGGGCAAGGAGGGGACAACAGTTCTTGTGTTCCTGCCAGGTCACTACCACTGCATGTAATGAGACAGCAGCCATTCCTCTCCTGAAAAGTGCCTGAGAGAGGTGTGGTGACAGGTGCGGGCAACAGCTGCCTAGCTTCAGCCAGGTCCAGTGAGAAGGCCAGATGAAAGGCTCTTGCAGGGCCACAGTTCCAAAGGGGCAGCCGTGTTAGTCTAGTAAAGCAAAAAAGCATGGAGTTTTGTGGCACTAAAAGACTAACAGATTTATTTATCGCATGAGCTTTCATGGGAGAATATCCCACTTTATCAGATGCTTTGAAGAGAGGGAACTTACAGAATTGGATGAAAATAAATGCAGGGGAGTGCAAGACATGAGATCATGTCATACTGCAACAGCAAATCAGAGCATTTGTAAGGATTCAAACTCTAAGAAGCAGCACATAGATGGAGGGTGAAGTCAAATTACCTGTTATAATGTGAAAAGAATCCATAGTCACCATTCAGCCCTGCTTTCATACAATTTAATCTACATATTATTTGAATTTTCACTGTTTTTCTTTAAAGTCTTGATGTCCCATTGATTTTCTTAGGACCACCATTAAATTGTCAAAGGAGTGATTAGGAAGATGAAAACACCCAGCAACCGGTTTTGGGTTTTTTTGGTATTGTGATTTCTGATGTCAGTTTTGTGTGCATTTATTCTTCTGTGTATGGACTGTCCTGTTTGTCCAATGTATAAGGCGTGGGAGCATTTCTGGCATAAATCACATTAGTGGATAAGCTGGTGAAGGACCCTTTGATGGAGTAGCAGGCTTGTTTAGGTCCTGTGATGGTGTCTTTAGTGCAGATATGTGGACAAAGTTGGCAGTGTGGTTTGTTGCAGGGACATATGCCTGCTTTAATGCTTCTGTTGTTAGGTCTGTAGTTGCTGGTGAGCACCTGTTTAAGGTTCGGGGGTTGTCTGTAGGTGAGGAGAGGTCTGTCTCACAAGGCTAGAGAGAGTGAGGGGTCATCTTTTAAAATAGTCTGGAGGCCCTCAATGATCTGTGGTAGAGGTCTGACTTGAGGGTTGTATGTGGTGGCCAGGGGCGTTCTATTGTTTTCTTTTTGGGGTCTTTCCTGCAGTAGTTGACTGCGGGGTACCCGTCTGGCCCTGTCAATCTGTTTCTTTACTTCTCCAGGCAGGTACCATAGTTTTAAGAAAGCTTGAAAGAGCTCTTGCAGATGTCTGATTCTGTCCGAGGGATCAGAGCAAATGCGGCTTAGGGCTTAGGGCTTGGCTGTAGACAATAGATCATGTGGTGTGTTTAGGATGAAAGCTCATGGGATGTAGGTAACTATACCCATCAGTAGGTTTTCGGTATAGAGTGGTGTTGATGTGCCCATCCCTAATTTGTACTGTAGTGTCCAGAAAGCGGATCTCCTCTGTGAAGTGTTCCAGGCTCAATTTGATTGTGGAGTTGAAATCTCTGTGGAAAAACCCTGCCGTAGACAGTGTTTCTCAATTGGTGTTCCAGGGGCCCTGATGCTCCGCAAATATGCTGAAGGTGGTCTCCCACTGGGGAGAGGTAGGGGCCCATATGAGGAAGGGGGAAGGAGCAACACTGCAAACTGACACATTCCTGGAAGATTTAAAATGCCCCAGCTGCAAAGCTTCCAGGCATGCATCAACATTTCATGCATTCTGGCTCAATTGCTGCAGCTGGGGCATTTTAAATTTCCCTCCGCTGTTACCACTAGCACTAAAATCTCTTGGATTTAGCTTCCATGGTAAGACTTTCTTTGACAAACACCACTCCAACAAACAGATTAACTCTGTTTGAACATTTAGGCCCAAAGTTACCATTAAAACTTAAGTAATATTTTCAATTTTAAGTTGTGTGCATAATCATTATCTTTTTGGAAAAAAAAAGCATTTCCTATTTGTAAAATTTATTTACTTCAGTTTCCTAAATTGTTTCTTCAGGAATGCATAGTACACAGATATTACTAACTACAGACATACTGGCTTTTTTGAGAAAGTTTTCCTCAGGTGCTCCATGTAAAATAAATAATTACTTTGGCTGTTCCCTGGCTCACTAAAGGTTGAGAAATGCTGCTTTAGGGGATGGCAGTAGGATTATGGAACAACAGGAGGATTTATCAGATCTGGGTTCAAATCTTGTTTCTGTCACAAATTTCTTTTGTGACTTTGGACAAGCCATTAACTCTCTGTACCTCAGTTTCCCATGTATACAACACGGGCGATGATACTTCATGTCTCAGAGGTGTATTGTAAAAATACATTCATTCATGTCTGTGAAGCACTCAGATCCTGTGCTTGGAATCTCACAGACAACTCTATAAACAAAAATACTCTCATCACACACACTTATGCTGTATATTCCAGATTTTAAAATCATGTTTCCATTAGCAAAATGGTGTGCTTCCTAATTTAGAATCATTTTCCATGTTATAGCTTGCACGCCCCAAGAAAAGCAGTAACACACACACACACGAAAAACCAATTTTTGTAGGACAGATTTTAAAGCAATGCACTAAAAAGGAAAAGACAAGGACTTCAGATTGGGAAGACTTCTTATACAAGGCACTTTGAGAAGACGACTTCTACAAGGCACTTTAATCACCTTGAATGCAGTTGTTTGCAAAAGATCAGCTGGTCAGTGCACCTGCTAAACTGACCAGCTGACCTTTTGCAAATAACTGCATTCAAGGTGGTCAAAGTGCCTTGTAGAAGTCGTCTTCTCAATGTGAATTCCTTGTTTTCTACCTTTTAATACATTACTTTAAGGTCATCTGTTCAAAAAAAAAAATATTATTTCTCAGTCAAGACTAAAAGTAAATACTTCTGAATCCCACTTGCCCTAGAAACCTATAACTGCTGGAGCATCTCCTGGAGAAAGATGGGAAAGCACAGGGAATACAAAGATACAGACAGCACTGAAGTTAATAGAAAGGTAATCTAACAAGAGGGTTTTGGCTGATTTCAAAAATTTTTCTCAGGATCAGAATGACAGTGCTGGTGAGACAAAGTGCCTGCGAGACCCAAGTGATCTGTCTGCCTAAAGTGCAAACTTCATCCCAGGCAACAACAGTGCAAGTTTCCACTGGCTCAGTGGATGGAGCACTGGAATGGGACTCCACCTTAGGGTCTATCCCCAGCTCTGCCATTGGACTACTAGGTAACCTTGGGCAAGTCACTTCATTCCTCCATGCCTCAGTTTCCCTATCTATAAAATGAGGATACTGATACTAACAAGGCAAGAATGGCTCAGGCCCATACTAGTCACCTGTAGCTAAGGGCTTTGAACTCTTCACAATGCTCTCCTTTAATCACCAGCATAACCTTTGTTTTCCACAGGACCTGCTTCATCTTGAGCTGATCTTGTCCAAGCACCAGGCCCTTGTGCTAGTGTAGTCATGCATGGTGCAGGGTAGGTAGAGCTGTATTTGCATATTGCCGACACTTGATTCCCTATCATCTGGCCAGCTCACTGAGTGAGTCAATGCAGGTATTAAAAAGAACAAAAGAGAAGAGAAATCCACATAGGATTCCATTAGCAAGGTGTCTGGTGGTGGAGGTTACAAGCTGCACACTCATTGAGTGCCTCCCTACAGGAAAGGCTTCATTTTATGCATTGCTAGAGGTGGCAGGGGCTCGCTTAGGTGCGACAGACAGCAGTATTTCAACCACAGCAAAATACTATTGAGACGTCCAGGAGAATGAGAACAAATATTTGTCCTCCATCCATGACAGGAGATCTTCCATCAATGCCAAAGTGGCTTCAGGTCCATATCCTTGACTGAATCCTGGGTCTAACTTCAATTACAAGAAGCTTGTTGCTAGCTTCTATATGGCCTTGCTCAGAATTCAAGGTTTGACACTGGACAGTTGCAGCTAGAGCCATGTTTAAAAGAAGAATGGAAGAGTCATTCTCTGAAGGAGGTGTTAGCTGTTTCAGTCAGGCATGGCACCATTTCATGATGCTCACCAGTCAGGAAAGACATGGACAGGATTCAGAAGAATTGGGTGATGGTTCTTTGCAGCACTTGGTGCCCCGTTCACATGCAGCCTGAAGGCAGTCGGATTGATGAAGCCACTTACTATCTTCGATGACTCCTTCTCTCTCTTTTTCTCTCCCCCACTGAAGTCTCCTCCCAATCAGTAAGTCTCTGTGAAATATTTCAGCTTTAATCAAACAGCATAAATTTCTGGCAAAATGAAATGCTCCAACCAGCTTCAGTAACTAGAGTTCAAAATGGCATATTTTAGAAGTATAATTCAGTCTCATAGAAACACAGAACCATAGGGTTGGAAGGGACCTCATGAGGTCATCTAGTCCAACCCCCTGCCAAAATAAGCAGGACCACTCCCACTAAATTATCCCAGCTATAGTTTTATCCAGCTGGGCCTTAAACATTTCCAAAGACAGAGATTCCACCACCTCGCTAGGTAGCCCATTCCAATGCTTTTCCACCCACTTAGCAAGAAAGTTTTTCCTAATATCCAGTCTCGACCTCCACAGCTGCAGCTTGAAACCATTGTTCCTGGTACTATCCTCTGTTACTACTGAGAACAGCCGAGCTCCATGCTTCTTGGAGCATCCCTTCAGGTAGCTGAAGGTTGCTATCAAATCCCCCCTCAGTCTTCTCTTCTGCAGGCTAAATAAGCCTAGTTCCTTCAGTCTTTTTTCATAGGGCTTGTGCTCCAGCCCCTTGATCATTTTTGTTGCCCTGCACTGGACTCTAATTTGTCCACGTCCTTTTTGTAGTGGGGAACCCAAAACTGGACACAGTATTCCAGATGAGGCCTCACCAGTGCTCAACAGAGGGGAAAGATCACATCCCTTGATCTGCTGGCAATGCGTCTTCTGATACAGCCCAGTATGCCATTGGCCTTTTTGACAACAAGAGCACACCGTTGACTCATATTCAGCTTCCCATCCACCAGGACCCCCAGGTCCTTTTCTACGGTGCTGCTACTTAGCCAATAGGTCCCCAGCCTGTAGCAGTGCATGGGGTTTTTCCATCCCAAATGCAGGACTTTGCACTTGTCCTTGTTGACCCTCATGAGATTTCTATTGGCCCACTGCTCCAATTTGTCAAAGTCTTCCTGAATCTGCTCCCTGCCCCCCAACATGTCTAGCGTTCCCCCCAGCTTGGTGTCATCCGCAAACTTACTGAATGTGGAATCAAACCCATCGTCCAGATCATTAATGAAAACATTGAACAGAACTGGCCTCAGGACCAACCCCTTATACACACCACTCATTACTGGTTGCCAACTAAACATGGAGCCATTGATTCCTACATGCTGAAACCATTGATCTAGCCAGCTCTCTATCCACCTTACAGTCCACACATCCAACCCATACTTCCTTAACTTGCTGACAAGAATGCTGTGGGAAACCGTATCAAAAGCCTTGCTGAAGTCGAGATGCATCACATCAACAGCTCTTCCCACATCCACAAATCCAGTCATCTCATCATAGAAGGTGATGAGGTTGGTCAGGCACGATTTACCGTTGGTGAATCCATACTGACTGTTCCTGATCACTCTATTTTCTTCCAAGTGTTTCAGGATGGATTCTTTGAGAATCTGCTCCATGATTTTTCCAGAGATTGAGGTGAGGCTGACAGATCTGTAATTCTCTGGATCCTCCTTTTTGCCTTTCTTAAAGATAGACACTATATTTGCTTTTTTCCAGTCCTCCGGCACCTCTCCCATTCGCCATGAGTTTTCAAAGATAATGGCCAGTGGTACTAGTTCCTCATCAGCCAGCTCCCTCAGCACCCTCGGGTGCAGGTTGTCCGGCCCCATGGACTTGTACACATCCAGCTTCTTTAGGTAGTCCCTAGCCTGACCTTCTGCTACCAAGGGCCTCTCTTCTTCTCTCCAATCTGCCATACCCTGGGAGCTGGCCCTGCCAGTGAAAACTGAAGTAAAAAAAAGCATTGAGCACTTCAGCTTTTTCTTCATCCTCCATCATGAGCATGCCTGCACTATGCAGTAAGGGACCTATGCCATCCTTGATCCTCTTCTTGTTATTGACATACTTGTAGAACCCCTCCGTTACCCTTCATATGCCTTGCTAGCCACAACTCCAATTGTCCTTTGGCCTTTCTGATTTTATCCCTGCAGTCCCGAGCAATATCTTTATATGCCTCCTTAATCATCTGTTCAAGCTTCCACTTCCTGTAAGCTTCCTTTTTATGCTCTAGCTCAGTGCAGAGCTCTCTGTTAAGCCACGCTGGGCGCCTTCCACATTTGCTGTTCTTTCTGCTCATCAGAATGGTATCTTCCTGTGCCCTCAGCAGGGTTTCTTTAAAATGCAGCCAACTCTCTTGTACACCTTTCCCCTTCAGATCAGTCTCCCAAGGGATCATGCCCATCAGTTCCCTGAGGGAGCCAAAATCTGCTTTTCTGAAGTCCGGGGTCTGCGTTTTGCTTCTTTCCTTTTTTCCATTAATCACCATCTTGAACTCTATCATCTCATGGTCACTGCTGCCCAGGTTGCCATTCATTTCTATGTCCCCAATCAATTCTCCTGTTTGTAAGCAGCAGGTTAAGAGGTGCAAGGCCCCTAATTGGTTCCTCCAGCATTTGTACCAGAAAGTTGTCCTCAACACACTCTAAAAACTTCCTGGATTGCCTGTGCGCTGCTGTATTAGCCCATGAGAACCAGGGCCTGTGATCTGGAAACTTCTGCCAGTTGTCCCTAGAATGCCTCATCCACCTTCTCCTTCTGGTCTGGCAGTCTACAGCAGACACCCACCACAACATCCCCCTTGTTGCTCTCTCCTCTAGCTTAATCCAGATTTTCAACTGGCTCGGTTCCACTTCCATAATAGAGCTCTGAGCAGTTATAAAGCTCTTTTACATACAGTGCTACTACTCCTCCTCTTCTTCTTCCCTGCCTGTCCTTCCTGAACAACTTATACCCATCCATGGCAGAGCTCCAGTCATGCAAGCTATCCCACACATCTGTTATTCCAATTATATCATAGTTCCTTGTCTGCGCCAGTACTACCAATTCTTCCTGCTTGTTTCCCAGGCTCCTTGCATTTGTGTACAGGTGTAACCTGCTGGGGTGAGCTCAAATGCATTCACTTGCCCCTCTCCAGTGCCTAACAGAGAAACCTCTGCAGAAAGCAGCTGGAGAGCCAGGATCCAGTTTGTTCAGGACTCACAGCGAGAACTGCCCAGAGCTCCCATCCCACAACAAACTATTGCTTAGCATAAACATAATGAACTTTATTACCTAACTAAACAAACCTTATTTTAAGAAACTGTAACAAATTTAAACAAAACAGTAAGAAACCCAGGAGTCCCAACGTTCAGGTGGAGTCACCCTTATCTCAGTTGCAGTCTTTTAAGTCCCTGAGAACTAAATACAAAACAGAAGCCATCCTCATCATCTCTAGCTACAGGAATCTTCAGGCAAATGCCACGCAGTCCTTTCTTCTTCCTGTGTAGCCAGCGCCACACAGTCAGGTCACTGGCCAGCCAGCTCTCAGTTCTATTGCAGACAGCTCCCCTGCAAAACTGTCCAAAGCAGGGAGACAACATCCTGCAGTCCACTCTCACTCAGCTCCTTTCACTCAGTCCCTGAGCACATGGACTCTGCAGCTCTCTCTGTTTGCTCCTCTCCAGGCTGCTCCTCTCAGGCTTCTCCCTGGGCATGCAACTGGAGCATAACAATAAAACCTGTGGAGCCTGCTCAATGTGCTACCACACCCATTTACCAGAAAGTTCTGGTTTCTGGGCCACAAAATCTGCCCAGCAACATAACCCAACCAGAAGGGTTCCCTGAAAGAGATCACTCCTTTTTAGGCACATGGGTTACACAGGCACCTAAGATACCAGGCTGATTGTCCTACTTTCACATGTCAATTTTCAATTCTATTGCATCTACCTCCTTGTATTTTCTCTTGGGATTGTCCTCCTGCACCTGCCTCAGGTATTAAAGCTTCATTAGAACACGTAACACAATTATCTGATTCCCCCACATGTTCCAACTACCTTCTCTTTTATCCCATGGTGTTACAGTCCCCATTCCCCCCAAGCTCCATCCCCTCCCCCAGGTCTCAATAAACATAAGCAAAATACTTAAGGATTCTCCTTTCTGTGAATATGTAAATTAAGTTCTATACAAAAACCACGCAAAATGCACCAGTTTAGATCAGCATATCTACATACAATAGAGAGAGATTTGGACACAAGATCAGAAGACAAGAAACCTTGAGTTCTGGCTTTGACTGATTTCTTCTGTGGCCTTGGATAAGTCGTATGCAGCTTGATTTTCAGAATTGCTCAGCATTCATTGATAGCCATGGCTGCTCTGAAAATCAGGCTGTGTATTAAAACTATCAAATACACTAAGAAAAATTCATTTCAGTGCCAAGAATTTGATGAGTATGATAAACCTCCGCTGCTGGGGCTCAATAAGAAACAGAGAGAGTGATGATAAAAGGGAGGAGGGGAGGTCCATGGTTATCATCCTAATCCCCCCGTACGTAACTTGACAATTTGAAAAGATACTGAAAAAACTGGGTTATCAGCACTGTCTTCAGGGTGTAAAAACAGAATTTTAATTGTGTCATATAAAGAATTTATCCAATTTTAACTATAATAAAAAGCTCTTTCCAAACTCTGTTCCATTAAAGGCTATTTCAGCATCAAGCAACATAACCACTTCTTCTATGAATCCAATTTCATATCTGCAATCACTGCTTCCAGATGGTGGATAGCAGGAGCCAGGCATCTGTTCTGAATAAAACCCTTTTTGATCTGCACTGATTATTTCAGGAATCAGGCCTCCAGTTGTAAAGTAGGTATTTTCACTAATATTTTGCAATTAATGTTAAAAAGAATGATGTAATAGGTTCTCTGCAAGAACCCTCACAGCCTTGATTTTAAAAGGGGGAGAAGCCATCCCAAGAGGCCATTTTAGACAAGATTTGTGTTAACTTGTACATTTTAAACACTATTTACAAGTATAGGGCAAATATGTCTTCAGGGACAAAATAAATACATTTCTACCCACACTCTTTCCAGACCACCTGATTTTGACCACAAAAGATTTTGATTTTTATGGTTTGTCTCGCAACCATTCCCTGACTTCTTATTCTACACCAGGATTTATGAGCCACTTGTTTGGTGCTATAAGGCAAAACAGCCCATATAGTTTCAGATCTAAAAAGCTGTATTAAGGATTCCTTTCTATTCATCATAATAGAGTCCTGCTTTTCTCTGCCACAAGTGACACTGCATGAATCTCTTCCATAGAGCTGGAATGTCCTTTAAAAACTCATCATTCTTCTTGTGCCAGTCTCCAACCCGGTACCAGCTCCTCCACTTCAAACATACACAGAAAATGCTTCACTAGGTTTCAAGTTAGACCTCTAGGGAAATACATATCCAATAGCCATGAGTGCACAGGATTTTTGTCAGCTAAATCTTCATGAACTGATAGAAGAACAGATCCCTTTTCTTATTTCCTGTTGTAAGCCCTCTTCCTAATACAGAAGTTTCATCTGAGTCTTGTTAGTCTAGTTCAGTAAAAAACAAACAAACAAGGAATCCTGTGGCACTTAAAGACTAAAATTTATTTTTGCCACAGGACTCCTTGTTTGTTTTCTCCTCAGCTAGTAATTAAGCAGACTCACTCAGTAATTACAAACACACAATGAAGGTTTGTTCTGTGGAAAAACTAAAGCAAAACTCATGGGTAAAATCAAAAAATTTAAACAAATGAAAGATTGGACCCCGTGAATTTATCCTCATGGAGAGCCACAGCACACTATGTCCATAAGCTCATTCAGGCCACAAGCATGATGTCTGCAAAGTGGCCAAGACACTACTGGGTGGTGTTATATAAACAAACAGAACCATCGTTGCTGTTGAATTACCAGGATGGCTTTCACTCTAATTCTATGGCCCTCGACCCTCTGTTCCTTTGGTCAGCATGCATTTGGTTTGAATCAATGTTTTCAAAGATATCACTTAATATTAGAGAGTACTTCATGTCAAAACCCTTGCTGTGAACATCCCTGAACAAAAGTAGGAAGAGATGAAGGAGGACAAGTCACAACAGGAGACTGCTTTCAAAGTTTTACCAGTGGACCTGTATCTCCATGCTGATCTAATTCAACCACCAACACTCCTCAGTGTTATAGTGTTTTGGAAATCTGGCTCCTGTTCCAATTATGAATCTTAAGCCCATTTCTTCTTGATATGGCCCCAATATGTCAGTGTTCTTCAATTTATGGCAGTAGATTTGTGAGCGTTGCGAGAGGAAGGACCACACTGGTTATGCTGTTATTTATGCCTATTGAAATGATCTTAATATTTTTCATAACCTCTAAGCCCACCAATGACATCAAACAGCAGACTGAACCCAAAAACAGAGGGTGGATTCTTGTTTGTTCTCTGAAGCCAAGAGCCCTGTATATTGACATGAATCTGTTATTTTATGGGAGATAGAGTACATTAATGCATCTTCACAAGAGAAATCAGCATTGTGATGCATTTTTAAAACATATATATCAAAGTCATTTCCCAATTCTGTGTTTGAAATCGAACAGTCTGGATTTGGCATGCTTTGAATTTTAATAAATCTCTTCAGGGTAACCACAGGTTATGAATACAGAAGACGAATTGTAGCTCTATGTTCATTTAAGTTTCTTCTGTTCTCTGTGTTCGGGTCAGCATAAAAACCCCTTCAGCTTTCATTTAACTAAAATTCTTGATCAAATCTAAGATGACCAGTAAAACAAAATGAGGTTCTGACTCTCCTACAAATCAGGTCTTTAACTGTAGGTATATTAGGGTATCCCTCATATTACAATAGATGGTAACCATGCTACAAAGCAGACTATGCTAAGTTGAGCACCTGAGCCATAAAAAGCATATTTGTACAAGAACCCAGCCCTGACAACATTGCACAAGGCAGTTGGTGCTGCTTTGCACAAATGGGTGTATTATTTGAGATCCTGAGTACTCTCCTTCCAACCCTCATTTTCTGTGATTCTAAGATTTAGTGATGAGGTTTTAAAAAGAGCCTTTTGCAACTTGTGTTCTGAAGGAACTCTAGAAAATTCCATTCCAGGGATCCCCAGAGCTCCACAAGCTAGTATGCTACAGGTTAGATAGCAAAGCCGGGCATCTCATAAAATGAGCATCAGCAACCCACAGCACATCTGCTAAGGATGGTATATGTGCTTATCTGAGTAGCATGCAAGGCTCCTTGCCTTGCAGCACTGCTCAGGCCACAGCTGCTCCGCTCTCCTGATGCTACCCTGTAGCTGGGCCTGCGGCCACAAGAGATGCCACATGTGCAGCTGCTCCCACCCCCCAGCAGGGCTTGGGGCCAAAAGGAGCCACTGCACATGCAGCAGCTCTTTCCTCTGCTGCTCCCCCACTTCCCTGGCACCTGCCAATGGTTGAGGAGTGAGTCTGGTACAAGGTTGCTGACCCTGTCATAAAACAATTGGCTCATCCTTATTATTCTAAATCCAGTAGGTATAGATGTATTTTATAGGAATAGGATAGTATCTCTTTAAATATCTGTGCTCTTTCTGGTGCCGCTTACCCCATTTGTTTTATAAATTGCAGGACAAGAGGATGTATTTAAAACTAGGCCTTGCATACTTGTGTATAGTTAAGATACACAATTATCTGGAACTCATCTGTGCCTGTGTGATTTATTTTTTTTCACATTTCTGTTGTGTGAGGCGCAAGAGACACAACAATAGTCTTGCTCCAGTTTCTAACTGTTAGGTATTAAAAATAAACTTATGAGCTTGTGAAAGCAAGAGAGAGACATATTCTGTTCTGATCCCTAAAACTTGGAATAGGTCAAGGTGGCACTAGACAACTGTTCTGTGGGGTGCACAATGAAAGGTTTGCCCTTGATTTCAAGGAGCATCACACATGTGAGACACCCAAGTGGTTTTCTGCTGTCTGAGCACATAGAGCAATTCCATTCTAGCTCTTAAGAAGGAAGTTGGGAAAGATAGACTTGGGGAAAGAGGAAAAGGCCAAGAAAATAACTGCACTACATGATTTCAGATGCCCCAGGCTGGCCATCTTTTTATGCAATCTTTCCACACAACTCTACCTAGGCATCTTAATTCTATCATGAAGTAATTTTTCTCCTTCAGTCCCAGACTATCAGAGGCAGTTCACACACTTGCTACATGCTTCATTGTAAGTCAACTATCCATGTGATGGATTAGTGAGGCAAAAGGTGACGTTCAACAATTACAACAAAGAAAAAGGGATATATCCAACAGAGCAAGAGGGATGTACTGTTAACTGGCATCATGCCCAATTTTTTCTGCAATGTTTATGCTGTTTTGAGTTACGAGAGAAGTCTAGACTCAATGGCCTTAAGACCAATATTCAGGGCTGGCTCTACCCATAAGCCAATGAGGCCCTGGCTTGGGGTGCCACTGGCTTAGGGGTGCCATGCCAGGGCTGAGGCAAGTTGGCCCAGAAATTAGACCCTGCACTCCCACTCCTCCTCAAGCCAGCCGAGCAGGCCAGTCCATGGGGCAGACTCTGCTCTCTTGCCCTGCCCTTGGGCTGGCCCTCCCCACCCCTAGGATGGGGCAGACAGTCCAGGGGAGGGGTGAGCTTGCCCAGGGTGGAGGCTGGGTTCCACCCAGGGAGGCCCCATGGGGATAAGAGGGGGGTACGAAAGTGAAAGCCGGCTCAGGGTGCGACAGCCCCTTGAGCCAGCCCTGCCAGTATTACAACACTGCCTAATATAAGAAGTCTATCTTATTGGGTGTAAAACAAAACCCAACCGTACCAACAAGAGAGGGAGTGAAAGATGTGGAACCAGCAGAGAACATAGTTCTGCCTAACAGCTCCAAAATTTGAGCAGTTCCTATCTATGTAGATAGCTCATGGTGTTCAGCTGCATACTAGAGATCAGGTGATTATCTAAGACTAATATTGGCTCTTTATTCTTCCTGTTGAGCAAATAAGGCCAATCCCTAGTGCACAGCCCTTCAGTGCTGGTTACTGTACTTGTGTATCCTCCTCCTAGCCTGCTCCTGCACTGGCTACTGCATTTGTTTCATGGTTGTTCCCTTCACAACCACTCCTCCCTTGAAAATGAACCTGAGCCATGGCATTTTCCACAGGTCATTTGTGCCCAGTACTCATATATAGGATGAGCTGTAGTGTTCTAGCGCTGTGCCGTGGTGAACTGCCAAGCAAATTTGCAGTTGACCTGAAATTTCTGAAAATGATGATAGGAGACAGCAAAATCAACTACAAATGTTTAAAAAGACCTCCAAAAATATCAGTTGTTACCTGCACCTCATCCACCTTTAATTATTACCATCTGAAAGAAGTTTTAAATATCAAATTCATTATTCATTCTTTACACCATTTGTTGGCTCTTTACATTGCTTTCTGCTCAAGCAATATCTGTTGGATAATCAGTTTTGCTTGTGTCATTTTCTAAGCAATTTCACATTCAAGTCCTCTTATCCCAGCACTGCAACTGCAGTCTTTGGGCTGTTCGTGCATGCATTGAACCTTTTGCCAAAGACTTACTGGATTTTTAAAAAAAATATTAATAAAAGCTTTTTGCTTGGTCTCCAATATTTTAAAAGCACATTGGGTCCAACTTTCATCTGTATTACCACTTTAAATACCTTCAAAATTATTTTTACCATAGTAAGCTGTGTGTATTCTACCAATCAAGTATGTTGACTATAGAAATGTTTATTAAAGTCCATTTCTAATTTTAGCAAAATTAAATCTTTCAATAACACTACTGTCATGTATGTTGGAAGCTATAAATCTATAGGCTTACAGCTTGCCAAGGTCATTTTTGCAAATGAGACTTAAATGTGGTCTTTAGATTATCATACAGCAATGGCATCCAGAACCACTGAGATTTTTTTTCCTGGCTTAGGTGGACTTGAAGTGCAACATTGGTCAAGTCTCAATCACGTTTGTATTCACTCATCTGTATGGCAGGGATGACAAACACTAATACGAATGGGGTAAGCCACTATGTAAAGTGCACAATACTAATCAATCACGCTTCTCATGGCATTAAAAGGGCTCAGCATTTATTACCATTACTGATGTTTATTAGCAATATACTCTTTGAGGGTTAGACATTTACAGCTCTAAAGCTATCAAGAGCATCAAAAAAGGTTTTGATTGTGGTGGGTTGGCTCTCAGCCATGAAGTGATAAATTTTAAGGACAAAGTACAAGAAATTAGTCACAGGCTTATTGTTAACAAAAAAGGAAGTTATGCATCCAATTCCTTGGCTGAAAATATGCCCCTAAAAGTCCTGTATCAACACAGTTCTGGTGCTTTATTGGACATATTATAACTTAAGGCAGATTGTCTCACAGGAATCTGCATTGTACAACATGTGCCTTTTATCAGTCCATTTCCAGTTCTGTGTTTGGGGAGAAAAAAAAAAAAATCAAAGTCTGAAATCAGCATGCTTCAAAGTTTAATTCACCTCTGTAGGGCAATTGCAGGTTCTGAATACAAAAGACGAATTTCTGAGCGTGTTGCTTAAGTGCAGTATAATCCTTCTAGTATCCAAGCTAAACAAAGATAAGGAGAAGGTACTTTTGTTAAATAATTTGTTAAAATGAAGCTGAGCAACAAAGCAATATAGAAGATATTGTCTTAATGCCCCACAAAGACAGCTCTGGTCATAATCTGGATGTAGCCAACTTAATAGAAATCAAGTGTGCCATCTCAAGGAACATCAACACAATTAGTTAAATTTAGATGTTGCCTTTTTTCTAAGAAACTGACTTATCAATAGATCTTTAACATATTTTAATATCCTTTGTTAAAAATAACTTGCATATTAACACACAGTGACCGATGGTATGGTACAATGAAACAGTACCTTAAAAATGTGAACAGCATTTTAAAGTTGTTTGGTTTTTTGTAAGACTGACAATGGTTTTAACTCTGCACATACAAGTTTCAGAGAGGTAGCTATGTTAGTTTGGTTTATTGAAATAGACAAGGAATCCTGAGGCACTTTTAAAGACTAACAAATTTATTGCATAAGCTTTTGTGGGTATAATCCTACTTCATTAAATGCATGAAATGGAAACTGCAGAATGTTAGATGTGTATATATATATCCACATGCAAAAAAAGGTGAGTCACAAGATCAATTCTAACAGTTCCAGAGGAGTAGTCTCTTATTCTTTTTCAGGAAAACAACCAAATTGTTTTGATTCAAATAGTGTGGATGTTGTCTTTTGAGAATAAATGAGAAGATGACAATGTTAAAAGAGGGAAAACATAAATACAGAGCATATTTGGTTGTACATCCATTTCTTAATGGAACACATTGTTTTGAAAGTAAAAAGACTGAACTGTAAAAAAAATTTCATGATATCAATGACTGAAATAGCTATAAAAATCTGTAAAATACACTATAGAAAGATTAGTCTCTAACAGTTGCATATAAATCTTTGTATGGAGGATAGCAATACACCAGTTTTCACTTTTAATTCTACATATGCATGTTTTTGTGAGTTTTATCAAAATTCCATATGGATCTGGATAAGGTTTCCTTTGGGTTATGAAAAAATAAGGAACGATGGGTTAGCTATCTTTTAAAGCCAGTGTCTCTTATGACTGAAGTAAAACAAGTTATACAATCTAGTTCTTATTGAACTAACATTGTCATCATATCTTGTTAAATAAACCCTTTTCTCTCTCTCTCCCTATGAATTTTGATACTGAAATTAGACATATTAATGAAATCATAAGTGCACAAAGACATTTCAATAAAAATGGAAGGATGGAGTCATGTTCCTTCTGAGACTGGCACATCAAAGCAGCATCCATCATAGAATCACTGCAAACCTGGAGCATTCAGAGGGATGTGGTGACTGCATACTCCACCATATTTTATTCCACTCATTGGGAATGATATACTTACAGAGAAGTGGTCAATAATGGGAATATGTTTGTGAAAGATTTTGCAGATAGTTTATTCTCCTCATGCTTTAAAATATGAATATTTTCAGTAAGATCTACTGAGAACAAACAAAATGAATAGTTTGTAATGGGATGACTATGTCTTGGGCATTTCTTCTTGCAATAATTTCTCACTCCTACACAGTCTAACAGACTGTAAGCTACTACAGACAGGAACCGCCTCATTGGTCCATGAAGCTAATTGTACATCTATGGGCTGTATAAATGACACTAACAGGACTTTATCCCCCTGCCATTGATAGCTATGGAAATGGACTGAGCCCAGACTTCACCAGTAGCTGTAATGAATAAAACATTCAAGAAACTTGATGCATCACACAAAAATACTTTTTAAAAAAAAAATAACTAGGGGCAGGAGGAGAATGCTGGGCTGATAAACTCAGACATCAGTAAATCTGAAGGTATCAGATAACATTTTTATCTCAAGCATCCTTCTCCAGCTACTTCTGTCTCAATACAAAATGTGTTAAGTGAAAAAATTCTGTATAAATCAGAGACCTGGAAGTGCTATAATCCCTTCACAGAGCAGAAGTTCCTTAGTCCTTGAGAGCTTGAGACAACACTGAAAAAACTTAGAGGCAAAAATCTTGCCCCCAATACAAGACAAGACAATTCCAAGGAAACAGGGTGCAGCTTCAACCAAAACATAATATTGTCAATCCCAAGCGTAACCTGCAAGGGTGGGCTCAAGTGCATTCACCCGCCCCTCTCCAGTGCCCCACAGAGAAAACCCCTGCAGAAAGCAGCTGGAGAGCCAGGATCCAGTCTGTTCAGGACTCACAATGAAGGCTGCTCAGAGTTCCCATCCCACATTAAACTACCACTCAGCATAAACATAACAATTAACTTTATTAACCAACTAAACAAACCTTATTCTAAGAAAACATGATAAATTTAAACAAAACAGTAAGAAACCCAGGGGTCCCAATGGTCAGGTGGAGTCATCCTTTTATCTCTCAAATTGCAGTCTTTTAAGTCCTTGAGGCTTGACTGCAAAAGAGAACCAATCCTCATCTTCTCTGGCTGCAGCAATCTTCAGCTGGAATCCATGCAGGCCTTCCTTTCCTCTCCTCAACCAGCCTCATGCCATAAGGTCACCGGCCATCCAGCCCTCAGTTCTGTTGCAGACAGCTCTCCTGCAAAACTGTCCAAAGCAGGGAGAAAACATCCTGCAGTCCACTCCTGCTCAGCTCCTGTCACTCAGTCCCTTAGCAGATGTACTCTGCAGCTCTCTCTGTTTTCTCCTCTCCAGGCTGCTCCTCTCAGGCTTCTCCCTGGTCATGTAACTCCAGCATAACAAAACTTGTGGAGCATGCTAAATGTGCTCCCACACCCTCTTACCAGAAGGTTCTGGTTTCTGGGCTGCTAAATCTGCCCACTAAGGTAACCCAGCCATAAAGGATCCCTCAAAGAGATTACTCCTTTTTAGGCACATGGGTTACACAAGCATTCAAAAATTATGAGTGAGGGCTCCAAAAATGAGATATTAAAACACCTTTGAGGTTTCAGGTGTTTTTTTAAAGCATGTTATGGTGTCAGTCTTTGGAAGATCATATTTTCAGCTTTTCTCCACAACCACGGGGTTAAACAGTTAACAAAAAAATGAAAGTTTCCATGTAATCGTATGAGTTTAGCGCTGGTACTTTAGGAAAGGCAACAAATTTCACAAAATTTGCAGTTAAAAAACACACACACACACACACAAAACCGGGCAACATTGTGAATCACTGCAAGTACCTAGACAATGTTGCAGCACCAAACTACATTTTACCTATATAGATTGGTCCACTTGTCTGCCTTCTACTTGTGTACAAGGCAATTTATGACACTGAAATCTTTCAATGGTTTCCTGGTACCTCTGCAACTGTAGCATGGGAGCCTACTAAGTACTGATTGATTTATTCTCAACATCCCTTGAAAGCAAGTAATCTCCCCATTTTCCAGGTGAGGAGCTGACGCATCAAACAACAAAATGAATTGATCAAAGTGACTGAGATCTTTGGCAAAACCAGGATTCTCAGGTTGCCTACATCCCAGTCCAGGCTTTAAACCACAAGGCCATCACTGGGCTTATAACATCTGTGTGTTAATTCCAGTTACATTTATAAAACTTCATGTATATTTTTGCACACCTGTATGATCTCTGCAAGTAACTGCTTACTCAGATGCATGCTTCCCTACAACTGTCTCTTTGAATCACAGATAAATTGATTTTTAAAAAAAAATCCAAAAGAAAATAATTCACCAGCAAGATTCATTGGTTTTGAATAGAAACATCAATATTTATTTTACTAGAATGAGAAGTTACTGGACTTTAGTATGATATTCAATGTGTCTGGTTATAGTTTTAAATCACTTTTGCTAACAGAGTCCCATCAGTTGTGCAGCTGATGTATAGCTGTTGGAAAGTGTTTGACATTTGCTGCTTCAACCTTGACTCTTTAAATAAAATAATAATTCCTCTGATGCCACCCAGGTGATTCGTCCAGGTGGCATAGAAATAGATAAAATCATCTAAATGAATTCTCAAGACTTGGCATGACATGATTTAACTGCATTTATTTTTAAAAAATAAATGAGATGGCTGATTTTTTAGCCAGGAAAAATGTGGATTTATTATAAGACTGTAGGCTAAAGTCAGATTAATTTTGTTCAAAATGAGGTACCTGCTGGCACTAGAAGGAATTGCTGCAAAAGGTTCAAATCTTAAATCAAGCAGTGCTTCAAATAAGGTCATTAATGACAGGCTGAAATGTTGCAAAGATTTGTTACCTTAAATGACATATGCCTGTAATGACAAGGAAAAAAGATAATGGGTTGCTATGACCCTAGGCACCCTTACATTCACAACATACACATAACTAATAGTATCTGTATAAAATATGCATTGTGAAACATCATACGGGAGCTAACACCACACTAGTTATTAAAATGATTGTAAAACGATGCCTTAATGTTGTGTGTGAAATCATTCATTCCTTCTGTATGATGTTACTAGAACACGTGCAAGACCACACAGCCTATCCTAAGTAATGATGGTCAACAGATCCATCCTACGCACATGAACATGGTGAGTTCCTGAGTTGTAGTCATGTTAATCTGTCTATAGCAAAAACAACAAAAGTCCTGTGGCCCCTTAAATACTAAAATTTCTTTGGGCATAAATTTTCATGGGCTGCAACCCACTTCATCAGATGCAAGTAGGTCAAAGCCCATGAAAGTTTATGCCTGAATATGTCAGTCTTTCAGGTGCCACAGGACTTTCATTGTTTGTACAGGAAAACTAGTTTATCAAAGTTTACATATTGACCTGACCCATCATGATCCTGAACACAAGAGACATGACTTTTGTAACCCAGAAGGATACACAAGGCAATATCTAGGAGGCCCTCCTGACTTGTAAGATGAAGACATCCCTTTGGGGATATAAGAACAGAGAGAGAAAGCACCAGCTTTATCCTTCAAGCTTCAGAGGAAAAGAAAGTCCAAATGATTTGATCCCTGTGATGGGTTCTGACCAAGGAAAGGCTGGAAAGGTGGTTAAATGAGAAACCTTTTTGAACAAACACTATCTTGCAAGATGAAGTTCTAGACTTAGGTACATATTTTCACTTTTATTTGCTGATAACCATTTCTACCTTTGTTAAATTTATCCTGCTCTTGTGCTAATAAATTTGTTTTGCTTTCACTAAGAATCACCAGTGCTGGCTAAGTTCAGGGAAGCAAGTTCACCTAGAAGGCCAACAAACTGAAGCATCATATAGTCTCCATAAAGGCAACAAACCTAATGCTTTCTCTGTGAGGGACCAGTGAGTGGTCCCTGCCAGAGGACAATTTTGGGACTACCAGTAATTCAGAGCTGGAAGGATACTACTGTCAATCTTCAAGGAGGAACCAGATTGACGATTGTGGCCTGCCATGGTCATAATTCTGGAGTGAAGCTGCACAGCCACAAGACACCCATGGTTACAAAGCTGATGGTGACCAAAGCCATTACTGGCCTGGGTGAACCCAAATTGTCACAGTAGCACACAATCCATACTAGATTAGCTACTACAATATTGGTAACTGATTCTAATCGGATACTGAACCAATACCTGTCCTGACAAACTCTTCTTTTTACTGAGCTCCAAAGGGGTAGCCATGTTAGTCTTGTTCAATACAACACACTACAAGTTCTGTGGCACTTTAAAGACTAACAAATTTATTTATTGGATAAGCTTTCGTGAATTGGTTTTGTCCATGATGTTAGAGATGCTCTTCTATTTTTCTGTTATTTTCTTGTGTGTGTTTTAGATCAGTTTGCATTTTCTCAGTATTTCTCAATTGCTGCTTGCCACCAGTTCATCTCTAAAGCCCTATTTGAGTGCTGAATGTTTATTACCAAGGATTGCAACAGTAATATAAAGTGCTTGACCTACCATCCTCAACATGCTGGATGGAGTGATTCAGGATTATGGCTGTCCCATAGGAACTATTGAAATGAGTACTTTCATACCTTCTTGGTCTTTATAAGGGGCCAGATTACTTAGACACACACTAAATGCTCTAGAATTATTGTAGATTTACATTCTGATAGCAGAACGCACAGACACACACTCTTACTCACACACCCTAAATTTATGATTGCAAGTATAAGATGGTCCACACAACACACTTTCTCACATGCACGCACACACCCACACTCCACCTCAGATTTTACATTTCATGAACCACATGCTGGGTAGTAATACAAGAGAACTCTATTTCCTAAATCTAAATCAAATATGAATTAAGAGAACTTTTTGATGTGATCCTGGAACTACAGCTAGTATTCAAAACCTGCACAGAGACTAACATCTTAATGCCTCTTCCAAACTGTTCCCTGTTGTAGTCTGTGTTC
Organism: Podocnemis expansa; assembly: GCA_007922195.1. Taxonomy (NCBI): domain Eukaryota; kingdom Metazoa; phylum Chordata; order Testudines; family Podocnemididae; genus Podocnemis; species Podocnemis expansa. The sequence continues at coordinate 1,352,952 of ML682071.1, read as the reverse complement.
CTTCTTCCAAGTTCCAGGGAGATTGCCACATATAAGAACCTAACCTAAAAAGCAACTAACATCAGATATAGGCAAAAATCACTTTTCCTACCACTAAAATGCCTGTTGTGGAAAGCTGGTCAGCTGTGCACAGTAAAACTCCACAATAGCTTAGAACAAGACATGAAGAGATCAACAGCCCTTCTCTGGTAAGTGCCATGGACGTCTAATGACAAGTGAACAGGACATGAGTTTTGGTTTGTTTACATTTTTAGAAATATGCCTAATGAATACTAAAACAGGTGCCACTGTTCAGAACCAGTCCTGCATTGACATATGTACTTATGTCCACATCTTCATTTTGGACTTTTGAGACCATATCTTACCCAGCTTTTTAGGAAACAAAACAAAATTTTCTTGGGCCATGAAATGAACCCTGAAGTTCATTTTAAAAAGATGAATCCATTGAAAAGCACAGGCAAGTAATTTATTGCATGTCACTATTGCACGTTCATGTAATCCGTGCAAGATATTGAGTCTTCCACCAATTTACCCATATAAGATCAATGAGCACAGAAATGAGGTGAAATTGCTATTACAAAAGCACCCTCCCTAATGTCACACTAAAGACATTTGTTTCAGCAAAAATCATTTAAATAGTCTTTGCAAACTAGCAATGTATGTAATATATTAGGCCACAGTGCAGTTACAAGTGTATTATGCAAACTGTTATTAGTAATTGTAGAGAGGCACTTGCCCCGCTATGGCACACTGGTGGTTAAAAGGAGCCTGGCAGCAGCAGCCACTTGGCTGCTAGGCAAGCTGTCCAATATAAAGAGGAAGCAACCAAGGTAGCTCAGGTGGTCTGCCTTGAGAGTTGGAGGGAGGAAGACTTCTTCCTAGATGGCTGGCTGCAGAAGCCAGCATCCCTGGAGAGCAGAGCAGAGGGCACTGACCAGGAGCTGGAGATCCTGCAAAGATTAGACTTGGGGAGCTGCTGGAGCAGTGGTCCTGAGACAAGAAGATGATGGTGGCTGGACTCTGATGTGATGAGCAACTGTGCATGACTAGGGGCTGTGGGGAAAGCGGCTCAGGGTGTTGGTGTGTACTGTTGTGGAGTGACTGGAGGGAGGTGGAAGGCCTTAGTGGGGCATTTAGGGTCTCTGTGTGGGGCCTGGAGAAGTGGGCAGGCCTAGGTCCCACCACACTCCCCCAGCATGCCAGGAGTAATACATGCTTGCTGGCCATTGACTTTTTAATTATTGGCTCAGAGATAAGGAAGCCATACCGTACCCTGGAAAGGGTGGATTTGAAGGGACTCAGCCAGAGGGCTGAGATCCAGCAAAGGATTGGAACAGGGGTTCAGCATGGCACGAGGTGGAGCACAAACCACCAGTAGGGGGCCACATGAGTTATATTGCCCAGTACCACCATCTAGGGCTGCGCTGCAGCTGAGCAGCATGCCATGCCCTGCAACTGTAATGAACAAATTAGTAACATTATCCCTCTTTCCTCTAAGCTTACATAAGCTAGACTGTGGTACATCATCATGTATAAAGATTATTGTGTGTAAGAATTTTATTTCTCAACTTTAACATTTAATCAGAGTTCAAGTAGTTCTTTAACATATATTTGTGGGAACAAACAAAGAGGGAATGCGGTCTAAGGGTAAGAGAGATTGGGGTTGTTAGGTACTATTGACACCTGTACCACTTACTAAATGAACATGGACAAGACAATCTGACACAGGAAAAATGTACTCTCCATTTTCCTAGTCAAACATCTGTGTAGCTATAAACATGCTGAGATGAAATTTGAACCTGGTAACACTCCTCTGACTTTAGTGAAGTGATACCAGGGACACATGGATCACTCAGGTTATTGTTACCACTTTTGCATTACAGGATGTTATTCTCATCTGTGCCCTTTATGCCCCACGGAAGGATTAAGCCTATGATGAGTATTATGTTGGACTTTCTTCTTTGTGTTCTCTGATGGGGCATTTAACAGAATAATTTAGGTTTATACCCATCTAGAAGTTCAGCTTTTTGCCACTTCTCAGGATGAACCAGCATTTTGGACTAAATCATCTACCTTCCATCAGCTGGAGTTCATTCACAGGTGCCACTGTCCACATCTAATTTGCTTACACTAGTCCCTACAGACACTAGTTTCCTAACCAACATGTTTTCTTCCCCAGTGTATTTGCAAAGGTTTGCCAGGAATGCACTGCAAGACTAACACATCCATTCCTTAGTTTCAAGGCTCCAAACACTCACTCAGTAATGTATTAATAATTCAAGCTTTATATTGCAATAGATTTTTTAAACAGTTGTGATCAAATGCAATGGCATGTTGGCATTGCTATCAAAAAAGGGCAAACATTCTGGAAAAAAAAAAAGCAGATACTTTTACCCACAGGCAACTCGCCAACCTAAACCATCTCTTTCTGGCACCTGTCCCCTATTGAAATTGGCATACCAACTTGTGAGTTGGCTAAAAGCCATTTTAACACATCAGCTTTGTTGTCTACAGCCAACTGATTTTGCCCATCTAATCATCCTGGGACAGGAAGGATTTTGAGCAGTGGAAGCCAGCACCACTTTCCTGCAATTTTTGCACTTATGGCTTTTGGGGCTGTTGTGCTGATTCAAAGTTAGATTAATTAGAAAACTTCAGTAATATCTTCTACAGCTGCTTACGGGCCATAGCATGTCCAGTGAAAAAGATTACTGATCTGTGAGGGATAAGATAGAGAAAAATGGCTTTGTGACACTGCCAAACTTCAGCAGACTAGGTTGAAATGCCCTATTCTTCAATCTGCTGTGGATCTCCCTTCCATGTGTGGAAGCACTGTAGCATCTGTAGACAAGGTTAAACTTTCTCTAACAATTCTGTATAAGTGTGGCCTGAACCACAGAAACAGGAAACAGAAGACAACTGCCTCTTTCTCTGACCGAGCAAGCTGCTTGGTAATGCCATCCCCGCCCGTCTTAATCTGTGGTATGAGCACTGTCATCCAAAACTATTACAATTACTTTTTTAAATAGGACAATTGAAGCTTGTGCAGACTAAGCCATTTCAAAAGCTACAGTGAGCCAAAATGAGTTTAAAACATCTTTGAACTTCAACTTGTGATTACTGTCAGACATTCCAGACATATTCTGTCTTGGGATGACATGGGGTATGTGTGATTTCAGGATCATTCATTTAGTTTAGGACAAGTTAAGGGAAGTAATTGAAGTTAGGCTTTTAATGGAAATTAGGCTTTTACTAGCCATAACCTGTCAAAAATGACAGGGGAAAAAATCAAAATGGAATTTATGAAGTATTTTAATTGAGTAATAACTCTTTATTTACAATACTTTTTACAAAAGGTATATGGTCAGCTAAAACTTTTCCTTGGTAGTTCTTATCCTTCATAAACTTTCAGATTTTCATGGTTTCTTCCCCAACTGAGTGCCACATACAATTGTCTGAAGAGTCAGCATGAAATATTGGAAACAGCTGAAAAGCATAGCTGAGAGCTTTATAATTTTGACAAGTTCCAAATGGGCAGCCATGTCACCAGAGTAAACCATGCCTGGGTTTCACTGGCTGTTACTGTCCAATTTTTAAATCCTCAGCTATTTCACCTTTATGAATTACAATGAGGCATGCAGCTACAATAAGTTATATATCTGCGCCATGCCAAGACTCCTTGGAAGCAATTGGCCGAGTCACCTCTGATATTACAATGGCCTATCACATGGTACACTTCACATCATACACACATATAGCAAATCAGGAGAGTTGATAGCATGCTCAAAGAGCACCTACTGCCATTCTATAACATAATGCTGTTAGACTGATATGGGGGACTTGGTAAAAACTAACATGATTTGTCTTGTCTTAAAGCAAAATTCCATGAAAATTCTCCCTTTAATCAGCTCAAACACTACTGAAAGTCTAGGTGCCAGATACAGCAATTAACAAAATATCCTGCCTCTCAGTCCCCCTTCCTTAACTATGATTGGCTGTTATCACTCATGTCATATTTCTGAGCCAGTTAGATAAGAGATCATTTGTGCAGGAACTTGATCTGTTAATTTGCTTGTAAATTGCCATGCACATCACTGCTGTTACTAAATATAGATGGTTCAATCCAGCCTCTCTCAGTGTAAGAGCAGAGGTAACAAAAATTGTGGACCCAGCCAGGACAAGTAGAAACAGAGGAATGTTGCCACTGTAGCATCCTCCTCCTTTTTTGCCCAAATGGGATCCCGCAGAAATCCCTCTGTGAGCTTCAATATAAAAAAGAGTAGAGGTGAATGCGCCAAGAAAGAAGCACATTATCCTCCGTCAACCCTGCAGGACTACAACTAGTAGTGACCTCACTGGTTTCATGCCTTCTGCTTGCATACCTCTCCCTGCTGTGCTTCCTGCTCCAGGAGCAGAAGAAGCTAGTAGGAGTTTCCCTCTCAGAGCAGCTTCACTTGAGCTATAATGCTGCCCCCAAGATGAAGTGAGCAAGGTTTGACATTTCCCATCCTACACATCAAATCAGATATCATAAGTTGTGACCTTTACGTCATAGACATTTAGAACAGATAAGAGGAATGGAGAAAGGAAGGGATGATGACAAAATTAATAATTTAAATAACTTCTATTAAAGAAGGTTTCTCATCATATTATTCCAGCAACTTCACTGAAGTTGAAAAGAACTTTCCATATCATGAGAAGAGTAGTTCAGGAGATAAGCACATGGACAGAGCAGTCTCCAGAATTACAGCTCACACGCATGCACACACACACCCCCCCACCATTTAGGCCATCCCTGCCAGAGGAGGTTTGCCTGTCACTTCAGAAAACTTCTCCCATTGAATGACAAATTCTCACCCCCCGCCGCCAGCAAAATGCAGATTGGAACAACCAAAATATTTCATGAAGTCTTGTAAAAGGAAAATATTCCAAACAAATTGAAACATTTCATTTTAACATGTTCAGAAAAAAAAGATGATTTTCAATTTGAAATAATTGTTTTGAAATGTACTTCGATTTTGGTTTGGGGTTTTAATCCTTATTTAAACCAAAACTGAGCAAACCATTTTATAAAATTATAAAATGATTTTTCTTCTCCTCACTTTCTTCGAGTTTGGCCATCTAACTGAAAAAAAAAATCAGTCACTTGTGCAGCTTAAATTTACAGCATATTTTCAGTCCTGACACTCCACACACACACAATTGATACATGGCTGCATAACATTGGCTCTAGCAAGCCCAGGATAAATTACATTTAGAAATTTCTGCCCATTTCAGCCTTCCATGATTCCAGCTTGTATGGTGAACAATAAGAACAGGTGCAACCTCTAACATGAGCCCAAATGATCTGGATCAGTATTCCTAATTAAATAAGCTTTCCAAGCCCTTTCAGCAACCATACAATTGCTGCTGTAGCCAGGCAAGGTTTTCCTACAGATCTCTTGGACAAGGTTTAAGATGAAGATCTGTTTTTACACTAAGCAAAGTGCTGGGTAGATAAGTCCTTACCTGCAGCTCAAACACACCAGAACACACATTGCCAGAAGTCCTGGAAAACATGGAGAGCATTTCCAGAGCAGAAGAAGGGACCCAATTGTCAAATTCTACATCCTTTTTACCACTATATTTATAGCCAGTCTTTTTATGGGGATAACACTGAACTCATGGTATCATCAACTTCCTGTCTCTTCCCACAAAATTCAACTGCTAAGCACATCTTTGAACCAAAAGAATGCAAAAGAACAGAGTGGTTTTAGCCCATATGCATCTAGATACAGATCCCCACAACATTATGTGATGATACTTTCCCCCTCCATTCCCACACCAAAAAATCCATAGTCTTTGGCAGCCTGATGGCACTAATCAGTTGTTTCTAATTATGTCCTAATAACTAATTGAACATTTCTTCCTTGTAATATACACTTATTCCATATTTCCATTTCAGTTATCACATTTCAAAACATAATCATCAAGGGCTTTGCACAACGTGAAGAATGTAAGAGTTCAGCAGAAGGTCACTCATATCTTAGTTTCTTCCAGGTCACTGTCCACTTTTTGTACCTGTTAACTTGAAAAATAATTATCTCCAACTACATTGGATCAGCAGGGAAATCAAGAATAAATGATTTACCACCTCTAGGGAAAGGGCTTCAATTCCAGCTAGTGACAGATGAAGCTAGCTGGCTTTTGTAGCTTAAAGAATCTAGGATAAAATGAACTCTTGACAGTTGTAGTAGAGTCCCACTACAAATGATCTTTTTAACCTCTGCTACAAGCTTCCAATACTGTAAATCAGGAAATGATAAAAATAAAGTATGTAATGAGTAATAGCACCATGATGGCTTAAGCCAAACTTGATATTGCCAGGCAACCATAAAGGACTGAGTTTGTTCCAACCATGTTCAGGAATTTACACCACTTTCTGCTCAAAGTCAAAAAATAAAAGACAGAAAATAGAGATGTGTTGTGGTGAAGTTGACTGCAGAGGAATGTAATAAAAACAGAGGACTTCCCAGGTTCAGATTTGATTCAAGGTTTTTGCACTATCTAACCTGATTAGAAGCTAGACTCAAGTCAGTGGGTTGAAGGCAAATCTAATGGAACATTTTAGTTGCACTGTTGTGATTAAAGAAGAGTTATAAAAAAAAAAAAAAGAAAGAAAGAAAGAAAGAAAAAACAAACCACACTTTCTTCACAGATTACATCTTTCAGAACCTGCCATATTCCTACATAAGAAAGTTTTTTACTTTGGATTCTGATTCAACAAGCTGTGTGTCTAACTTTAGGCATGAATCCTTTCTAAAATCAATGATAGTACTCATATGCTTAAAGCTAGACATATGCTCAAATAGTTCACTAAACTAGGATCTTACTTGTAAACATTGATGCAATACCTCCAGAAGAACACTATCAAGAGATTAAGGCTCAGAGTTCGAAAGCCAAGCATATTAGACTGTTTGCAGACATAATAACTGCATATGCAAATGACCATGGAAGTTATAGTGCCCACGTAAGCAATGGCTACGAATATCTGCACATCTTATACAAGTGCATTTTTGCATGTATAAAAATCTGGCCTCAAATATTTAATAATTAAAAGCAGTTGACTGCTGAAGTAGTAGTAGTAGTAGTAGTAGTGAGGAGGAGTATATGCAAAATATTCACATTGTAATCTGTAGAACAAATCTTTGAATTAAACAAATCTAAAAATCTGCAAAGGCCTTTATAATAGTTCATTAGGGTTCTTTTTAAACACAAATTGAGAGCTGAAGACTAGATTGATTAGGTGATTGGAGCAGCAGAATATGATTTGAAAATGGGGTTTGATGTGCCACATGCAGATCTCTACTTCAGACAGACACAGTTGCTAGTGAAAGAAGGCCATCATCCTTACAAACAAGTGGTTCTTGGTAGCCAAAGAGGAATTCATTGATTTTTTTTTTTTTGGTCCCTTTCCAGTGGACAATTCTCAGTCTCTCATGGTGAAACTGTTGTACTTCATATAAACAAATTTATGTATTTTTATGAGGTAGAAAGAGACTGCCACCGAATTTGATGATTCCATAATCCACTGGTTTAGTGGATTCTCTTAAAAAGAAATGGGAGACACAGTTTCAAGTCTCTACTCCAATGAGCATTCAGTTTTTTAAATAAAAAATGGAGCAGTTCCAACATGAGAGATGGAGCAAGACCCATCCACAAATAGCCTGATAGTTACAGCATTCAAATGTGGAGTTAATTCACAACCAGCTGTATAAAAGATCTTAGACACTTTTCATTTTGACAGTGTTGTGTACAATCTAGACTTAATTCCCCAGCAAAACCACTGTGAAAAATCTGTTTTCCCCCAGACATAAAAGGCATCTACACACCAGACAAAATTACACTCAAATTTCCAAGCAAGCATAGAGCAGGAGTTTAATCTGGGTCAACAACTCCAGCAGAGCCGCAGTTTGTATTTTTTAGTTCACATTGTTAACAGGAGATTGAGACTATGGGATTACCCTAAAAATTGGTGTTGTGGTGTGATCCACTCTAAAGGAGTTTCTAAGGAGACAACCTGCATTTCTTTGAAGGGACTCAGATACATTCCCCATATTGAGATGGGGTGAACAAGCTTTAAAATTTCAAAAATGGATACATTTATTAAGAAGTCATGACTATACTGACTAGAAAGAGATAGAAGTGAATAGTGTAATAATAATCTCTGTATTTTAACATAATACTTAATCTAATAGGTAAAAAAAATAAAATCAATCTATTATCCAGCAAGCACTAGCTGAGCAGTTGCTGAATGAGTACTAAGAGAAGAGGACTGACTCTCACCACAAGCTTTCACCTTTATTGACAGGAATGCCAATACCACCTACGGATGTACAAAGTGAGGCAGGACTTACAAAGCATCTTGCAATCCTGCTGTTCATCTGCAGAGGGTCCTTCTGCTCCATCAGCTGGACATAGCAAAAAGGTTACCTTAGTCTTAGACATAGCGCGGGGACTGAGTTAGCCCGTTTGCCTAGCTAAGGTACACCTTTGCCACTTCTTGTCTCCCTGGTTGTTCTGCACTCTGTCATCAGCTCATTTGCCTGGTTCTTCACTTTCTTGATCTTTTCCTGCATAAGAGAGAAGGGAATTGGTTATTTCAAATGCCATTACCAGATTCCTCAATCTTCTTTCTTAAGAACTCTTTCCCCTAAACTAATTATTGTTTAAATATTACAAAATATCCTGACATGGATACCACTCTTAACCAAATCAATCTTGTCATTTTCCACTTTCAACCCCCCTTTTGAGGTTTGTCTGCAAACCCTTTCATCTGATCATTCACTTGGACAGACTCAGGAAACACAAGATAAAAATCTTTGGCTACCTCACCACACCACTGTCTACCATACAGATTTGCTATGCTTTTCCCACTTGGACTTCATTCATTTGCAAGCTCCCCATTGCAACAGTTCATCTTGGTGGCAACAAACAGATGAGGCCATTAATTTTCAGGTTTTCAGTTCCTCTGTTCACTTTTTCAACATAAAGGTGTACTGAATAGAAAGGGGAATGAGGTACTTGAGCTTCCTTACTGTTTCAAGATCAGATCATCATGAAAGATAGCATTTGTTACTCTAAAAGACAAGCTCCATCAGACTCGTGGGCACACATGATGCCATCTTAACAGGCATAAATACAGACAGCCAACAGGCTTTGAGTGTATATGAAGTCTGGTAGCTACAAGCAGGCTTTCTAGTTGAACTAAAAACCACACACACGACGGCTACCCCTTTGGAAATTTTCTAGTTAGGAACACTGAGGCAGCTGTCCATTCAGAACTGACACAGCTCTGCTAAAGCACATAATGTCATCTGTTATGCAGCTCTGACTTTAATTCATTCTTGCAGCTACACAAAGTGAAGTTTAACCTTTTTAAATCCAGGGGAGAAGGCACATGCTGGAAAGATCTGTTTTAATATAGCCTGTATCCTTTAAGGACTCTCAGCTGAGAATCTCTGAAGAGAGAGCTTAAGAAAAATGCTTGTAGCAATGATAGTTTCTTCAGAATTGGCCCTCACTACCAGTGGACTTTGATAACATTTCTACAGCCTTTCACTGAGCAGGGAAACAGGGAGAGAGATGGGGAGTTATTTTGTAGAATGTATAAATAGAGCCAATGGCAAGGAAGTCTAAAGAAGTGGAAATTTTCCACTGTAAAAATATTGTCATGCTATGCCTCTGACCCATGAAAATAGTTTAACAGAACACAACTGATTTTATTCACTGATTTTTTTCCCTAGGCTGAAGCATGAAAATAAATCAGATAATTGTGCACTCTTTGGCTAGAATGCCAAAATAAAAACACTATTAAAACAGTTCTGAAAAATGTTGGAATTATTATACAAACACTTGTATAAATACTGCCACATTCCACTTGCCTCTGTTATTAAACTGGTGAAGGTAAACTGAAATGCATTACCCCTGGTAAATTATTAAATCAGTTCAGACTCTACACAATATGTACATGCACGTACACGCCCTTATGTTAGGAAAGAAGCAACTTTTAGGCAAATACATGCCTATATTTTCATTCTGCATTGCAGAATATCTTTCCCCAGCTATTACAACATTTTATATTTCATAGGCAGCTCTGCAGTTCAAGGAGCAGAGTGTTAATTTATATCATGAATTCTGCAGAGGAGCTGAGATACTGTTTGAAGTTTGCTCAGTGACTGCCATCTTGTGGCTATAGAAATCTCTCCTCCATAAAATTCACTTGTCCAAAATTATTCTGGGAACTTGGGCGTTTTCATTGTTCTTTGAAGCATAAGGGTAAATCCTGGCTTTTGCTGCCAGAGTAATGCTAAGGAACTGAACTGGAGTACCTGGGCAGAGGTTCTCCAGCCATTTTGTCTATGAAGGACAATCAAAGGCAGAATTACAGATCAGTGGACTTCACAGCTGGTCCAAAAAGCAGCAAAACGAGCTACCCTCTGCTATTTCCTTTACACTCCAACAGATGTGCACTGTAGGCTAGATAGTCAAACTCCCAGTCAAGCAGGTTGTACCCATCAGGAAACCACCACCATCTGGGATAACATTAACTACACAGGACAGCATTGTCTGTTACTTTCATCATTTTAGGCCAAAAATTTCTGAGGACAAATTGCAAGATGTCAGTGCTGTTGTTCTACCTCAAACCCTGAATCTAGGCTAGATCCAACTGCCACATCATTGGACTATGCCTACTTACATCCTTTTATCACCAAAGTCTTGCATCCCAAGACATATTGGTCAAATATCAGTAACTGGTCAAAACATGTTTAATAAAAAATCTATTAGTAGCTGTCCATAACAGAACTGTGTGACTATCATAACCAGTTATATAGCATTTAGCAAGAACTGAAGTTGAGTTTAATGACCATTAAATAATCCCAAAAAGTATGTGTTGTATTGGTGGTCACAGAAACAACCCATGCCTGACAAGGGAGGGTGGGGAGCAGAGTGAGGGAAGCCAGTTTCAGCAGTAGTACTGAGGATGCTCAGTACAAACCAAGCAGAAAATCTGGGAGCACATGACTTGATCTTATCCTCCCAATATATTGCCTCTGAATGGCTGGGAAACCAAACGTCATGGCATATTGAAGTAACCCGTGTTGGTCAGTTACAGAATGTCTCCTCTCTGCACAGAATGGACAGTAGACCAAGCACATTACAAAAGCATCTGGGTTCAGGCATTGATAATCCCTGAAGCCAGACTATCGAATTAGTTAGAAGTGTAGTCTAATCCAATAAAACAGTTCTTATGGTCCTATGAATCCCATTCATCCATTTTAACAACTTGTTTATACCATTCCCTCCTCTGACATCTTCTCCTTGGTGTTCAGGAACTTCACCTCAGGGCTTCCCAAGATTCAAACCAGGAAGTGCCCCATTGAAGTAAATGCCATCACAACTCCAGAAGGAAACCTGGGAAAACTCCTATTTTGTCTTGATATACTAACTACTTTATGGACCTATTATACACAATACAGAAATAGTATGTTATAAAATAGAATAGCATTGAGACTATCACATCCAGTGAGCTGGGTGGTTTACCTTCCCTCTTCCTCTCCCCAAAAAACACACACAACAATAAACTCTAAAATAATGTGCGTAGAGTCTTATCAATGGTGCCCATCCCTGTCTCCGCCTCTCACTACCCTTCACATTAAATACATGCCACATGCCAGCATTCAGAATGGTAAGTCTACATAGTATCTTTCTTCTAAAGGTCTATCGATTCTTTATGAACATAACTAAACAAATCTCCCACAGATATCGTTCAATTCAGTGGCACCTGCAGCCATAGCCCTGATGCATACCATTTCCTGGTGGACAACGACTCTTTGTGAGGTGGTGCTGGTGAGATCGACAGGCAGAAGGAAGCCACCCCACAACCCACTCAGGTTGGCCCCACAGATCCTCTGCCATGATGGCACATTGCAACAGCAGTGCTGAAACTCCCTGTGCACAAGGTCTCAATACCTCTCAGTGGGTCTGTCACAATGGAGGGAGCAGAGCCAAAACAGAATGGCACAGCAATCTCCACATGCTGGTACAGCAGTTGAGTGTCTTTCTTCTCTTGGTGCTGGGAAGCAGGACAGATATGATGCTCACTCACAGGGAGGGGTATGGAGCCAGGGCTAGGGGTGAAGGCAGGGGCTCCCCTGGAATGAAGCTCTTAGGAAGGTTAGGCTGATGTGGAGAGTCTTGTACATAACATGTGAAAAATTTGTATGGACTCTTCAATTCCACTTTTTGATGGGAAAAGTGAGACATAGTGAAGTGATTCAATTAAGGTGACAACAGGTCAGCAGCAGGGACAACAACAGCACCCTAGTATTTCTGGACCTCAAAGCTTATATCTGCATCTCATTTCATCATACACAGGAAAATGTACACATAAGCCCCTGTTGTGGGTCCTGTTCTAAGCAATGCTTCTGAACAGTTCAGAAAAAAAGCTGTTCATGTAGCTTTTATTTTTAGTGTCACGTACAAAGTGATGCTGATATTTTTAATTCAAATTTTTCCAAATCGAACGCCTGTAGTTCAGAAGACAATTTTTAGACATCATACAGAGCTGTGCTGCTACAGCGAGTACCGAGTACCTTTCACTGAAGTCACTGCCATAGAACTTCACATAATAAGGCACTGCAAATTTGATATCAAATGGGACTTTTCCGCTGTGGGTATATAAAAATTTATCATTCAAAACAATTATATCCATGCCACCCACTAAGCATTTTGATCCCTGCTCACTGACTTATTGTGTAGTTTAGCACATCTCCAGCATGAAATATGAATACATTGTAATTCTGACAACCACAAAATCCAGAGGCAGATGATTGGAAAGGTTCACAGTGTGAACCGTGAGGAAGATAAGTAGCCGAATTCCGTAATGCTCATTAAAGAGACAAAAGAAATTCAAAGTCTTAAATTTCAATAACAGTTTTCAACAGGAAGGTAGCCTTAAGCCTTCGTATATAGGAACTAAAAGGCAAATGCTGTGAAGGAAAAGAAGTGGAGGGGCGAGTACGATTCCTCCAGAACTGGAACTTAATCTAAATGCAATTAGACAATTTAGCAACCCCTTCTAGACTTGCAGTATCATCAGGCAGTGGACTTGCCACAGATCACTCTTCTCCTATGCTGATCCAGTGTCTTCCAAAACGATCTTTCTTCCCCTGCCTGTAAAAAAATACTGAGTTATTAAAAAAAAAAAAAAAAAAAAAAAAAAGCTGCCCATCCAATGTTCTGGATGATGTACAATAAAGAAAAACTAACAATTCAATGGAACTAAAAATCACAGATAAGTAAGATCCATAATCATCTAAAAACAGTGGTTCTCAACCACTGTGTTGGGACACATTACTGTCTCGCCACACAGCGGTAAGTGTAATGTGGAGAGCTAAGGAGATGACTGGATTCGGTCTTGGGGGGAGGGGGTGGCCTGCTGTGACACCAAATGTGTTGAGACCTGTAATAGGTTGAGAACCACTGTTCTAAGAAATAAATACTCATTCAACTTTGACTTTGCCTACCCTACTCCATACAGTATTTCCTGACCCATTGTCCTCAGAACCTTCTGGTCACTCTCAGTTGTTGTTCTTCCCGCCCAGGCAGGAGCTAAAAAGAAATAGATACATCTTTAAGAGACTACCAAACATTGGTTCTGGTTGACCAAGGCAGGGTGCAGAAGAGGTGGAAGAATTTCAAAGCCAAATTATCCTCACAAACTATCCAGACAATACTCCCCCACACACTCCAGGAACAAGATGCTGATTTATACTTTGCCAAATGAGACAGGACTACTGACATGTTATCTTAAATGGTAAGCTAGAAATAATATAGGTTCCTGGTTTGACACCCCCAGTTCTGCTCACTGTTGTGTCCATGTAATGCTGTTAACTAAGCCTTTAGTGAAAGTAGCTTGCTGGTTATAATATGGGGTGGCATTTTCAAAGGCACTCAACATTGCCTTAACTTTATTCCATCAATTGCTGTGGGGGCACAGTCAGTCCAACACAGACAGGTTTTTAAACCATACCTCATACCAAAGTTTTATGCTCATTCTGTCAAGCAGAAATTATTGGTAGTGGTTTACTAAATGGTATAGGGTAACATTTTCCTCTCCATGGTTAAGAACAGAAGTCTCACTGATTTAGGAACTTTGGAGGTTATGTTTTATTGAATGTCAATGGGACTGAAGCACCTTAGTGACTTTGGACCCTTTGAAAAGTTTTTCCATAGCATTACATGTTGTATTCCACATAGCTATAACATAACCTGTATTAACAGACTGACAAAACCAGCCATCCCCAAACAAATGGTCTCAACCGGCTGAGAATTTTGCTCAAAGTAGAGGGAAACTCAGAAGTCATGCTGAAAATTATACACTTCCCCTTCTTCAAAGCATCTGATGAAGTGCGATTTTCTCCCACGAAAGCTCATGCGATAAATAAATTTGTTAGTCTTTAAGTGCCACAAAACTCCTAGGTTTTCATGTATAAATGATAATTTTTCATAAAAGTATCACTTAATACACAAATAAGTCAGCCTTAAAACGTGAAACAAATATAGAAAGTTTAAAATACAGAGCAATAGACAGACCATATGGAAAATGGCATATCGTGTACACAAACTATAGCCAAGATTCTGCAAACACTTATGGATGTGAATAACTTTATGCATGATCAGTTCCACTGAGCTCAAGGGGTTCACTCAGTGGTAAAAGTGTTTGCAGAATCATAACTTTGGTGTGAATTCACTAAGTGAGGTATAAAGCCATTCAGGTAGCCTTCTAGGAAAGATGTTACTGTATCTGGGTGTTACTAGTTCCAAGTGGAAAAGTAGTCAGTACAAGAAACATACTATAAGACACTCAGCTATTTTGTGGTGGTCACTTAAGAGCCCTCAACACACCATATAGTCAAATATGTTTGATTATCACATTGAACTGTAGATTGTATTGGTATAGTGCTTTGAAAAAGCCAATTACTATAAAATTATGTAAAGAAAAGTATGTAACTTTAAAAAATTAAGGTTCATTGAAAATTTTCATTAAAACTTTTTGATGGAAAATTGGGCTTTATTGAAGTTCTTTTTGTGCAAGAGCATCACTTTCTGAAAAAAAAAATTATACAATTGTCACTGGCCCCCTGAAACAAAAAACCAAAAACAGAAAAAGCCAAAGTAACAAAACAAGCAAGCAAACCAGAACACACAAAAATGAAATATTTGGATTCAGATTTTTCTCTGGGCCTCATAGGAGAAGTAACCTGCCCAAGGATTAAAATGGGAGTGTGAGGCTCCTGAGCAACAATACATGAGACATCTTCAAATTGAACTATTTTTTTCAATGAGGAGGGCAATTGGGGGTTAGGGAAGAGAGTGCAGAAGTTAAAATTTTCCACAGAGGCTGAAGAAATTTTTCAACAAGTTCTATTTTTAAATGTTTCTAGCTGGCCATCGTCCTTTCATCCTACGCTAAACATCTTACAGTTAGAATCCTTTTACCAAAAGCACAGTGGAACATTTCCACCAACTATGTTGAGGAATTAGCTCACCCCCTCTACTGAAATTCAGACACTTCTGGAATGGGATATAGCAACTGTAACAATTTTATCAGGTAATACTTTAGCACAGAAAGGGAAGTCTACCATAACCAACTGAAAATAGCAATTAATTAACCTAAAATAGCAAATAGAAAGCCATTATTAACTATAGGACTGCGTCTGTTCTCAACCTCAATCTATTCTAATGACTACACCCTTCTTCCAGCTCTTTCTGTACTGACATTTACTATAGACAACATACATAAAGAATTACAGAAGAAATTTGAAATTAATGTGTTTGGATGACTAATGCAATAGGTTTCAAACAAGCATAACAATACAAAAATGTTTAGTCTCTCTCAAAGCATCAGCAACTGTATTCAGGATTAACTGCACCTACTGTAAAGTGCTTGGAGGGAAACCTTCAACCAATGAATTGCAGTTCCCCTCAAGGAACAGATAAAAGTGCAAGGAGTTTCTTGTCAAAAATAAATTCACACTTGAAAGAGAATTTTAGGTAACATGGTTAAAGCAAAAAGTAAATGTGAATGAGAACTATTCTGCCAAGAATGAACCTTTGCATCCCTATCAAAAACAACAAAAATCTTCAATGTGCCAATCAGATAGTCTTTTTGCTTAATACCAGTAGACTTGTAGCATTCTAATAAAATGCTGGATTTAAAGCCCACTGAAATCAACCAGGGTCCTTGCATTGACTCCAATGAGTGCTGGATTAAGCACAAGAGAGAAAAAATGGGTTCAAACACAGAATTTGGATCTTAAACTCATTGAAATTTTAACTTTTGAAAAATCCACTCAGTTTTTTGTTCTTGCAAGAACCACCAAAAGATCCATGAGTTAGGTTTCATTATTTTTAGCAGGAGATTTTTTTTTTTAAAAATTGAAGCTTTACTAGCCAGGGCTCAACTTTTCTTTAGAAGTGGCAGCCCCATCCTTTGATGAGAGGAGGGCAGTAAGCGGATGGAGTAGCACCTAATGTCAGCTCTCTAACCCAGAGGTTCTCAACCTTTTGTGGCTCACAGCACACTTGGCTGCATATTTCGACTCTGCAGGACATACTAGTCCACTCCCTCCAGGCCAAACCCAGGCATTTCCCCAGCTCTCCACAACACATTGACTGCTGTGTGGTGACACAGTAATGTGTCCCAACACAGTGGTTGAGAGCCCCTTGCTCTAACCAATCAGGGCTCTGCGGAGCAAAGTTGCCACTGGTCAACTCCTCTAACCGTTAGGAGCAATCAGTGGAAAGGGCCTGTGGATCCAGTTCCCTGCTATCAGACACCATGTCATATATGATCCCAGGGCCAGATTTTGGTGTTTGTAGGCCCTAGGCACTTTCACTCCAAAATGTGCAAAGAGAGGGGTAAACACCAATTGAATTACATTGGCACTGTATAATCCTGTTCTTAGATTTATCAAGTTCCACCTTAAAACCAGTTGGGCTCCAGGGATAGCTGGAGACCTTTTTTTTTTTTTTTTTTGAACAGGCAAAATATGAAAATCACAAGATAGTTATTTCCAGCCGCTGCTGAATGTATAATTAATATAGTTACTAGAAACTGAGCTTATTTATAGACAGATTGAGGGGCTAGAACTGTAGGCTCACCACATACACACAGAGGGCCTGCTTCATGGAAGAGGCAACTGGGACAGCATGGGAGACAGCTCCCTGACCCACTAATACAGCTCAGGCTCCATGGTTATAGCTCAGATGCTTCCTCACCAAATCGTTACCACCATAGCAATGCACTTACAAAGAGACTCCTGAGCTTCGTGTATTTTCATAGTAAGAAGCTTCACAAGTCACCATCAGTGCTACCAAGATTTGAGCCTCATGTAGGACTATGCTCAGAACTTCCTGGTGCTGTGTTTTGTGACCAGAGGAAGTTGTGACATTTCAATCACATCAGTTTGTTCCTCAAAGCTTTTATATTTAAAATCAATTAAGATTTTTTAAAAAGGATGCAAAAAAATCTTTTGCAACTTTTAGAATTCTTCATCAGGCTACGCCTCACTTGCCTGGGCTGACAGGTATTTTTCCTGCACATTACTTTTTTCTGTTGAACATAAGGCCTCACAGGAATGGTGGATGTTGTCCAGGGTCCTCGTCGGTTCTATGTCCCTTTCAGGTTCCCTCTGTTTAATCTTTTGACTTTCACACCTGTTCCTGTTCTCATTTATCATCTCCCAAACTCAGCCCCAGAACACACAAAAACAGGTTTAGTAGTCTCCAATAGTTTGGTGTGTGCCATTGTTTAGCTCGTTTCAAAATAAACACGCGAGGGTGGAAACAATTGATGAATCTTTACCTCACTGAAGAGAATACAAATTTTGCTATTAACTTCAGCGTGTTGAGGATTTCAACCAGTTTCTCTCACGCCTCCCATTTCCAAGCATAATGCAAGAAGCAGATAAGAAGGGTGATCACATACAGATCTCTTGGATAGCATCATTCCTCCACTCCAGTCAACAGACCAGTGACTTCAGTTGTTGGCAGCTTTCTGGTCAAAGCCGGTTAAGAAAGAGGATTACTGAATAAAACTGTATAGGGTTGGGAGCCATTTTCCCTTACCAATGTACATGCACACCATGCCATCACCCCAGCCAACAGAACTAGCCAAGATGATCAGCTGTGGAAAATCAGTGTTACAATCAAGTAACAGTACAAGCTCATTCCAGCAAATATCTTAAGAGCTCTCAGACATTAGAGCTAACAAGAGATTTCACATAACACAGATATGTTAATCCAAATCTGTCTTTGGTGCAACTCCACTGACTTTGCTAGAGTCACACCAGAAGTCAGTCTGGTTCACTATAGCCCATGCAGTTTGGCTATTCTGTACTGCACTACTCCATTATCCTCTCCTTTCTGACTGCCTTTCACTAATTATTCTGGTGGGAATGAAACAAAAGGATTTTATGCTAGCCATGTCCACTCTATGGCATCAGCTCCAAAACCACCACTATAGTTCAAAGAGAGCATGCAGCAGCAGGAACCAGCAGATGAGTTACTGGGTCTGGGTGAACAAGAACAGACTTCCTCCTAAAGAACAGACCAAATGACAGACTGGAGAAACAAGCTACTTAATTCCTCCAACATGTGAGACAAGGTAGGAGCAGGACAGTGCCAGATATATATCCTATCACAAGTAAAAAAGACTGAGAAAGCACCCTTCAGTGAACTTCTTAAATCTCTTAAGAGACAGTATAGACTAGGCCTCAACAAATCTGTTTCTTATTGCCATGGTGAGCAGTTTTAGCAGCCTGTCACTTAGCTCCACAGCAGAAATGTAATGGAGGAGCACCCTCTGGCAACCAAAAATAAAATTGCTTGCACCTTGCTGCAAACCAATTTTGTCCAACCCTGGTATAGTCCAACGGATCAGGCCATAGGATTGTTAGGAGGCAGATTCTACTCCTTGTTCTAGCACTGATACACTGAGACATTAAGCAAGTCACTTGATGTCCCCACACCATCTAAAGACTGAGTTAACAAAACCCACCTCTATAAAGCATTGAGATCCACATGTGAAACAGGGATATTGAAAGCAAACACACTTCTATGGGATACGTGCCTAAGCTAAATTGGACCAAAAATAACTGATTTTTTTTTTTACACTGAAAAATGCATTTTTAGGCCCTGAAGTTATTTGTCAAATTTTAGTCAAATTCAGTGAAAAGCTTCAGCTACAAAAAAAGAAGTTTCAAAACAGCATTTTTATTTCAAGGTTAGCTAATTTAAAAAGAAGCACCCCCAACAGTGCAACACACACACTGAAAACTGCTGAATTAAAATAAAAGACACCTTCCACTCCAAAAACTTGTTTGAGTCAGTCAAAACATTTTGATCAAAAGAATTGAAAAGTTTGTTTTTGGATATATCAAAACATTTCAGTCACCTCAAAAAGATACATAATTTTAGAAAAAAGATGTTGAAGCAAAGCAGCTTTTTATTTCCTGATACTTTAGAATGCCTGAAGTGAAAAAGCCATTAGCTCAGCTCTACTCCAAAATCATTTTGTTTTTTTTTCATAGCATCTATCACTCCATATAATTATTTACTATTAATTTAATGAGTGGAAAGAAATCAGGATAGTTCTACTCCAACTTAAAAGGAACCCAGCCAAAATCATATGACTGTCAGAAGAGTTTACCTGCTATTATAACAGGCATCACTAGAACTCAACCATTATAGAAAAATTATTCTTTTTTAAATTTGCTCTTTGTTTGTTGGGCTAATTAGTCAAGTTACCTCTGTTTTTGTGGACCTGTGACACAGCAATAGAAGAAAAAAAGTCACACAAGACTTGAAACACAGGAAATTGTGTTTGCAAAACCACAAAAACTAGATATGTAGGCATATTCAGGGACAGGTGTAGTACTTGAAACTACACCCCTCCCCTGCCCCCCCCCCCTTTTTTTTTTTAAGGCTGACTAAATTCAAGTTTGCACTTCCTTTGTAGCTATGTTGTTACCCCAAAACAGACAAGGTGGATGAGATATACTTTTACTAGACCAGTTCTGTTGAAAGAGAGGAGCTTTAGAGCTTCACAGAACTCTTCTTCAGGTCAGCATGGTACTGTATTTTGCTCAGGTTAGTAAGTGATCTATTCAGATTAGACCACATTCATCTCTCACGTACTTCATGAAGCAGCATCAGGAATATTGTGCAATGCGACTGAAAGCAGTGTGTGGTATGAGTACTGCTGGATATAACAAAGACAGATTGAAATTAATGTCAAATGCATATTTGATTATCAATCTCAAGTTGCTTAGCTCAACAGAAAATTAGAACAACTAGACTTTTCCTATCAGGTCAAAATTCTTTACACAGAACAAATTTTGGCATATTGATGATTTTTAACAAAAATAGATTAAGCATGCTCAGAAACAACACTAAACCCAACTCCAACATACTGAAAGATATTGCATATATTTCATAAATGTTAACAATTTAAGACAACTGTTAAAGAAGATGTGCCAGACAAAAATGAATACCAAATAGCAGACCCATAAATTCCACTGTAAATGAAGAAGGAAGAATAGAAGAATTAAGTGCCTCTATCAGTCTTAATTTACACAAACTTTTGATGCACCAAAATATATGGAACTAGATTGCAAATGAACTCCAACTGTTTTTATAGTCAGCCTCTGGAATTTGCAAGGAAAACTCATACCACTTAAAATAGAGGGAGTCTTGCACAGAGCAAGAAATCAGCTTCAGTTCTTGGCCTTTAATCATGACTGCTTAAAGAAAGACTTGAAAAAGTCACCTACCCTCCTCCTCCATTTCACCCTGTTCACCTCAAAGAAGTGTGAAGTACATGAAGAGCTTCAGCAATCCTATGATGAAAGGTGGTAAGAGAGCAAAATATTATAAAATATAATACAGTGTCAGTCTGTCACAGGGTTTGGAACATTTCATCATCCTTGAAAGGCATAGAGGAGTTTGGGTTTTTTAAGAGAGAATCCAAAGAGAATTGAACCCAAAGACTATTCTGAGTAGATGCTTCTTTGGGTACTATATAGTCTTTAAGTCTATTATGCACACAGATATGAATGATTTAACTTGGAAGATAATTATACAGAAATAAAATATGGTACTAAATTAAAAGAAGTGACCATACCTTTCATCTTTATTTGAGAACTTCTGCATTTAAAAAGAACAGAGCTCTGAAATTCACACTGATTTAATAGCTGGTTAAACACCAGTTAACACCAACTGTTTCCATTTAAGTGATGTGGGGGTTTTGGGGCTCCCCCCTCAGACTGCCCCAGGCAATGGCAACCCCCATATATAAGCAAAACCAAATTCTTAGGTGGCTTGACTCCCAAAAGAGCTTTCATGATTTAGTAAATACACAGTGTAAGTACCAATATGCGGCTATTCCTATATTATCTGAATGCCTTACAAACTGATGAATTTATCCACAGTATCCTTCAAGGTCAATCTGAGGTAAAGGAAGTGCTATTATCCCCATTTTTCAGATGGAGAACTGAGGCACCAAAAGAATTGAGAGGTTTTCCCAAAGGCAGTGTTGTCACAGTCAGGAATTCAACTCAGACCTCCTAAAACCAGACAGTGCTTTAGCCACAGGATAGCCTTTCCTATCAGGTTCATTTTGTTTGAGACCAGAAAGCAGGTGAGAGTGAATTGGTTACAAGACTAACAAATCTAGTAAAGCAAGCTACCAAAGACTGATTAACAGTTACACTAGTGAGCATCATAGCTATAAGAAAGAGGGGTCAGAATGGAAATTGGGATTTAAGCCTAACTCATTTGGACAGGGACTGATTCTCTTAACCAAAATGGCTGGAGTGGTACAAACACAAGTGTGGACACGCTGTATTCATCTAGTGGTGACATCTCAGCACAGTTTGCTTCCCTTGCCTGACAAGGACAGCTATAGCTGTTGCGACAAAGTTCCTCCTCTACCTTGGTGGATCCCGTGCTTGTCTCTAGTGGTGAGTCTGTTTCCCTCATGCCTCGGAAAAGTCCTTTGCCCCCCCCACAGACAAGGGTTTCTTTCTTTCCCCCATCTTTGTACCTATGACACTCTTCTTCACCAGCTGTGTCTGCTTTCTAACCACACCTTGTCTCCTCTCACATACTCCCGCAGTTCTCCTCACTCTCACGCTTCAGCTACCCCCTTTCTCTGGAGGGGAGATATTTTAAAATAAGTCCTGCACAGGGCCTTCGTCACCTCCAGGTGCGCTAGAGTAACCTCTGCCCAGCTCCAAGGGGAAAGGGACTTGCTGAGCCTGGGGCTAATATATTGGTTTTCTAGAACTCTCCGGAAACCTTCCAGTCTGACCCTGTCATGCCATGGAGAGAACCATTTGTGTGATTATAATTACAGCTTGCCCTGTTACCTATATTGCTATAGCTGAGCAGCATGACAGGTGCAGAAAACGAGGGGTGCTGTCACACCCCCTGGCTTTAAGTGGTTTCCTTCATATACACAGTTTACAGCAGAGGCGTCAAACTCACTTGCTATGGTGGGCCAGATTTGACTTAGATGTACTTCAAGTGGGCTGTATATACCATAAATTGAAACACTAAGGCACTCTTGCAGCACCATGGAGTGCTGTGCGTGCAAGACCATGCTCCACAACACCTGTCTTTGTTAGGGAGAGCATGGTCTCACAGGGCAGTCTCACATCCCCAGCACTCCATGATGTTGTGACACGTGACACACGCTGCAGTGTTATGGAGCACTGGGGATGTGAGACTGTGCTCTTCCCATCTCCCCTTCTTTGAGAGCGAGCGTGATGCCACAGAGTGCAGTCATGGGCCGAATGGAAGTGGTTCGGCTCATAAACCATGTTTGACACTCCTGATTTACAGTTTGGTTCAATGACTCAGCACCCCCAATGGTTTGAGTAGAGAGGTCCTTGGTTTCTCATACCTTCCTCACTTTTATTTTTGGGATGAATTTTTCCAAGCTTTTATCTCAACCTGTCCAAAGGTATTTGCATTTGCATGAAAATTGGTTAGCTCATTCCCTCTAGGATTAGCATTTAACTCAAAAAAGTACAGCTAATATCAGAAAGCCCAATACATTCATGTATGGTATTCCTACAGTACCTCACAAAGATCATCACCGCTCAATATCAAATGTTGGTGCCTTGAACATGGAACACAAAGCTTTCCAATAGCTTAAGCAAAACTATCGCTTTTATATTCCAGTTTAGTTTGTCATTTTCTGGGTATGATTTAGATGCCTGAAGCACATTAACAAATGCTGTAGTTCTCTTTAATACCTGCATAAATACAGTGCAGTTGTGTTTCCCAAGAAGCAGCAGGCCAAAACCCAACAAAAATAAATGTCGCCTTTAAGGCGGCCTCCAAACCATTCGAATGTCTCAGTCTTATGTTTCTAGGAGGCAGGTGTTCTCCCTTTACCTTAGTCATCTAATCAAAGAAGGAATAGTTTACCACAGTTCATAAGGACCTTATTGCAGAGCCTGAGTTAGAACAACCAAGCTTCTATACAGAAAGTCTCCACAGCTAGCATACCTGAGCCTGGCACTAGCAGCCATGCTGGCTGCTAGAGGTTGTTTCCCTTTTTTCCTCAGCTTCCTTTTACGTTTTAGATTTAACCTCATCCTAAGGGCAGGACACTAACTACAGCTGAGCTGCAACTGGCTGTAAGCACTGAACTGTGTCTTAAAGAGATATCACACCCATCACAATGACATCATCTGAGAGCATCTGTCAAAGGTAGTTTTGGATATAGCCATTCCTCCCTTCTTAAATGGACAAGAGAGAGATTGCTTGATGGAGACAAAAGCACAGAGGAGTCCTTTCATCAATCTAAGATTAGCTGGGAGATCATCTTGTAAAACTGAAATCTCAGGGCAACACTGAGGGGGAAAGTTGCATCATACAAATTAGTACTAAATAGACAATAATGGAAAACCTGACATAGGCATCTATGACAATAACTGTATATAATGATTCATCACTATGTTCTACAAAGGTGAAAAAGTACAACCATTAATTTTCATTGCAAATAATTGTTAATTGAAAACATGAGAACGTTGAGATTTGTGTAAGTGTTCAAAGGTTTATTTTATTTCTGTTTTTCTATCATCCAGAAAAACACTAAAGAATGTCCATTGACGGTTTCCAATTCATGAAAAGCAACATCAATGTGTATGGTCTATAATTTCTACCTTTTCCTCTGTAATGCTGATTTTCAGCTTTGCTCTCAACTCCAGCTCACAGAATGGATAATACTATTCATAGCACACAGTTATAATTGCCATTTGACTTCCAGCAACATGAATCCTGCTGAGGTAAAATAGAAAGCTTTGGAAAACACTGCTTTTAGAGAAAATTCCATCCGCATTGCTTAAGATACTTAATACTATGGTATTATGTACCAAGCAAAACTTGGATAATAGATACAAAAGCATTATTTCTTTTTCTTCTCAGGCAACCCCTTAATAAAATTATACTCTCCCCCCCCCGTAAGAAGTGGGTTTTTTGGGTTTTTTTTTTTTTGTGGGGTTTTTTTTTTTTTTTTGGTTGGGTAATAAGCTCCTCCTCCTTTTAACCAGCAGCAAGTAGGGTTTTTTTGTTTTTTAAATTAGATGCTGAGTTTTTAATGACAATTTTGCAAGACTAACTACGCACAGGGTCTATGTACCATCCCTATGGAATGCCCTCTTGAAAACACGCACTTTGGGAGCCGCAAGTCAGGCTTGAAGTGCACTTGAGGACATCTCTTCAGTACGTTCCTGCCCTTTCTGAGAGATGTATGAAAAACTCCTAAGAGATCTCAACTAAATGTGTTTTGTTCTTATCTTCAAAGCATCTTACAAAAGTTGTGAAAATGAAAGCTTTGGCTTTAACAATCATTTGTCAGTGAGGGGTGCCTCAGGCACTGGTATACCTCCATCCTTCCTGTTTTCCGCCTGTGGCACAAAACAGTCTCATCCTGTGGTTCCCAAACTTTTCTCTGTGTATCATATCTTGACAGTTTTATTTCATCTATTTCGTTTAAATAGTCTCCAAATGAACTTACATTCATGAGTCAATCCAGAACACAAGTCGTTTTTCAAAGAATTCCATGGCACACCTGCTCTGGCCTGATGGCAGAGAAGTGTGCCACGGCACACTGGTTGGGAAACCCTGGTCTAGTCTCCTGTGGACAGTAATACTTTGGTCCAATTTCAGTTGTTGGGTGTAGCGTACGAGTGCTGTGTGGTGTTGGTGGCCAGTAATACACAGGAGAACAGACTAGATGATCTGGTGTGCCATTCTAATCTTAAATTCTAGTGACTATGACCCAACAGTAAAAAGGAATTTCAATGGGAGTTTTGCTTAAAAGTGTGGACTACCAGATTTGCTCCTAAATTAATCTCTGCACATGAGCAATGTTATTGTGACAAACCAGGGAACACGGTAGAAGAAATCCGAAGACAGAGGAGATAACAGAGCCCCCATCCCAGCAGTGGAGGACAACAGTAAGATTAATGGAATTATTCAATGGTTTAGTAGCTTGTATTTGCACTGACAACCTGAATCCAGCATCCTCCCAGGTGCTGTCTTCTGCCACACGTGCCATTAACCGGCTATGCACAAGTAACAACAAGGTCCTGACTTTTGCCTCCTGTTTTTAACATTTTATATTTTTTTAAGAAAAAGGTCATGGGAAAATATAAAAACAGTATTTGTTCAAGGTGTGGGTGGTTCTTTCCAAGCAGTTATCTTACCTAACACACTAATACTAACAATGGTGTGTGATGGAAAGCCTTGCAAAGCAGCTCCTGAGAAGTCTGCTTCTTCAAAGCAATTTCCAGCACTGCTTTTCTTTTTTTTCCCCCGAAAGAGATTTTTATTGCCTAAGCACACAAGGGAGAGTATAGTACAAGGGCCAGAGAGTGGATCTGCATAAACACAGTATTGCCCTTACATTTAGTTTCAGGCTTAAAGAACTGTAATAAAGAGTAAAATGAGAAGAGGAAATGAAAGTTGGAAGATATAGGGCTCAGTCTTGTCCCCTGCTCTATTAGTATGCACAGCAGGAAAGGTAAGGCCATAGACAGTTCTCTTCCCCCACCCATACAAACAGAGTGAGACATCTACTTAGCATTTGGCATTTGAAGCAATGAATTGCTAACATGTGATCCAGGCACTGTTTTCCAAAGGTGATTAATCTGAATTTTTTAGGGGTGTATTAGTGTGCCAGCATATGCCACCAATAAAAGGTGCAGGCAAACTAGTTCTGTCAGGAGAAGCTTTTGCAGGCCCATCCCTACAACATATCATGTTGGACCTACCGTAGGACATTCTGCCCTCTATCAACATATGAGACACCAGTCCAATGGCTACTTACCTCCTGTTGTTACATGGGTGATTTCACTAAGAGCAGTATTTGGCCCAGAGGGCTAAAAGAACTAATGGGACTAAGCAGCCAGGTTAGGCAAATATTGTATGGAATGACTAGTAGCCAAAACAAATCCTATAAACTCAACAACGTCTAGGAAAACTGAATGTCTTCATATACAAAGGATAGTGGGTTTTTGCTTCTGAGGGCTGATGTTCCTTCATATCCATGGCCCCCTAGGACTTCACTGTTGTCATTAGTCGTCATACTAGGACTACCCTGAACTTCTTGGCAGCAGCAGGATAGAACTTCCCTTGCTCCAAAAGCACCATTCCCTACTACTAAAAGGGAAGGACACTCACTATTAGCAGTACAAAAAACTGAGTTTAGTAGTGCTCATCCAGTAGAAAGTAGGGGGTTATTCTCATAGGGCAGCATGTCTCGTTAAGAGAGTTGGAACTTAATCCACACCTGTAACTAATCGGCTGCCTCTCATGTAGTGAGCTGAAAAACCAACATGTAACTCCCTTGGTTATGAAAGCTGCAGGGAAGTTTCTGGATCCAGCTGAGGAAAGAAAAATATGTTTCCAAGCAGATAGCCTAAGGAATGTAATTCTTCAGGGAGCAAACTAAGGAAAAAAGTGACAGAGTCCCTCCTTGATTTCTCCCAGGCAGAGCACCTGGGAAATGTGTCTTGTGTGGAATAGACTGGCTCCTTTCCTATAACATGAGGTTCTTCTGCAGAATATATATGTTGAAGTTATGCTAAACCTTATATTTGGAGAAATAGAACTCTAGCCTTGAAGAAAAACTAACTGTTCTTTGATTCATTAGCAATGGGCTATCTTGCCAGCCAATCAGGCACACACATCAGTATTTAATGAAGAGCTATGTAGAACTCAGCATTTCTCTTCAGAAGAAAGTTGATGCAACCATTTTCTATCCACATAATTTGTACATACTGGGAACCATTAAGAATCCAAAACACTCAAAACTCAGTCACAAACACCTTTTGCATGGTTTTGAGGAGACAATAGGTCAAGGTCAGTTTCACTAAGCCAACCTTTGATTCACAGTAATCTTAGATAAGGCCCATGGCCTCTCCACATCTCAATTGTCTCATCTGCATAATGGATGAGAACTTGGGAAAGACTTCCAAACTCCACCAACAAAATGAACTCCAGCCTTGCAACTTGTCAAAATGACACCACCCAACAGATTGCACAGCAACTCAAAATATGACTGGGTGCTGCCTGGGTTTTTTGAGCTAGACTCCACATAGGTGGCATTTGAGAACAGTGATAGACTCTGAGTTGCCTGGCTTTGGCGTTTCCTCAGTAGGACTTAGGAATTGCACATGTAACCCTACCGGACAGTGTGAGCATTGCCTCTTTCCCTCTTCCCTGAGGAAAAGTCTTACAACTCTCAGCTAGAAATCCTTACTCATTAGATCAGATTGTACAGAAACTCATCTTTCAGCTATGGAAGTCCCCAGTTCAGTTCTTGGTGTCAATCTATGGCAGCCATGACATACAAACTTACAGGTGTTGATTCGGAACAATGCAAATTTCTACCTTTACAGATGCAAGCTAACCCAATCTAGACAGTGTTAAACAATGTGTCCGCATATCACCAGTTTAATTAAATTGGTGTAAGTTTGTGTATTGACAAGCCCTAAATTACAAGTACAAGCTAAACCAATACAAGCCAGGCATACACACACAAAATGGCACTGATTTAATGTCACACCTCTAGCTAAACCAGTATGTTTGTGTGTGTGCACACAAGGATTGACTTAGCTTTTCTTTTAAAAACAAGATTGCAGAGTACAAGATAGTAGCTTTGCGGTGCTGATGCACTGGGCTGGTACATGGTAGTAAGATATAAGCCCCAGGTGTGATAAAACTTCTTGTACTTCACAGGTGAAGTAGATACCTTAATTCATGTTTGCAAAACGCACTGAGCTGGCTCAGATGGAAGGTTTGATAGAAGAATGAAGTATGATGTTATTACTTATAAATTATTAAATAAATGCTTGTCAAACATGGGAATTTGAGGGAGACATGAAATTATTTGATCTACTTAATTTTCTTATTTAAATGAGTGAAGACTCACAAGTACAGTACATTTGAATCAAGCTCTTGCACAGCTTTATCTTTAAGAAGTAAAAGGCATGACTGTTGTGGGCTAAAGTAGATTTACTTTCCTGGTGTTCTTTGGAATGGATATCTTGCATGACTGAACAGAGCTTTGTTCAATTCTCAAAGCAATTTACCAGAAGTGAGAACAGAATGCTTAGTAAAGCAAGTTGGTCAGTCCTGGATGATTACTTCTTATTCCAAAACAATTACAATAAAGGGAAAATGGGTTATGTTGCTGTAAAAATATGATTTCTAAGTAGTAGCAGAGAAAGACATGAATATCCAACAAAAGCTACCATCCAGAAAACAAAACAGATCCACATCCTCCCAAATTATGGCTTAATTCTACACTTTTTTTTTTTTTTTTTAATTTAAGAAAGGACATATGGAGATGAAAACATGTCTCAAGAGAATGGTAATTACTAAGGAAAGTTGTTCAGTACTACATCATCAGTTCAAACCCAACCAAGGTAAGCAGTGAGCAAGTCATTTCAGTCTTAGCTCTCTGGGGGCCTTTAAGTGAAATGGTGTTCTTGGTTCTAATCACATCACAAAACATCACATTGCTGGCACTACAGTAAACCATGACTGGGAAAAAATGTGCATACCCTGGACCAAAAGTCATAGACAAGAACTTTGGGGGTGGTACTTCTAATAGGTTGCTGGAAGAATCAACTGTCATTCCTTGCACTGTACCTGTTTCATTGACAACTAGATTATTTTGGTCTGGAGCGATAGTCTTTAGTTAAGACACTATACTAAGACTCAGAAACATTGGGTTAAATTCCTATTTCTACCATATATTCAGTCTTTCTGTGCCTCAGTTTACAAATGGCAAATTTATGGCTTCAATTTTCAGAGAATTCTGAAAACCCATCCTCTGAGGTTACTGGAAGCTGAGACTAATACTTACCCATCCCCAGAAGGGAAAGTGAAGGATTAAGTTTAGTAGTGTGTGAGGAGCTTATATAGGAGACATCAGAGACAGAAATAAAAAGAATAACCCCTTACCTCCCTTATGGAATTTGCCCCAAAATAAGTATTCTGAAAAAGGACAGAGTTTGATCTGCTGATATTTTTAGTAGAACTGGCTGCCCTTAGCAGGGTTTTAACTTCTTCTCCAAAAAATTAAACAAAATAATTTTCCTTCTAAATGTGTGCTGAGCCTGCAGAACCCATAGCCATCAGCTGATGATCATAAATACAAGATGGAATTAGTCACATTGACAAATATATTCCTGCCCTGCATTGCTTGGGTATGAAATTATTCCATGAAGTACAGACAGCCTCTTGCTTCCCCAATGCATTTGGAGGAGCAGGGAGGCCTGGTCACTATAAAGCACTCAGCAAGAGAGTGGTGTGGCACCCAGCTACCACACCTGCTGATACACAAAAGGGAATAGGTTGCTGAACAGGGGCTATGGCAAAGGTGGGCAAACTACAGCCTTCCTTAGCCTGGTGGCTGTTACCCCCACCCAACCCTGCCCCTTCTCCTATGCCTTCTTCCACCACATGGACCCAGAAGCACCTTGACTCAAGCCACTCCCAGCTCCAAGCAGATGGTGCAGTGGCTGCTTCCCCCACCCACCCCTCTCTATAGCCCACCACACAAAGTGTGAGATGTGGCCCTCATGCCAAAAAGTTTGCCCACCCCCAAGTTATGGCCAAAAGCATAAATGGTCACTGACAGCTCACGCGAGCAAGGAATGCAGTCTCGTTTTAGAGAGGCATTGCGTACCCCTGACTCCACACTTTCCTGTCCTGACTGAATGCTTGTTGCCAGATATCATTCTGCTTGTATTCTTTCCTATGTGGCCACATTTCATGAAAGCATATTTCTCTCCTTAAATTGTAATTGACAGGTGATTGGAGTTTTTCGGCAACCCATCTTCTGTACATGGTGCTTTTTACAACAATGCTCTTTGATCCAAACAAAATTAAAATAAAGGTAAGAAACCTGCCAAACAGAATTTTCAATTTCCTTCACTGCTTTTCTAAGTGGCTTTAGTTAACTGAGAATAGCAAATATTAAAGAAAAAGATTTACAGTTACATGGAAAAGTGCAGCTTTGAAAAATAAAGTGAAATGCTCACACCTTTATGTTTAAAAGGAGCAAGAAGAATCCAAAGAGCTTGTATAGCTCAAAGCTGGTCTCTATCACCAGCAGAAATCAGTCCAATAATAGATATTACCTATATCCACCTTGTCTCTCTAACATTCTGGGATTGACATTATGAACAGGGGAAACCAGACACAGTAAGAATTCCTGTGGCACTTTTAAAGACTACCAAATTTTTTTTTGTTTTGCTGGACTGAACTAACACGACTACCCCTCTGGAACTTATCTTCACGTGTTTATGAACAAAGCCTTGCTGTTGAATATGAACGACAGAGTTCAACTCTTATAGGTAACTTATTTAGTTACCTTACTGCAAGCAAAGGACACAGAAGACTGTTTTTTTCAAGGCATTGACAGCATCGATGCAAATCTCACATTACCAACCATTAGAGACTGGGTACAATCCTCTATTGCCTCATACCTTGTGACACTGGTAAAGAATGACAAATGTTCAATAACAGTAGCAATTTACTCATGTATAAATTACCAGACAGAAAAGCACCGGTGTAACTAAAACAAATGGGTATTTTACCTTGTCTGTCTGTCTCTCACCATTGAGTTTCTCCATAGATATTGCCAACAAGGGTGCTAAGCAGCCCTAAATCGGGTGGTCACTTTATGATGAGGGCACCTGTCTACCAGGGGATGAAATGAAACCACCAACTTACTTCACATAGACTAGAACAATGATCAGCCTTTCAGTCATTTTCTAATAACCTGCCTGGATTTGAAGTTGAGGACTAAACTCCCATGAGAATTAGTCCACCCTTAACTGGAGCATAGCATTTAGACAGCCCACCTGTCCTCCCCATTGCATTTAATCTATCAGCAAGTTCATCACAGCATGATCTGCACTCTCAAGGAGAAACTGCAGATCAGCATTTGAAGCGACATTTCTGCTTTAGTCTTTGAAAATATATATATATTTTTAACAATGCATTAAGTGCTGCCACCTGAATATTAAATAAAACATCTGCTTTGGCTGACCATTTGCACTCAGGAGCACTGTGGAGAGCCAGGTTATTGTGATTTATATGCCACCCATGTACAAAAACAATTACTTTCAAATGAAGCTGAAATCATTTGTCCTGATATACTGTAGCTGTGCATAAAAGCTCTTCCCCTGTATTGTATCACTTCATTTTTTTTCTGAATTAATCTGTCATGTTATGAAACATGCTCATTTTCAATTTTAGAAAGATTACATCTGTTTTAAAAATTCCTCCCCATCCCCAATATCCAAATGAGAGTAGAATATCACATAATACAATGCTAGAAGTGATACCCATTTTTTTTCTCATTTACAGGTGACAGATATAAAATTGGAGCTAAATGATTTTTGCACAATCATAAATTTTAAACTCTTTCTTTCAGGGGCCACTTTCATTCTGTGTTTTTACAGCACATAGCACAACATGGGGTTTGACCATGACTGGGATTTTTAGGTACTACTGTAATATGGAAAACAAAGGAAGTGGATTCAGGTCCTGTTTGATCCAAACTCAAATCTACGTGAATGAGACTATATTTAGAATCCTTAAAATAGCCTGGTTTTGGCCCATCAAGGTTATGAACATGTTATTTTAGAGTTTTCTGAAGCAGATAGGCTCATGTTAGGATAAACAACCTGAAGCTTAGATGCTTTCAAACACTGTGTCTCCTAAACAGCTCAGAAGTGTAGTCTGTGCCTTTAACCCATTTGTGACAGTTCTATTATCAAGGAGGAATAAGGTTGGAGGACAAAGAGGAGAAGAGTTTGCTTCATTGTCAAAGGGACTTCCCCCTTCCAAAGAATTCCGTCAATTACTAGAGAAGAATCATAGAGCCACAACTATGTGGAAGTTTTGTAGGACCAGGCACTCAATGTCTGTTTATTCACAGAACAGATTCAGGACAGACAGCAACAGCATATGCTCCCTAATGCGATTCTGGTGAAAATATCTCAGAGGACAAGGTAACAATGTCCATAGCCCTTTCAGTCCTTCGACTGTTGCAATAATCAACAAGGATGCTGACTATAATATCGAAATGACGCATAGAATTTGTCCAGAAGCAGCTGGATTGAGAACCCAAAACACATCATATTAGATAGAGGACAATTCCTCTCTCTTACCAAGTTGACCTGGAGTCAAGCTAGTATCTGTGAGTTGGGGAACTTCATACCCTGTTAGCAGCCACACATTATACAGGCCCAAAGCAAAGATAGCATCAATTGGCCCAATCATCATACTTGGGCAAAATTCAGTCAAAGTGAGTTTTGCTTGAAATTAGGTGGTTTTTTTCCTTTATCCATTCTACATCACAGTTGCATGATTTTTACATGTTAGACAAGGAAAGTGTGTGAAAATTTTAAATTTTGGCTTGAACTGTAAAGAACAGAATTCAGGTGAGAGATCATTTTATCCACGTTAACTTCTGTAACGATGGTTCTTTTGAATGCAGCAGACTCACTGTATAAAAAAAGTTAATGCATTTTCAAGAGAGAAGGGGTATGGAAATTTTCATGAAGTTTATTAAAAAAATATGAAACTTCTGCAAACTCCACTGAAGCTCTTCCTCTTCAGAAAAGGAAACCCTCGTTTACACAAATTGCACAGCTGTCTTTTGAAGTTAAAAGAACTGTGTATAAAGAACAAATATCCTCACATATCATAAGCATCAGTGGTAATTTTGCTAAGAGGGACAAGTCACCACTTGAGACACATCTGAACTAGCAACCTAATATAACTGAGTCCAAGGACAAAAATTTCAGCATAATTCAGGGACATGTTTCCCAACTACAAAGAAAGACCATGTTATGTTTTTCCCTACACACAAAGAGTCTGAATTACTTTTCCTCATAGCCTATAGGAAAAACTAAAGAAGGAAAAGAACAAAAACAAGTGTCCATGGGGCAGAGAGTTAAAGTGCTTATCTTCTCTAGGATATGCTGCTGCAGCTCTGTTCCCCAAAATAGTTGCCTGTCTCACACTGTTTTTAAAGATGGTGTATATGGAAAACAAAGAATAAAGGTTACATTCCTAGGCATACTATAGAGAGGATCATGTTTTAATTATGTTAGGACACAACTGCACTGTGTACAGATCATCCAGGAAAACTGATTTTCTAATGAAGCTAGAACCCAGCTGGGTGTGGAGCAGCCAGGTGATAACAGTTAAACTTGGTAAAACATCATAGGGCAGACACTAACAGATGAATGGGCACTTGTCATAAAAGCACTATGGTAGTGGAAGTATTTCCTATCTGACTCTGATATACAGCTTTCTGACTTTAGTGAGCACTAATTAACAACAAGCAAACAGCTATTTCATGCAACCATGTTATGGAAAGCTCAATTTAACTCAGCAAGAAGGAAGATGAAGTATAGCTGCTTCCTCTTCTGCATACGGACAGTCTGTAATTAGCTCTCTCAGCCTCACAGAGCAGTTGTTGCTAGCTGACAGAGCAAGCAAAGTTTGAGCCAGCTGGTGAGAAGAATCTGAGAGGCAGGGGCAAGGCCAAACAGGCACTACAATAGCACTCTGATTGCCTGGCTTGCCAATGTTTCCTCCTGTCCCCAACCTGACAGTAGACCACTTTCTAGTCAGTTGAGCCTCCTAATGGAGCTTGAAATCCAACCTTTGTGGGTATCAAGGCTCCTCATCAACTGGGAGATTGCATTCTGTCTCAGTCAAACCCTAGACAAGCCTGGGTCAGAGGAAACATTTCCCAATAAGTGAACAATTTTAGATGGACAAACATCCCTAGAACTTCCAGTCAACCTTTTAAGTTCCTTGGAAAACTTATCAGGAGCAGAGATACCAACAAGTGTGGTGACCTGAAAACCTCAAGTCTCTCTTTTAAATAATTGTCATGAGAAATTCTTTAGGGACAAACTTTACCTTCAGTTATATGAGAGCAATTTCACAGTCTAAAGAGCTCTCAGCCATTATGCAACACCTTGCATGTATTGCAGTTCTCAGTTGATAGGCAATTGTTTTCAGATAGCATGATAAAAGACCTGAAAGACGTAATCAGGTAGCGGTCCAAAATGGAAAGAACTATATACTCTCTTCTATAGACTTTAGTAAGATCAAGGTTTAACCCTGTAACCAGTGCAACTACACAAAGCATTTTTTTTTAAATAATATTGTGCTGAATCCCAATTTTTATTTGATCCACATCTGAGAATCCTGGCAGGATGAATAGCTACAGGTCAGATTAATTAAAATTTGATACCATCAACTTGAGCTTGAATAGGTATATTTCTTGGCTGTCACAGACAGTGATAATCACCTCTCACCCTCTGTTGTTCCCTTAGGTTTTATCGATTCAAACTATCTGATTTGTTTAAGGAATCTGACCTGATCCTGTGATTACACTTACTTCACTGCATTTATTCCTTCTCCTCTACTCCCCCCCATTTTCAAGCAATTAATGAAGTGGAAGCTTTCCCAGGAAAACTCATGCAACAAATAAATATATTAGTCTTCAGAAGTGCCACAAGACTCCTTGTTTGTTTTGCTGGACTAGACTAATAAGGCCACCCTTTTGGAACTTGCAGGGGAGGTTGTCATACATGTTACTTCCCTAAGCACAATGTTCAACAGCTGATATGGGTCATATGTTATGAGCTGAGCACTTGCAGTTTCCATTTACTTCTGTTGGAGCCATCTCTGGAAAAAAATAAGCCCATAGAAAACCTAAGTAAGCACCTAATCCTACAAACTCTCACTCAGTGTTTGGCCTGACTAAAGGCTGCAGAATCAGACTCCCAGTCAGAAAGTCAAAGTAAATTCCCATCCATCGCATTAATTTGTGTGTTTGTGTGCATAGTGGAAATCAGAGTGGTCTTACTTCTGCTACAATGGTTAATGATGCTTAGAAATCCTATGGCATCACTGTGTGCAGGGAATGGCATTTGATGTTTATGAAGTCTTAAGTAGTTAATTATGCCTAACAAAAAAGTTGACAAGGATATCAACAGCTGAAGTAAATCCATTTTTTCCATCTTCACCACTTGGACCACAGACAATTTTTAATAATTGCCACCAGACTTTACTAGACATACCTTTACACTGGCTTCCCTCTCCCCCCCACCCCCACATACCTTATCTTTGCATATGCATGTAGTAACCAAATAAATATCAAAAAGTATCAGCAAATGAAATTGCCTTATGGGGATAGCATCTCTATTCTGTTCTCACTTTAGCTATCATAACTCAATGGGTTTCACAGAAATATGAATTCTGGGTATGTCCTTGAGATCAAGAGATCATTTGCTATTAAGATGTGTGCAAACTATCAAGAAGAAGCTAATGAAGCAACAACATACTCATTAAGCAGAGTGTAATTTAATTGTGAAGTAGCTCCTTTGGAAATGCCAAATAACTTCGCTTGGACATGCGGATCCATCAAGTGTTAGCAGCAATCATTCATCTCATGTTTTTAGGTTAAGTAGTGGTCTTTTTAGAGAAGTGCTTACATTTCCCCTATCCCACTTTGTGGGTGTGTCTGGATGTTCCCAAAAACAGGCTCTCAGGGAGCAGAACGCTAGTGAGAGGGTAACCTGATGTATTTTGAGACCCCAGAAATGCCAAGCAAGATGAAATCACAAATCTTCTTTCACAGCAGTTATTTAAAAGACAGCAGCCATGACTAGAGACAGAACAGATTTCCATAAACCTTGAATAACAGTATTTGTAGCCACTAAATTTTAGTGCTTACTAAAAGCCACATCCTAGCTGGATTTACCCAATTCTTTCCCCCAACAGATTTAAGATATCTGAATAACACACTAAAAATAAAAGTCACAGGAAAAGAAAAGTATTCTTTTTTGCTTTTGAGTATCTTCCTTATGGTGAGAATTTCTTCTCTGGAGATGTGACAATGAGAAATGGATACAAACTGTAGATGAAAAATATCTAGTTTTTCTTCTCTAAGTTGCTTACTTCATCCAGGAGAGAGGAAAACATTAATTTTGTGTTTTTTCTTAAATAATAAATTGTCCAAAAAAAGCCACTTACCTTCTATTACATTAGAATACAGGCATTTCTCCAATGAAAGTAAAAACTGGAAACTGTACTTGTTGCTCCAGAATACAAATGGTGAATCTCCCTGCAGCTACTTTGTTAATTGGATGCTGTTACAGCCCAGTCAGCCCAGCCGGTTCCTACTCTTAGTCAGTCACAGGTGTAGCAATTCTTAGCAGTAAGGACTCAAGCTTGGGTATGTTGCTGTCTCAGAACTGGGCACCAAAAATCTTCCTTTTCACTGTAGGTAGG
Source organism: Podocnemis expansa (assembly GCA_007922195.1). Classification (NCBI taxonomy): domain Eukaryota; kingdom Metazoa; phylum Chordata; order Testudines; family Podocnemididae; genus Podocnemis; species Podocnemis expansa. The sequence continues at coordinate 1,315,989 of ML682071.1, read as the reverse complement.
AATTTAGGTTTCAGTAACAGAGCTGGGTTTGAACTGGTTATGGAATGTGGGGAACTAGAGCACTGGTTTGTTTGATTCCCCATTTTTGTAAGTTTTCTACTCATTTGTTCTGGGCCATCACTTTTTCAGAGTTTATTCCAGTAATTCAGCTGATGAGGGGGATGTACGGTTTTCTTCAACTCTGCTAATGTTGGGGTTGTTTTAAGCAACTGAAATACTAATGCCCCCCCTTCTTCAAAGATAAGTAACTTTCCTATGTCCCATGGTATATCAATTTCCCCTTGGGAATCAGGCACCTAAGTACCTTTGAAGATGTGGACTTAAACCCCCTCCCCACCCCAAACGTTCATGATTTTATTTGGAAAATATATGCTACTCTATAAATTAAACATTCCTGAGAGTCCTCCTCTCTGTGAGGGATCAATATATAGCAAGAACCAGAAGGAAAACTTGAAATGCATGCCAGTGAAATTTGGTTCAATTGTTTTAATTGCACACAAGGGATGAGATCAAGAGCCTGAAGATTTATTCAAATAGTTGGTGAGTTATTGCAGCTGTTTTAATTTAAAAGGTATGTTCAAGAAGTGTAGTTCCTAAATGTATTGCTGTGTAGTTGCTGGTTATCCCCCCCTGGGTGGAGATAGGGATAGGTTTGCATCTGCAGTTGTATTATGGAGAAAATTTGAATTTTTCAGCAAAAAAAAGTGTACATATTATGGAGGTAAGTATAAACATAATTGAATGTCAGTTAAGATTGCTGTTGTTAGCTGATCATTTCTGAAGTCATTCACATGTGAAAGTACTCTAAATTCACTTCTTTTTGGCTTCTTGGCTAAGATCTGCTGTGACTCTTGGGTAGCATCCAAGATATCATCTAATGGGGGACTACATCCTGTGTTTTGCTGGGCATATGCTACAACAGTAGTTTTCCATCTGTAACTTTAATTATTGAAACACAGGATAGGGAATAAGCCTTTGGTTGGGGTGGTGGAATAAATTACTTAGCTGATCTATTTTGTTCTAGAATTAATATTATTTGCCCTTAGTTATGTACAGTATTTATTGGTAAATCTGTGGTATTAGTTTAGCTTATTTTCAGTATTTAATAGGCCCATCAAGAATGAGGATTTATTTATCTATATATTACATGTGGAATAGCTTTTGGTGAGGTCTTGACTCTTATTGCCCATATAGCATGGATCCCCAAACAGCTCTGTTAGGCTTTATAAATGTGAATGTCCCTGCAACCTTAGAGGGCAGAAACCTCCCTCCCCAGTGGCAGCTGTTTAGCATCTATGCAGGTAGCCAGTCTCACCCTATCTCTTCTCATCAAGTCCAAACATAGCAGTTGCCCTTTACTACCACAGAAGATAGACCCCAGATTAAGAAATGGTTACAAGTGTCTGTCAACAGACTTCATAGACATCAGCTAAAGCAGAACTCTCAACTTCTGCTTTCAAAAACAAAGTTTCTGTCATCAGAAATAAAGGAAAGTCTCCTGCAGTGGTACTAGTCACAGAACTTTTATATTCTGGTTCAACCACTTAAGGGAAATTAAAGAGTTTTACACACTGAAAGTTTTGGAAGAGTGAGATGATCATGATCTTAAACAGGATGCTACCTAAAACCACCGGCAGTGCACGAGTCTGAAGTTTAAAAGAGATTATTAGTCAGTAAACCTTTTTGTGATATCAGTGATTTGTCATTTAAACTAACATGGCACTCACACAAGAAAGACTTGTAAATAATCACAAAGTACTAGTTTAGAGAAGCTCTTATACTTTAGAACACTATTATGTTATAGGGAGATGAGCTGTTCTTCGCCCTCACAACCAAAATATAATTTTGTGATACCTCAGCAGAGAATGTGTTGTTACGGAAAGCTTTCTGAAACTGGATGCTGGCATTTTATCACCTGCTGACACTGCTAATTCATTATCTGTCATGGGAGAAAGCAGAATGGTAGCAGTGGCGTACTAAGGAGGAAGACAGGGTGCCAGGCTGCAAAGGGTCACCAGACTGGGCCTTTGCAAGGTGCAGGAGGGACACAGGAGACAGACGTGCAGAGCCTTCTGTGCCCCTTCTATGTTATGAAGGGCCAGCCCAGTGTCCCCCTACCCCACCCCCAGGCAGGTGTGGAGGCCACCAGCCATCAGAGCTGGTGCTGGGCTGGAGTGGCAGCAAGGAAGGGCTGCGAGGTGCCAGTCCATGCTAGGCTGGCTCTTCATAGGGGGTGAGGGACATAGGAGCACCCCCTCAGGACCCCACATACATCATAATATGCCCCTCCCCTCCTCAGGTCCGGAGTGGGGGGGGATGATGAGGCTACTCTGTCCCAGGCAGGACTGGGTTTGAGCAGTGGAGGTAAATGCCAGCCTTTCAGGGGGTGGGGGACGCAGGAGGTGCTGAAAGCTCTCCCTCGGTGACCTCCCCATCCCCCCTGCATGTGGAGAAAGGTCAGCTCACCCAATCTCTCCCTCCCCACGTCCTAGCCAGGGCCAGGCTGCAGTATCACATCCCTATTCCCCCAATAGGTACAGACCCCCTCACTGGGGAATGGGGCTAGGACCCCTCCTGCCCTGTGTGAGGGGTGTGAAGTGCAGGGCACTAATGAAGGCTTAGCCCCTGAGCTCTAGACACCCTCACCACACCACTGGATGGTTAGCTTTATTAACTATTTGGCTGATTTCTCTCCCAAAAGTAAAACAGTTCAGACAGATTTTGGAAACAGTCACCATTCAGTTAAGGACCAGCCCATAGGCATGCAGTTATAGAATCATAGAATCATAGGGTTGGAAGGGACCCCACGAGGTCATCTAGTCCAACCCCCTGCCAAAAAAAGCAGGACCACTCCCATTAGATCATCCCAGTCAGTGTTTTGTCCAGCTGGGCCTTGAACACCTCCAGAGATGGAGATTCCACCACCTCCCTAGGCAGCTTATTCCAATGCTTCACCACTCGCCTAGTAAGGAAGTTTTTCCTAATATCCAGCCTGGACCGCCCCAGCTGTAACTTGAAACCATTGCTTCTCGTTCTGCCCTCTGTTACTACCGAGAACAGTCGAGCTCCCTCCTCCTTGGAGCAACCCTTCAAGTAGTTGAAGGTTGCTATCAAATCCCCCCTCAGTCTTCTCTTCTGCAGGCTAAATAAGCCTAGTTCCTTCAGTCTTTCTTCATAGGGCTTGTGCTCCAGCCCTTTGATCATTTTGGTTGCCCTCCTCTGGACTCTCTCTAATTTGTCCATGTCCTTTTTGTAGTGGGGAGCCCAAAACTGGACACAGTATTCCAGATGTGGCCTCACTAGTGCAGAATAGAGGGGAATGATCACATCCCTTGATCTGCTGGTAACACTTCTTCTGATGCAGCCCAGTATGCCATTGGCCTTTTTGGCAGCAAGCGCACACTGCTGACTCATATCCAGCTTCCCATCCACCATGACTCCCAGGTCCTTTTCTCCAGTGCTGCTATTTAGCTGATCACTCCCCAGCCTGTAGCAGTACATGGGGTTTTTTCATCCCAAGTGCAGGATTTTACACTTATCCTTGTTGAACCTCATGAGATTCCTCTTGGCCCACTGCTCCAATTTGTCTAGGTCTCCCTGAATCCTGTCCCTGCCCTCTAGGGTGTCTACCGTTCCCCCCAGTTTGGTATCATCTGCAAACTTACTAAGTGTGCAATCTATCCCATCATCCAGATCATTAATGAAAACATTGAACAGAACTGGCCCCAGGACCGACCCCTGGGGCACACCACTTGTTACTGCCTGCCAACTTGACATGGAGCCATTGATTCCTACACGCTGAAACCGTTGTTCTAGCCAGTTTTCTATCCACCTTATAGTCCACGCATCTAACCCATACTTCCTTAATTTGCCAATGAGAATGCTGTGGGAAACCGTATCAAAAGCCTTGCTAAAGTCAAGGTATATCACATCAATGGCTCTTCCCGCATCCACAAATCCAGTCATCTCATCATAGAAGGCGATGAGGTTGGTCAGGCATGATTTACCCTTGGTGAATCCATGCTGACTGTTCCTGATTACTCTATTTTCCTCCAAGTGTTTCAGGATGGATTCTTTGAGAAGCTGCTCCATGATTTTTCCAGGGATTGAGGTGAGGCTGACAGGTCTGTAATTCCCTGGATCCTCCTTTTTGCCTTTCTTGAAGATAGGTACTATATTTGCTTTTTTCCAGTCCTCTGGCACCTCCCCTGTTCGCCACGAGTTTTCAAAGATACAAAAGCATTATTATCCATTAAGCCTATCTGAAACTATTGAGACCATCAAATGGCAAAGTCAATAATTTCATATTCAGTAGTAGCTGATGAGGCTCAGCTTTTGTGGATGATGCATTCTGGTGACTGAACTTACCCAACATGTATTCAGTGTATTTAAGTCACCTATTGGTGACAACGACCCCTCCCCCCCAAAAAAAAACAAAAACAAAAAAACCACAACAACAAACCCACTCTGCCAAGCCTGTATCTGTAATTTCAGGAGTTGTTTATCACCCAAGACCAGGTTTCAACAGCACACTCATGGACTTTGCTTGCTATGAAAGCCAGGTCATCACAACAACTTCAAAACTGGAAAATGGCAGGTTTATTGCCTCTTAGAAATCTAGTGCACAGAACCTATTGACACGCACATCCTGGAAGAACCTTCTGTTCTTTGCAATTTTGCTAAGGAGATTTCACACCAATGACTGTAATAACTATATAATAAATGGATAGCGCATGAAGCCTGGACTATCTTTTTTCCCATCATGACAGCTCATTCACACTTCACTTGAGGTGGAAGTGTCAAGGTTTGCTTTATCATTCACTAGGTCAAACCAGCCACCAAATATAAACAGATATCCAGCACATTGTATATGGAGATGTCAGAATATAACAAGCTACTGTCTTTGCCACAGTGGAACACATTACCATGGCTGATAAGTGAACTCTCCCAACATCACTTTTTACTTTAAATAATGTGAAGATTGAAGGTCCTAGGGAGCTTATGATTTGACTTGGGCAAATACAATTCATAAAGGAACAGCTGCTCCCATGCTAGTCTCAGGTAAATTTATTAACATTTAAAGGTGATAATTCTCACATGCCTCTGATTATTCCTTAATATCTGCTTTTTCCCTGGGGCTTCCCCACTTCTGAGTTGCATGTCCTCTCCCTTAACTTTTCCCAGCAAAAATAAGGAAACTTAAGTGTAGATCCAAGCTGAATTTTCTACAAGAATCTGAAAGGTCTCTATTTCAGCAGAAAACTGCCCATGTCAAGAGCTTAGCAGAAATCCTCACTTGACAGAATTGTCAAGTTTCTAATTGATTGCTTTTCTTTATAAAGTCTAATATTCACCATCACCATAGTTCCAAAGGGACAGCCATGTTAATCTAGTTCAGTAAAATAAACAAGGAGTCCTGTGGCACTTAAAGACTAACAGATTGATTTATTACATGAGCTTTCATGGGAGAAATCCCACTTTGTTAGATGCTTGAAAATGGGGAACTTACAGAAAATTCTGTAAGTTCCCATCATCAAGCGTCTAACAAAGTGGGATTTTCCCCCATAAAAGCTCATGCGATAAATAAATGTTAGTCTATAATATGCCACAAAACTTCTTGTTTGTTACATTCGAGGAACAGTATCCAATAAAAAAGGAAATACAGCATGCACTTGCACACGGTTTTTGGTGACAATTCTAACAAAAGTAAAGGCCAGTGTTTTGAAACAAGGGAGTGGAAGTCAAGACAACTAGTTTGTATTCCCAGTTCTGACTCCCTCTGTAACTCCCCTAAATTATATGGGCCATTTTTTCCTTTTGAAGCTAATTTTGCTATTGCATATACCTTAATAGAGCCCTGGAGAGTCTCAGATGGAAGAAGCTCAAAGTGCATGATGACAACCAAAGAATGTTAACAGCATAATAGGAAGATTTTTGAGCTAAGTACCAGATGCTGTTTACAGTGTTGTAGCCATGTTGGTCTCAGGACATGAGAAAGGCAAGATAAATGAGGTAAGACCATAAAGCTTTTCTATTCTTTGCATTTCTGTAACATTTTTCATCCAGGGATCTCAGAATTTTTTAAATATTAATTTAGCTTCACATCATTCCAGTGGGATGAGTGTGGGGCTGTAGCTCCACTTCAAGAATGAGAGAGGAAAAACAGAGAAATTAAAAATACCTCCCCTAGCTAAAAAATAGGAAGGCATCGTATAGTGCTCTGATTGAAAATGGCCCTCACCAAGTTACAACTTGCTTGTCCCTCCCAGTGTAAAGGGCCAGCGTGACACTTTGGAGATTTGTCTGTGTGCCTTTTAGGAATTCTGCTTGATTTTATGAAATTGCATCCACATGCAATAAGCATGTCATACTAGCATTTCTTAGCATTAGGGTTTGAATTTGCGCTCTTGCAATCCTTGACTTCGTATTGCCTCAAACTATGATTTAGTTTAGTGATTAGAAAGTACCCTTAAAACTAACATTAAATGAAGTTTTTAGTGTATGAAATTCCTACATTTTTAATAGAGAAAAATTTTAGGCATGTAATTTAAATAAAGCACATACACTTTTGTAGTGCCCAGTGGATGTTTTCTTGCGCTTGTTTGTGACTGTTTAGTGCCCTGTTGACCCGTACATTGAAAGTAATAAAATTAAACTGTCTTTTCATATTTTGTTGTTGTTTTTAATGCAACACCCATTGTTCAGCACTTTTGAAGTGACTTTTTTTTTTTTAAATTGCATGAGAAAACTGAGGAGGGACTTGTAGCTATCATTTCATGCTTTCTTTCAAAAGGTAAATATTTAAAAAGCCAGGGCCTGCAATTTGTAAGAGGTAAATAAACAACAAACATGAAAAGGAGCTTGTATTAACAAACCTTCCAGGAAAAAAAACAATGTAACTTGCCCAGTAGGACTCGAAAGAAGCCAAAGTTTATCCGAACAGCTCCTGAGTCCTTTGGAACCATGTTATGGTGATCCTGAGGTAAATTGATGATCTCATGAGGTCCCTTCCAGCCCTATGATTTGATTTGATTTGATTAGCTAAGGTAGCCATGGCCATGACAACCAAGTATGCAAATGAAGTAAAAGGAGGGAGTGCTGAGTGGCTGACTACCTCTGATGTCATAATGTTATTGCTCAGGCAACAGGAGAGGCAGCAAACATGGAGAATGCAGAGAGAGGAGGGGAAACTCTGGCTTTCTTAGTGCTTGTTTTCCCAAATTTTCTTAAAGGAACCCACCCTAAATACAACACACAGCTGGAGATCATTCCACATGCATAACTAGTGGGTGATATCTGGTTTGAATTTCCCATGGCATACTTACAAAAAAGGGGTTACAATAAAAGAGGGGACATTGATATGGCTCTTGGCAGAGATGGTCAGAAATACAACTGCCTAGAAGTCTCTAAATCAGGGGTCTCAAACTCAAATCGCCATGAGGACTAGTATGTTAGCCACGGGCTGCACTGCTGAAACCTTTTCATACAATATTGCACGTATAGATAATAGCATCATTGCAGGCCCCTGCTCTAACTCTCTGATTGCTAGAAACCAGGACTAGATGACAGGGGATGGAGCACTTGATAAATTGCCCAGATTTGTTAATTCCCTCTGCATTACCTGGTACTGGCCCCTGTTAAAAGACAGGATGCTGGTCTAGATAGATGGGCATTCTTATGAGGTACAAATCCCCAAACAGAAAATCCTGAAACAACCTTAACTATTCTCTCACTAGTAAGACTCTAATATAAAAATAAAACATCAATTTGACATACCAAAATATTTTCCAAAACAAGTTTCACAGTATATATCACAGCAAATTTTGAAAATAGTTGGTTTTCCTCCAATTTAGAACAAATTTCCAAAATATTGAAAATTCCTGTGAAATGGAAAGTGAAATTTCAAGTTTTTATGGCTCCTAGTCTATACTAATCAATATTCAGCTTGTCCTAATACCCAATTCCTCACCTTAATTGCTATACACTTTCTTCTACAGCCTCAGCTCAGCATGACACAAAACAACAAACTACCACGTGTGTTGTTATACCTAGGCACAAGAGGGTGGCTTGAGAAATGACGATCAGCCTGCGAATTTGTTTGGTAATTCTTGTTGTAAACTGGAGGCCTGGCTCTACAAAATAATGTATGGGAACCCTACTTTGTGTCTGGTAGCAGACAACTCTCTCTCCAAGCAAGCAGAGCTTTTAATTTGCCAAAATACTACATGCAGCGTTCTCTCCTACTGTTCTGTGTCATGTGCATGTTGTATTTACCCTATCACTTTAGTCTTTTTTCAGTTAAATGTAACCTTGAATTTCCTGTTACCCAAGAGCTGTCCATTCAGTTCTCAAACTACAACTCCCTTGTCTCACACTGTATAGCCATACTGTATTGTTGTTTATCCCTTTTAAAACTAGACTGTCCTTTGTGTCCATCAGCTGTGTCCAAGTTGCTACAGCCAGCCCACGGAGTGATGAAATTGTGTTTTTCATGAAAAATGAAAGTAAATACATTTTGTAGTGAAGAGTCATCTTTAACAACTACAGGATTGCTTTATTAAAAGCAGGGCTGGATCGAGGTTACATGGAGCCCCACGTCAATGTGAAAGGGACCTTTTTACTCTCTCTAAGATTGTTCCATCTACAATTATTTTAAGTGCTTCTTAGGCTGAGGTACCCTTGAGAATGTTGACTCACCTGTGGTCAGAGAATCCATAGGTGCCCATAAAATCTTAGCCTTACACAGACTTCTCCCTCAATAAATGTCAAACCTACTGAGAATTAGTGCCTGAGCATTTAGAGTTATGTCTCCTTGGCAGTGTGAGCTTGCAATAGTGCTCTTAAAAACACAGCAGTAATTAACCCATCTGAAAACTTGTGTGCCATTAAACTAATCCTGATCTAGAGATATCCAGAAAGCTAAAAGGGGTCACCACGAATAAAAATCTGTTTCTTAAATGCCCCGTCCTCCACTTTGCTGGGCTTTTTTATATAACCTCCAGCAGCATGAAGCACAGTTCTCCTGCCACCTGTTAGTGGTGTCCCTAGTGATATAAAAATCAATCCTCTCATTGAGTTAATGTCCTCCAGTCTGTCAATCTTCTGCAAGGCTTTGCACCTTCAGTCCCAGGATCCAAACCTGTGCTTTGTCACTGGAGGTAAAAGAGAATATATCATGTGGTAGTACCAGCCACAAGCAGAAGTAAAGCTATCAACTTGATGGGGAACTAAAAATGAATAAATGCTATATTGGCCCCTTATCTGAGCAGAAGTGGATGTTAAAGGGATTCTTGGTGCATGGGGAAGAAGCCTGCATGGCTCTTCAGATCCACTGAAGCATGTAAGATCCCCTTAGTGCTGGTGAGGCGATGACTACCCCTGGCACTTCTTTAGTGCTGAGATACTAAGAGGTAACAGTTTGATAGCCCCCACCCCACTCCAAAAATCCATTCCAACCCCTTGAAGGATCTGGACTTTCATTTGCACAACTTCTGCAGTAACAGCAAAGTCCTTGTTAATGCAGAAACCACCCCTTACCAATCTCCATAAAAAGCTCCTTCTCTGCACATTTATTGCACCCATAGATCAGTTACTTACCTTTTTTTGTCTCAGTTTCCACATCTATAAAAGGGTGTGAGAGCCTCTGATTCCCAGGAGCTCTGTAAGGCTTATCTCAATGTTTGTAGTGAGGAGGTCCAGAGAGATGCATTGAATAAATACCCCTGAATTCTCTCATTCCTAAAATATTCTAAACTCTTATCTTTTCTTCTCCAGTAATGCATAAATATGCATCCACTCGATTGACAAAAAGAAAAAAAAAAATAGAGCATTAAAGCAACCCAGCTGTGTTGGACTGTGTTTGGTGCAGCCGCCTTGATAATATTACACCATGTCCCATCATACAGGCAACACAAATCAAGACAATGAAAATTTATTCAAGCAAGCTTAAATCATTTTTTTAAACTTCCTCCCAACATTCTGAATTAGAAGTAGCCAAAAAGGGGATGGGAGGAGCAGGGATGGGAAGCCCTAAGAGAAACTGAATTAACAAAAAAGTGTCATTAAATCTGATTTCTTTAATAATTCTAGTAACATTACTGGTAATGAAACAAGTATCAACTGTAGTTGCATTAGGGAGAAATACAGCATCCCAATTCTGTAATGTTTAAAAGTAGCAAGGTGATTAGCTACATTAGCCAAACTCCTTCATTTAGCAGAAACATTCATAAAGGCACTCCACATAGGAAATACACATCTTACAAGGCAAATGATCCAAAATGTAGCACTGTGCAAATGCATTAATCTTCTCAACAGCATTATTTTACTGTGCCTATTATGAGAACTAAGTCATATTGTGAATTCTAAAATGCATCAACAATCTCTCTTTCAAGTAGAGGGTCTCAGTGATCTAATATACAACTTTATTATAATTTGCCAGCTAGAATGAAGTCAGCCGAAGATAAAATACAGATGGAAGGGAGCGTTAATGGATGGTCTCAGAATAGGTCAGACTGTGCATTTGTTTCATCTTTATGACCCAGTTAGGGGACAAATATTGTGTTCTGAGCATTCAGTTGTTTTGTCCTGGGACAAAATATTGTTTCATCGTTTGACTAGAAGCTACAAGAGATAATTAGAATGTGTCATCTGCATAGCTGTATGTAAATTCTCTAGCATATTACTGGCACTATTCAAGCAATAAATGAGGACAACAATGGAGTCTCTCATCAGTGTTGATGTATGAAGATCCAGCAAACACTATGCATGAACATGACTAGCTGAGTTCAGACCAATGTGAGAACTTCAAACATGGTTATTCATGGTAGGAGAGGCAAAATTATCTATGACCAGAGCAGGGTGTCATACGCTAGTTTTATGCTGTTCACATCACCCACATAAGGTTTTAATGTGCCTTGCTTCAAAATAGTTAAACAGGGACTTGACAGGTCTGCCACCACCTTGCTCTGCGTGGGCTGTTGCATTCCACTTGCTGGGCTTAGCTTGACTTGCTTTCCAGTCTGAATCAGTGTCTCTTTATAGATTTGTACTGACCACCATGAGAAGTGGTGTCTTGTTTTGGCTGACCATAACTTATGGCCTGAGAAATTCTTGGAAAGATGCCCATACCAATGCAACTGAGCTTTTATGAGTATGTTTTGGACACAACATCAAACAATGATTATGGATTTTGATAGCAGTACTCGTCCCACCTTTTGACCCTCCAAACTGACTGCAGATAGATGATAATATGCATGAGGGTCAAGAATGTTTGCAGTACATGGTCTGATCCAGGGGCTTAACAATGCAAACTCCAGAAGATATCTGGCCTATACAGACCAAAAGTTTCTCCGCCCTACTTCTAAATGTAAGCTCCCATGCCTGTAGAATAGCAACTGTATCCTCCTCCACTCCAAACTGAATCTATTTGTGATAGACTGTCTTTGAGAAGAGGCTACTCCCTTCCTGTATGTCCACACATTACTAATTGTATGAATACAGTCTGTTTGACAGCTGCAGATCCACCTCTAAAGAGAGAACTATATTCGCTGAACAGATCTGGAAAGGGCAGGTAGTAACGTTTCCTGTAGCAGGTGAAGTTAACAGAACCACAAGGTTTGGCACCCTTTCCAAGGCAAATAGCCTAGATTCAGACTGAATGCCTCCCGTTCCAATGAGGTTACCTGCATGTGGCAAAAAAAAGAACAGCTAAACAGACCTGTGTTCAATATGAAGCAGGCTCAGTCTGTAGTCCTCAATCCCCAGATCACTTAACGTCAAGTTAACTACCTTTCCTTGGCCATGTCTGTTTCCATTTTTCACTCTCTATCTTTGTTCTGGGTCCTTTGAGAGACACAGAACACCCTTTTGGTAAGGATAACTCTGAACTATACATAAGCCACTAGAGGGTTCAAGAGCATCGTCAACACTTCTACATATACCATCTCCATCCCCTTCATCCCAAGGCACAGGTTCTGTAGCAACTACAGAAAGAGTATTATCTTCTAAATCTCAAACACCACTCCCTGCAGCATCTGCATTCTTACTTGACTCTCTCCCATCAAAAGGGCTAACCAGACCTAATCTTGTTTGGTTTGTACATTCTGACAAGATCACTAGTCCTGAAGTGGAAGGACTTCCAGGCTTCATATTTAGTGAACTGCATCAATAAAATTTGCCAAGGAGAATGGGAATGGAAGAAAGGGAAAAAGTAGAGAATTCATTAAAAAAATAAATCAGACTACGAAAAAAATTAAAGCACAAAAAGGTATGAAAATAGGTCAAATTTAAGCACTCTTAACCCATGACAAACTGATAGGTGAACCTTTCAAAATGGGGAGCAATTACACCATGATATGTATATCATTGGACCTGACTTCAGTGCAAAGACATCTAGCAAATGGGGGAAGACTTACTTATTTCACTATCTGAATCTTAGGGAAAAATAGAATTAACATTTCTATCTCACTAAGAAGAAAATTCCAGGCTTAAATCAGAATTAAACTTTTAACCCTTTAAGCAATAGGCCTTGGAGGGGGAAAAAGGGTTGTAGAGCTATCAAGATCAAAATAACACATTGCAGTTCTCTAGCAGATGATTTCAAATTTAGAAATTAATTAAGCTTCACAACAACAGTGTGAATTAGTGAGTTATGTCTGTTTCATAGAGGGCCAAATTGAGACAGAGTTTAAGCAATTGGCCCCAAATTACATAGTAAAAGACTTTAAATTAAAAAAAAAAGTTCCAGAAGTTTGAGCCCATTCCTCTAATCTAATTATTGGAGAATTTTCTATTTCCCCAATAAGAGATTTTCCAGTATAGCAAAAATGTAGCAAAATTCTTCTGCAGGCAAGAAAGTATAAAGCTAGCTAGCCAGTCCAACCAAGCATACTCCTCTACCTCCCAAGGTCTGAATCTGGGTTGTGAGGTTTGACAAATAACCAAAATAATGGACACCACAAATGATTCATGGAAGAAAATTAAAGGGTCATTCATGAGATTCAATCTTTTAGTGTAAAGTTTCTACTATCTCCATTTCATCACTATTTTTATGCCGATATTTTTCAACGTTGGAAGAGGAGACACTAAATCTCTATAGCACACAGAGAATTTTGTGATTATAAGGTGCAATGATGCTCCACATGAGGTACATTTCAGACATACCGGATGCTGCTAAGATGTGAAGAGCAATTTGTAAACCACTAGTCCAGAACAGAACAGAGCCAAATGCTAACACACATCTTTGGATTTATCTTTGAAGAGGTTTGACTTTAACTGGTTCTGTTAAACTGGTACAACTTTGGTATAGACTTCTGCATATCAGTATAAAATAGCTCTGTTTCAATCACTTTATTTATTTGACTATTCACTGTATGAGTATTCAGATAAATCTGCACAGTTTAATGAAACTGGTATATAGTTGCACCTTAAGTAATATAGGTATAATTTTGTATTTAGAGCAAATCTTTAAAATTATCCAAAATTCTACATTTACCATGTCTGAAAGTTGCAATATGATACTTTAGTAAACCATTTTCATCACATTGAATATTTCACCAGGAAATTATGTAGTCAACTACCACTCTTCAGACTGATTTTCTTTAAGTAGCAATGACATTACATAACCTCCAGCACTCCATATAGGAGTCTGAATTCCCCTCATATTAGAAGAGGTGAACGGGAGAGAAGCAATGGACACTTCTATCCTTTTACATGATTAGATGCATGATTCTGGCTATAAAAGACATAATTCCCAAAGTCCAGAACACCAAAGATGAAGAATTAGATTCAAAATTAGTCTAGTTTTCATTTACAAAAACATGGAAAACCTCAACCAATTTTACAATATTACTTTTTAAAAAAATGCAATAGCAGCCTGTTACTAATTCAAGCGCACACAGTAACCGCTTTTCTTTTTGATTAAAAAGCCAACATGCATCATGTGATTGAGGTTTAGAAAAGCTCACAGTCAATCACAGAATTCAAATAAAGTCTTGAGGTTTAACTTTAAAATAATCATTTAAAGGCACTAATACCATTTCATGAGTGAATTTTGTGAATTCATCCACAGACATTTAAAGAAATTGACATTTAAAGAGGCTGACTGGAATGAAGCATTGAAGAGCAATAAGTGGAACACCTGCAGCAAGGACTCCTAATGTTGCAAACTGGCCAGACAGTGAATTTATGTCAGGGTATCATTCATTTGCCCTACAATTGCACACTCTTCTAAGATTCTATGTCTGGAATTAAGTCCCCTCTAGTGCCAGCAATCACTTTATATTTATATATCACCTTTCCTCCTGAAGGATCCCAAAGTGCTTTGAAGTCCACACTGGACCTACACCACCAAAGAAATGCAGCCACTTCTGAGGACAGCAGCTGGCTGGGACATAATTGCATGTTACACAACAGTGGAAAGGAAGGAATATTTTGTCCAAGAACATAACATCAAATCATTGCTTTTTGGAAACAGCCAAGGGGATCTTTAAAGTGCACATAGAGCAGTCAGGGCCTGATTTTAATGTCTCATCTAAGCCTAATAGATTTATTTTTTCGCATGAGCTTTCGTGGGAGAAAATCCCACTTCGTCAGATGCTTCGAAGATGGGTGAACTTACAGAATGGAATCTCTTTGAAGTGTCTGACGAAGTGGGGCTTTCTCCCACGAAAGCTCACGCAAAAAATAAATCTGTTAGTCTTAAAGTGCCACACAAGTCCTTGTTTTTGTTTTTTGCTGGACTAGACTAACACGGCTATCCCTTTGGAATCATCTACGCCTCCCATTCAGCCGTTGAATAATAAGGCAACATGAGTTTAAGTATATAAAAGAAACAGAAAACAGCAAATGGCACATGACTATTGAAACTGTCACCACTGATTCAGCCAGCCACACCGGTCTCTGCTACTACCTTGTCCTCCCACCTTGCACCCATTTGTCTGTTTATTCACCTATCATGTTTTACTTAAATTTTCAGCCTGGTCCACATGTGCATTTTATACCAGTACAACTATTTTGGAAAGGGTACAGTTTTTTACCAAAATATAGTGATGTATCCTTTAGCGTGAACAAAGACTGATAACAAAGGAATGAGGTCTGAATCCCAGATTGGAGTACTTAGGTTCATCCACTATAGAAATAATTAATGACAAATTATCTGTTGTAAAACCTTGAAGATGTGAGCAAGCCTGAATTAAAGCAATCTGGTCCTGGACATATCACTACAGAGGATCTCTCTTCTCCTTGGAGTGGTAGTGGCAGCTACTGGATCCATAAGGGCTAAAAATTTCAATTTTTAAATGGAAGCTTACAATTCTGCCATGATCACATGACTCTAAGAGCTTGGTCACCAGAAAGAGGCTTGTAGAGTCTATGGTTTTATCCAGCCCTTCATCAGTTATGGTCTCAGGTAGTCAAAGTATTCTGATCTTGTGTTTAGGGCATTAACCCATCCCAACCAAAGATAGCATATATTCAACATCTGATAACAGTGCCAAGACGGAAAAAAAAAAAAAAAAAAAAAAGGCTGATTAACCACCTTTATTTCTGCTGACAGCTTCCTCACATCACAAAGATTTTGGTTTCAACTCCTTTTAGATACAGAAAAGGAAGTACTAGGGGATAAAAGGCATATGCTGTTATTTTCCTATAAAGATATTTGTAATTAAAATTATGTACAACATTAAGGAAAAATATATAGACTAAACAGCTAGGGAAAGTAACTACAAACTGTAATATATTGACTTTGTATGCAAAGATTTAGGACATTAACCCAGTAGGACAAACTAAGAGTCCTGTGTCACTTTTAAAGACTAACAAATTTATCACATAAGCTTTCACGGGTATAATCTTACTACTTTGTTTTGCTGCAATAGACTAGCATGGCCACCCCTCTGAAACTTGACCTAGTCGTCTGGCAACTGGCAGGGCTTTTACCTAATAAGACCGGTAAGTCATCTCAAACATACCTCTACTGCTATGATTCAATGAAATGAGAGCAAGCTGTTTTGCCATGGTCAAAATAATTTTATAAAAGGTGGGTGGGATATATTTTTAAGGTACAGATCTTGTGAGGGTCTCCCACTCAAGTCCTGGAGAGGAGGCAACTAAGCATCTCTCAGGGGCAGGCTGTAATGAATAACTGCAAAGTCACTCATGAACATTATCCACTCTAGAATTTGGAGTGGGCAAACAGAAAAAACAAGGGATTTCTAGTTTGGGTGTATTCACGTTTTAGCTGTCGATAAGGCTTAAGGACCTCTCTTTATTAACCATTATGTAAATTAAATAAAATACTTCCTTAAAGCAGGGATATGGGGAGGGGGAAAAAATGTTCCTGTGGGGAGGTCTGATTGTATGGTGAAAGCACAAATCCAAGACTCAAGAGATTGATGTAAAAGCCTTGCTCTACACCATAAAGTATCTATGCAAAGACACACTTTCTCACTGTCTCAGTTACCTATCAAGAAAAAGGGGTGCTAGAAGCCAAACAGACAACACAGAAAAAGGAAGTTAGCTCAGTACAAGACAATGTATGTGTACAGTAGAGCCCCACTCCTTTTTAAGATGTGAATCTACTACTGTAATAGAGATAATTGTAGCCCAGGCTCTCTTTAACCTTCTTGTGTCCCACTTTTTCTATATTCCTTTTAATTTTTTTACATCGGCAATTTTGAATTTCGTGCTCTTCTCTTTCTTATTCTTTTAATGGTCCTTTACTGGATATATCTTCAACTTGGCTATTGTTTTTCTTATCACTCAAAAAAATTATGGTGGAATGGTTCCAGTAGGTGTGTCCATCTAGGATCAATATTATGACCTGATCATTGTAAACCTCATAGTGTTAATCAGCCAGTCATTTACAGAAACCAAAATGATAACCATTAAATGACTTTTTTTTGTTTAAACTGATAACATTTTTGACAGATTAAAAACAATATGACAGAGGTCTGTCTGCATTTGAGATTGCTAGACTATGCACAGGCAGGTGCTCTCAAACTTTTCTACACTGTCTACAAATTCAAGTCACATGATAATATAGCATGACAACAAGCAAACATTGCGGTATTAATCTAACAGACTAGACCACCACTAAATATTTTAAACATACAAAATCAAAGAGGAAATAGTCTTTAAGGAAGCAACATTTGTAAATTTTCTCCCTATACAGATATGAAAGCATTGAAGTTACAATATAAGCAAGGAGTCTTGTGGCACTTAAAGACATGAACTTTTGTGGAAGCAAATCCCACAAAATCAGATGCTTTGAAGAAGGGGAGCTTACAGAATGGGATGAAAATAAATGTAGGGGAGTGTAAGACATGGGATCAGGTCATACTGCAGCAGCAAATCGGAGCATTTGTAAGGATTCAAACTCGAAGAAACAGCACAGAGCGAGGGCGAATTCAAATTACCTGTTATAATGGGAAAAGAATCCATAATCACAATTCAGTCCTGCTTTCACACAATCTAATCTGCATGTTAGTTCAATTTCAGCTGTTTCTCTTTGAAGTTTTGACATCCCATTGACTTTCTTGAGGACCATCGTTAACAAATCATCAATGGAGTGATTAGGAGGATGGAAGTGCTCAGCAACTGTTTTCTTCTGTGTGTTGTGATTTCTGATGTCAGTTTTGTGCCCAGTATGACCTGATCGCATGTCTTACACTCTCCTACATTTATTTTCATCCCATTTTGTAAGCTCCCACTCTTCAAAGTGTATAATGAAGTGTGATTTTCTCCTGCGAAAGCTCATGCAATAAATAAATGTTAGTCTTTAAGTGACACAAGACTCCTAGACTCCTTTTTTTTTTTTTTTTTGCTTTACTAGACTAACGTGGCTGCCCCTTTGGAACTTGGTAAGTTACAATATGCAACTAGTAGCTGTTCTAAAGACAGTGTTTGCCCATTGGTAGGAGAGTACTCCATTTATCTTCCACCAAAAGGGGCCCTGAGTAAAGACATTCTTAGCCACCACCACAATTAGATGAATTTGGGAGCAGATGTCCAAACATCCTTCAGGCATTTACTCTGAAGAAAGGCTACCAGAAAATTAAATTAGGAAAACAGACATGTAAAACAAACAACCCACCCACTAAGCTTTCCATCACACTTACAATAAAATAACTGCTCAAACTGCTAGGTGGGGTGTGACTGATGGGTCCAGCAACAATAAGGACAGTTTTTCCCCATGTTGGGCAAGAGACTTCCCAACCCTGCTATAAATGCTACTTTTTACTCCCCCCTTCAGAATGCATGTATGGAGGAGACTGATGCTCCTTTCTCACTCCCATCACTCTCCACATCAAAGACTATCTCACATTACAGTCAAACAACAAAGGCTGACCAAGTTCCAAAGGGGTAGCCATGTTCGTCTAGTTCAGCAGAACAAACAAGGAGTCCCATGTTAAAGACTAACAAATGTATTTATTGCATGAGCTGAAGACTGACCTGTCTGTCCTGCTGCTGGCTGCCAGGTCAGTAGCTTCTGCCTGCTCTTATTAATGCAAGTTGCCAACACTTTCCTAGCCAGGTTAGGGGTTAGAAGGGATTCCACCTCACTGGGACAAAATTGTGTAGGCTTTTGTTCCCACCTTCCATCTGGTATCTTTTGGGCAGTTCAATGAGACTGCTGCAACTTCAGAGTACTTCAATGTAGTACTGGTTAACAAAAGTCCAATAAGAGGCACCTGTAACCTAATGAGCTGCTGGGGCATGGAGCCACAGCACACTTTGTCACAGTGAGGAGGTAGTGTATCACTGCATCTCAAACAGCAGGCAGCTCCCTGTATCTGATTTCTCATACCTGCTGAGTGTGGAGGAGGTAGTAAGTTAGGACTGTACGTGGACCTGGAGCAGCAGAGGTAGCACAGTAGAACATGAGACCCTTTGCTGTCCAGTTGAAATGTACACTGCAACAGCTGCAGAACAATCCCCTTTGGTTAAGGTTTTTTAATAAAGTTGTGGCCTTCACATTTAAACACAGTACAGCATGTTTTATTTTTTTCCTATAGCCCTATCCCTACAGCTCTATAAATCTTGCATGTGGAGTGCTTTGGATTTGCTACAGCTAGTTCAATGTACTCATTTATACACCTGCTAATATAGTTCCTAGCGGAGACTGAAGACCGTTATTTTCAAATCCATCTTGCCCAAGGACAATTTTAATTAGAATGGATAGAGCTTTTTACAAAGCCTGTTGTATAAAGATGTGCAGAGCTGTAATGCATTATCACAAGAAGTACCTCGCTATCATTCTACTACTGGTGGTGTTCCAGTGTATCAGGGGATCCTGATAGTTTTTGGATGACTGGTACGACACTAATAAGCTCCCTTTGAAGTCACAATCATATATTAACTTCAAGACAGAACTGCTGGGGCCTGATGCTTTAGCTTTTAGTTGATGACCACAGAACACTTCTAAAAGCTCAGATAAGGGCCCGATGACTAGGGTTACAAGATACCAAAACATGAAAAGGAGGACAGGGAAATATGAAAAAATGACATTGGAGGACACATGGAGAAAATGTAGTATTAATGTAATAGTCTTCTGTTTTCAGGGGGCCCTGGAATACTTCCCCCCTAAAAACAGAGTGTTCAGGGCATTCCAGCATACTTGAACCCGTAAGTAAAAAGCCAGACAAAATAATGTATTTTTAAAATGCCTACCACAAGGAAGACATGAAGGTAAGGAGAACATGTCTTCTTTTTGCCAGAAATCTGGTAACCCTACCCATGACCAAGTGGAAAAAACACAAAAATACACATATCAAATAGTTAGCTTACAGTGAGATGGGGCAGGAGCTTTGGGGAATATTGTTTCTAATAGTTTTGTCATGACATATTGTATGTCAAAAATAACTTATGCTTCCTGGCAGCTACCTTTTGGGGTTTAAAAGTTACTGTGATAGGGAAAATTCTCCCCCTTGCCCTCATACCTTTTGTAGTGTCAGCCAATTCATTTATATGCATGGTATATTAATACAAAATATACATATAGGTTCTAGGACCTTAAGTGACAGTATCATGCTCTTACCCCACTCCAGCTCACGCCTGTCATGATTCTGACAATCCTGCAAAATCAAAGTCAGCTTTGGCATTAGAAAATAGGAAAACGTGCCAAAGGAAAGATGCATGAATATTTCGTACCTGGTACAGTTAGAAAGTACTTTCATGCCTTCTCGATGCTTGGAACGTAGTATTCAAAATGAAATATGGGATGCCATAGCGCAGTAGCAAGGACACAACTAGCCCAAACAAGTGGGTTATACCTCCCATGCACAGAGTTTTGTAACTTGTAAAGTCATACTATGCACACTGCTAACGTGCATCTTTGAATCAGACCTTCCAAATAAAGGGAACACACTACTAGGTAAGAATTGCTTCCTGAAAGGAAGATAGACGTGTCTTCTTTTTCTAACACACTGCTTTGGTTTTATACAATAAATAGGGTTATTTAGTCATTTGGAATCTTGAACAATTTAAAGAATGAACCATAAATATAGTCTAACAACTGTCTACACCTTTGAGTCAATACCAACAAGGCATGGTAGTGGGACTTCAGCTGATGTGGACAATTCTCATCTCCAATGCAAAACCAGCAATCCCTTCACAGATGTTTTTGTCTTCCATTTAAGAAATCATAGGCCACAAACCTGCTATTGATTTTTTCTGCACCAGACTCCTCTAGATACAAAAGGAGCACAACAATTAGCTGTAACAAAAAACTTTAGAATACAATAGCTACTTCTCTTGGATAGATTTGGACACATGGGTTTGTAAATCACTTATAGGAAATACTGTTTGGTAGACCTCTTTGGTATACAGTTCAGTTTTAATCAGCACTCTACATTTTTCATTTATATAATAAGGCCTTTGCAACCTATTTCATAAAAAAGTTTTTCTTGTTTGTAGAAGGAGGCAGCTCTTTCAACCACTGATTTTACCCATAAATAAAAATTTGTAACTTTAAGCACTTCAATTATTTTTGCTTTAATTTGTAGCTTACCCAAAAGTGTTTACATTTACTGTTTTGTTCTTAATTTGAGGGACCATCACCATCTCCAGACAGGACATTAGGGAAAGGCAGAACACTACTCTGCCAAAAGCACGAAAATGACACCAGAATTTAGGTGCTCTTATACTCTGACCCAAATCTGCTATCCTGACTTGCCATCTGATTTTGAATCACTAAGTTTCTTTCTCCATCTGCAAAATGAAAGTGGAGAAACTTATTTACCACACAGTGGGGTTGAGGATTAAACATTTTTAAACCATTTATAATGTTGCTTACAAAATTAAACAAAAAGCCCACACTAATTTTTCTTCCCCAAATGTTATGCCCTTCTCTGAAGTAGCATTTTATTCCTGCCAGCGCTTAGGCTTTTCCCTATCCTCTGAATACAATTATATAAATGATTTTGTATGTGTTTAACACTGAACTTTTCCAGTTGTACAACTTGAGATGAATACAAATGAGTTCCTTAATATTATCTTTATTTGTATCCAATGCAAGCACTGCACAGGACAAGCTTGAAATATAAGCTTACATTTACTTGAAAAGCTGCACCATTTTGCATGATACAATACTGCTCTCTAGTGAATAATTAAAGGAAGCTATGTCAGTGAGAGGGGCATTGGAAGATTCAGTAATATTTCCACCAGGAAAGATTAGGCTAGATTTCTTCAATGCCACAGGGAAGAAAACTCTCCCAGCAGATATTTTATTTATTAAGTACATATTTAAGTCCCAGAGGAAGAAGAATTAAATCAACCAATTTTAATTTACATTTATTGCAAATGTCAAACTTTGATAGGAAACTGAACATATTTCAGATATTCTCAATTTTATACCTCTATAGCAAACTCATCATTCCATCACTCCTGATTTTGTGCCGTCAGAGTTTTAGACAAAACCAGTAAGAACAACATTGGTGGGACTGTGTGTGTGCATATCTAAAAATATCGCTTACCGTGGGTACACTATAAAGCAACTTCTGTTGGTGAGACACAGAACAGTAGTTGATCTAATCAAGACTGTTACCTCTCCGCACCTAAACTCCCTAATATGCTATGAGGTACACTAGCATTTCCTTCCATAGCTTACAAAAAAGGTTGATCGCATCCCCTACTTCAGGGATGAAAATACTCAAAAAGAACTCAGTACCTTCTTTTGTACTTCCAACTTCACTGAAGGCTTAATATTGATTCTTCATCTACTAATTACTTTGATAACTAGAGCTATTCTATGGCTGTAATGATTTATTTACTTAGGTTACAAGAGTCCTTGATCTCGGTAATGTGCAACGGCTCAAAAAAGGTTAGATGTGATTAATTTTCATTCTGTAAAGTAGTGGACAATTATACTTAATATTTTCTTGCACCACTTAAAAAATGTTTGCCAATACTCAATGATCACAAATCATCAGAATTATGCCATCATAGATCTCTATTCAATTCTGTCCTTCAGTCCGAGTCTAGAGAAGGACCTACAAAGCCACTTCGGACCAAGTAAGGAATGTAATTAGAGATGCTTTATAGTCAGCCTCCAGCAATGAAACATCAGCATCTATAAAACTATCCCTGTTGTCTGACTCAGATCACATCTGCAGAAGTTCCATAGGCAGAGTTTACGAGTTGAAAAACTAATAAACAGCACCTCAGCATGACTAGTTAACCTTAAAGCAAAGCATCCTTATGATTAGCTGGTGGTTTCCCCCAAGAACTTAAAAAAAAAAAAAAAATCAGGTGTACAATTAGATGGATTTTTAGGACATTAAGGCCAGTTAAGATTCCAGTGGCTTTGAAAATATCTTACATGCTTAACACGCAAAGCTAGTTAAACTTCAGTGTATTTTGTTCACCTTTGGCACTGCAACACTTGATATTCCTAGAATAACCCCAAAAAATTTAAGTGTTTGCTGAAGAGGGATAGATCACATAGTGGGATTACTACACCCGTCATTCAAATCCTAGTTAATAACCTGCTTCCGAGAACACCAATTTACAAGAAGTAGTTGAAACACACTTGTCCAAAAACATGTTATCGGGTGCTTTTATTAAGCAACATAATACTCACAAAAGCCACCAAACAAGCATGACATTGGAACTTATGAACTTTCATAAAAAATACTCAAGTATTTTAAAAATCAGCATTTTTTCTTTTTTTTAAAATCAGCATATTTGTACCTGAAGAGTACAGCATCTGGAAAGAGAGCAATGCAGAAGAATATATTATTATCATCTGCAAAAAATGTTAAATACTACAGAAAATAAATATTTACTTAAAATTTACACATAAAGTCTGTCCACAGTTTGCATTGTCATAGGCATTTGGGTTCAACTGTCATTAGTATTGGGTTTCTCGTGAAACTCACCCAGCAACCATGTAACAAAATGTGATGAGATATTTTATTATACATCTTTTAAATAAACGGGTTAAATGGCATAAATACCACATAGGCACTGTCTATATAGAAACTGCACCAGTTGAACTAAATCATGTTTTAATCTATTGCTTCAATTTGCAGCAAACTCCTATGTGGACACAGCGAAATCAGTCAGTTATGAAATCAAGCTAAATCAACATATGCCAATTGTATTCCATTATTTGAGAAGACTGAAGCCAGAACATTTACAACATTAGAGCAAGTTTTAATTTGTTTAGAAACGCAGCACAAGAAATAATACTATTATTCCAGGGAAATGACTGATGGAGTAGCATGTTGTGTAGAAATCCTTTGGCAGAGACTGAGAAGCCATGGCTGAAGTTCTTTGCCAAAAGTTGCATGGGGACACCTACAAGGAGCGTGCTTGGCAATACTTTGTCCCTCAAACCACGATTAAATCCTGCCATCCAGTACACATGAATCATGGTGACTCGTATTATATACAGCCTAAAGTTTTTTGTTTTTTTAAATATACAAATATGAAATGCCTCTTAAATTTCCCTTCAAGGATCCAAATCAAACTGAAGTTTAATCAAGGGGAGATGAGTGAGATCAAAACTTATGTTTCCCCAGAATTATGATGACAGCTGATCCAAAACTACTTACACCTTTTTGACTCAAAGGAGCTTTCCTCACACTGTCTCCTCTTAGAAATCCGAATAATGTTTCAACCTGAAACAAAAGTAAACACTTAAACAACCTCATAAATGTTATTTTATGAGTTAGACAATTTCTGTTAATAATGTCTGGAAATACTGGCTTCTAACATTCTCTATAATCCCAAACGTTTTCCCCTACAGCAGTGGTTCTCAATCTATTTACTACTGTGCCTCATATATGCAACTCTGTGTTTTGTGGGCCATATCCACACATCATTACGTACACTGCCTCTATGAACCTGAGGATGTCACATTGGTTGCACTGTGTGCTGACCCAGCACCCCTGAGCACTGCTCTACTGTATACAATATAGGAAGATCCTTGTTACATCATCATACCAGGCTAACTTGCAGTTCCATACCAAGTATGTCTGTCAAAAGTTAACAGCTCAAGGAGAGAGATGCACGTGAAGAATCAATACAGATATGCTCTTCTTAAATTCATACGCTAAGGAGCAAGTGATGGGCAGCACACATTAACTATATTTTTTGTAGTCTCACGGTTATAAGCCTTATCTTTGTACCACATGCTAACACTTATCAGCGTGTGTGAAGTGTAAGTTACAGTGGGAGATTTTTATCTTAAGTTAGTAAGTCACAATCCATATTCATGGCCCTAAAACTAAGGACTAACAGAGGTCAATTAATTCTAAATCTAAAGATTGTCAGGAATACTTCCCCTTCCTCACAAAACAATATAAATCTCACTCTGCAGACCAAAAACCAATAGATCAGGAATTTTAGACTATGACTCTAACAAAGAAAAGGACCAAGCAGCTCAGACTCTACGATTTGGCGTTCCACTGAAGTACTTGTGTACAGAGAATGTATTTCCAGAGCTCCTTCCATAATAGGGGTTCAACTCTTCGTGAATCTTTTGGGTGCCACCCCAATATAAATGTGTTCAATTTTTCCCCCTTGTACAACTTCTGCCCCAAGAACTGGTGGAGGTTAAGAATGACCATTTCGCAATGAACCCTGTATACGCATCTTCCAACACTGAACTATCCGCTCTTGCAATAAATAGAAGCACGTGCTATGATTTAAGCACCAGCATAGGAGTAACGCTTTGTGTCACTTCCCTCAAGCTGAGGCGTTGTTAAAGGAAATTTTTTAACTAGGGATGAATCTCCAGGATTGGATGAATCTGCAGCAACAGGACATAGCATCTACTGCGGGTCGATATCACTGAAGACAGCAAAGTACCCATTAACATTTTTCAGTAGTAATGGTGGTTTGCTTGATGATCTCTGCACATTTCAATGCTTTAAACAGAGACGAGTTTTTATACTTGTGCCTCAACTAAGGGTTAGAATAATCTGATCTGTGCCTTTGTCAGTACTTGATCTCAGCTAAAAAAAATACCACTATGATGGTTTAGTATGGCATTTTCACTAATACGTGCCCTAAATTTCATAGTCTACTGAAATGATCACAAGATTTACACTTCGGACCTTGTTGTGTATCTTATGTTTCTTTGGCATGTATGTACTTCATACTTTGCATAAAAGCTTATCAAGTTGAAAATCTGAATTAGTGCCCTAGCGATCAAAGCCTATCTAATTACTTTAACAGTCTCTATAGCAGGCATGGCCAAATTGTGACTTGGGAGGTGCATCTGGTTCTTGAATGAAAAAGGGCAGTTCATGGAAGCACATCAGCAAATCAATTTAGGAAAGCAGCCCCAGCCTAGGAGTTTTAAACCTCCTGCTCCGAGCATGCCCCAGCCCGTGCCTAGCTGCCAGAGCAGTCAGGTAAGGGGGCCTGGGGGAGCGGGGTCAGGGCCTGGGGGTTTGGTAGAAGGTTGGGGAGGCGGGGATAAGTGGTATCATGGTTGGGACAGAACGGAGAAGTGCAGCATGGTCAGGGACAGTGGGGAGAAGCAGCGGCATGGTTGGGATTTTAAAAAACTTGCCAGTAGTCTGCAGTCTTCTATATTGAGTGACAGCTAAATTTTTATTGTATAGACCTAGTTTTCATGGTAACCTTAAGTAATTATTAGACTCTGACATTAGTAGGATCAATATTTGTCCTCCTTTTACAATAAAATTAAAGTGTGCAATGAATTTTAAACTTAGTAATTTTGGAGTAGGTAAAAATATATGGCTATATGCCTCAGCGCAGCTCTCAAAGGTTTAATAATCAACTTTTGTGGCTCTTGAGTTAAATAAGTTTGGCCACCTCTGCTCTATAGCCATCTAGTTCCCACCTTAAATATAGTAAAACATCCTAGACAGAAAGATTAACTAGGTTAATTTAATACATACCTATACAATAAAGCCTTGCCTTTGTTGTTTCCTATGGAAAAAAAACCACTTCTGGGAGAGAAGTCCATAGATTGAGCAAAATAAATGAGCTTTCTTCTGGACACTGGGAAGTTTGAGAATACAGTAAGTGAAGGAATGTGTACCTGTTAAGAGAAGTATATAATTCATTTCAATTGGGTTACAAGAAAAGGGGGGAAAAAAACTGTTGCAAGTTCCCATGCTCCATGCAGTTTGTGGATAAAAGCTTTTAAAACTATTTTCTAACTTAACACAGTACTTCCATATACCCATTTAAACCCTATTTTCAGGAGTACTTTTTATTTTAATACCAGCATTAAATTTCCCGGACATCCTTTTTTGCACCCTGAGTTTGAGAAAAATAAATAATGATTACTTTCAAGTTAGTCCTAGCAGCAGACTTCACAGAGTTCTCCTAACTCTAGATTTTTCAGTTGTGCACAATATGTTGGTACTAAGCAGGAAGTATTCCTTGTCAGGATGCGTTTGTAAGACATCTTAGTAGTGTTTTGGCTCAGGATTCAAAGAAAATTGGATTCTCCATCAGAAAGCCTCTTAAGGAACTCTCACAACTCAAGATCTTCATCTTATATAGGGTCTGATGCATGGTCAGTTTCTTGGTACTAGTGGTCCTGACCGTGGTTTAGCAGGAAAAAACTGGTATTCATACTTTGGGCCTTAGAGACCTCCAGAGTTGTCTGGAAGTAGCTCAGCATGGATATCAAGTTTGGGGTTTTTGATCTGTCTTTTTTTGAAATAGGTTTCTAGGACTTTCAGCAAATGAAGACACTGTCAAGAAATAGCTTTTGTTTCATGGTGAAGAATTTACTACTACTAACTTAACATCATTCAGCAACTCAAATGCTGTTACACTTAAATACAGCATCAACATTTAATTGACTTGACCTTAATAAAATAGTTCTTGAAAGAATTTCACAGAATTATTTCTTTGACAAAAGCAGAACATTGAAATCTTAGCACTGTTGAAATGAAAAACTAATAATTTTAAAAAGTAACACTAGAAGTACAAAACTAAGCAGTAATACCAAATATTAGAAGTATTCTTCAGCAAGCGCCATAAACCTGTATAGACCAGATACTTTTATTCATTATTGTTCCACCTTTAGCTTGCATGCTCAGGAAGAAATACTCAGTTCAAATTTTGAAAGTTAAGTGATATTCTGTACTACTCTCCTCCCAAGTCTGCTGGCAGACTGGCCCTATTCTCCCTAAGCATACCTTTGTTGCAGTGAAGGAATCCTCTTGTTTTTCATAACTTCTACTGGGAATAAAGAGGCAGCAGTGAAAAATAAACTAGCTTAATTTCATCCTGCTGCAAATTTGGGAAATCTACTAACTGAAGCAGTCACTTGAGAGGATTTAAGAGGCTTGGAAAAAGTTATATATATTAGCAGAGACTGAACATCAACTCCAAGGCTCGGGGGGGGGGGGGGGGGG